>QZCP01000078.1:0-90000 GCA_003956705.1 Brevipalpus yothersi
TCTCTCTCTCTCTCTCTCTCTCTCTCTCTCTCTCTCTCTCTCTCTCTCTCTCTCTCTCTCTCTCTCTCTCTCTCTCTCTCTCTCTCTTCCTCTTCCTCTCTCTCTTCCTCTTTGTACGCTATTATCAGCATGCTGCCACCTTAATAAATGATGGCCTACAAGTCTAGGATAGAAAAAGGGGTTTGAAGTACACATCTGAACATTTACACACACACACATATATGCGTACGAAGTACACTGAATCGAGATAAGAATAGAATCGAAACTGTTTAGACGAGAAGACATAACGGTTTTGATGGCCAACTCATAAGAATGGAACATAAAACAATAATAACTTTGCTGTTCGAATAGCTTCTTATGGGTTCGATGGCTATTACACGACTATTACACTCGGATTAAGTGAAAATCATGTCTTTGTTGGGGCTGTTCCTCTTGAGAGATATTTTTGGTCGAAATTTTGCAACTATGAGTGTCGATATGTCACACATTTTCATCATCATTTGTTATCAAAGCCTAATCAAGAATGGATTTTGTTTTCACCTCATAATTTCATCATATATTCGATTGCATCGAAAAGAGCCCATTTTTTGATTAGCCTACACCTCACAATACTGATTGGAAAAATCAGACACATAATCATTCAGACTGCTTTAGAACGCTAGTGGTTTGAAGCATCATTATTCATTGGTCTCTCTGTATCTTCCATCAAATTTTGATGATCCTGTTAGTGGAGAAAATAATGTTCTCCTAGCATGAGACTATTGTGGATGAACAATGTCTATGATTGGATGACATTTGGACATTGATTGGATTAGGATATGATCCTGGTGACAATTTTAGACGTCTCAAAAGTGTTCTATTCTTGTCTACGTTAGTTAATTTGATCTGTTGTTGGGTGGAGAGAATTGAGATTTGTGTACATAGACATATTTATATTGAAACTCAGAAGTAAGATAAAAGTTGTGAAACAAAGCAAAGAAAACTTACATCATTATAATTTGCATCCCGTGTAGATATTCCAATTTTTTCATGCTTTCTAACTTGGACAGGATAAATCACCTCAAAATATCGACTTGGAATACTGGCAATAAGGCGTTCATTCTCAGGATGAAGTCGCTTAAGCTTTTCGGCCTCCGCTGATCATGTAAATTTGTATCATGAAAAAAAATCAGAGAATAGAATACGATCAATAAATGTTCCCCTTTCAAATGATCAGGAATATCAGTTGAATTGTTATTCATGACAATGATTGAACAAAAAAGTCTCTCTATTCACTTGGACTTACCAAAAGGTCGATTATCTTCAGTGAATTCATCTCTCAATGTGTCTATATCAACTCCTGGAGTGTTTTTGTGAGAGAAAAAAACAAGGTGAAAAGAAAAAGATTATCAAATGGAAATCTTTCAATCAATCAAACAATGTTTGAGGTTGAATAAATGAGAATTCAAAGTTGCCTCTCTATCGTTTCAAATAAACAGTGAAATGAAATAATTTTGGGTAACTTATTCAGTATATATAATGTGAGTCATTAATATTCATGGATGAACAAGCATTCAATCACTGTGCTCATTGATCTTTCCATTTAAACTCAATTACATATTCCACATGAACAATTTTCAATCCTCATTCACGTGTACTGTAAATGAATAGACCTAAATTGTGTGTGTGCTTATAACATATGAAAGGTTGTTATCAAAGATCTTCATTCTAACTTTCGAAAAGATATCTGAAAATTGGTAGGGAAAAAAAATCTTTTCCACTTCTTTTGGCTATTTTTCTGTCAAATTCAGAGGTATCATAATGTTGACAGCCTACTCAAGTGGACAAGATTGATGATGGCCAATACTGTTTCTATCATGATCATCAATACGATCGAAGAAAAAAAGGTTCAATGTATGGTGAGAGGTGATCAAGTGAATAACTTGAATGACAAAAAAAATCACTCTTTTTTGTCATATTAAATAATAAATTATGAAGAAAAATAAAAAATACATATATACAAACCTTTGTCTAAACTATTGGCACTATTAAAAGGTATAAAAGCTCCAATGATAAGATAAAATGGATAAAATGTTGCAAAAAAATTTTGACGGATTGAGATCACTGTGGGAAGAATAATGCAGATGTATATTATTAGGTAAGCGAAAAAAAGTGTCCACAATTGTTGCTAGTCCATTGAACCAGATAAATGATTCAGATTGAGATGGATTTTTTTTTCATGTTATCATCATTTAGGCAAGGATGAAGATGAAGATGAAAAAATGAAAGAATTGGATCATTCCTCTCACCTAGATATAGAAATAAAGGTATTCCAGCCTGTATCAGGCTGTATTGGCCTTCAAATTCCAGATCCATGGACAGTGATGGCATGTTATGAGTTGATGATGATAAGAAGATAATTTGAGTAACGATTGAGATGAATGGACGCTGATTATGACGATAAAAGTTGCAATGTTGTTCATAGATGTTCTCATTTCACTAGCTAAAATTTATTCTTCTCATGTGAAATATATTGACAGTTTGTGTGTATGATGTATACTTTCATCGTCCAAAATTGTGTTCAAATAAGCAAATTCTCCGATTTCTCGGATGAAACTAAAAAACATTGCTCATATTTTTTTCACATATGTATAATTGTAAGATCACAACAGCAATCGAAAACGAATAAATCAACTGGAAGAAGTGAACATCATCATTAACATGGAAACAATTTATCAGAATAACCGGTAAACTTCACTATAATCCATGTGAATACACAGTATCGTTCATAATTTTCATAACGTATATTACGTTCACATATACACTATTGACACCACACAACCAGTTCGTGGAAGAATACTTGATAATATTATGGTATCAGTATACCAGTTCTGGGAATCATATAATGGCAACACAATAAACAATCACAATTGATCATGATTCTTCAATCTATCCGCAATTTGTCCACTATTTCGTTAACCAATATTCATACAAGATGCACATATATATACACATACACACATACATATACACATACACACGGTTTCACGTCCACCAAACAAACGCACACGAAAAGTGTTCATGGATGGCTGCTGAATGGTTCACATTCTACACACACACACATACGAATCGTGGACACATGATTCCGAGAGGCTGAAGAGAGGGAGAGAGAGAGAAAGGATGGAGAGAATACCAGAAAGAGAGAAAGGATCAGGGAGAAAAGGAATAAGGATGCTGGAGAATGCTGAGTAAGGAGATGAGGATGAAGAAAATTTGCGCAATCGTATTTGATAATGCTGATAACATCTATTTTCAGGCCAAGCCTCATCGATTTGCGGACAATTTGATTCGTAACTGATGTCTATGAGTCTTTTATCTTTCTCGTTCTCTCTCATTCAGTTTGCTCCATGTTCGAATTAGAGAGTGAGAGAGAGAGACGATGTTGAGAATGCTAACGAAAATTTGGAGGTTCCTGGATGAGGGATTCAAAATGTCACGAGTATTCCATAGTGGGAGCATGTTTGATCTCAAAACTTTGACTCATATGAATGGAATAAGTATGATAGCATTTTCTCTTCTCTGGATCTATCTGTTCCTTGCTCTGTATTAGGATTATCATAGGTCACTGAATAACGAACTGGAAATCGGATTGCCAATCCAATCTGATCAAATGTATCCAAAGTGTATCCCTGAATATTGATCTCTTTAAGAAGATATTCTGTGCAAATAATCTTTCTCCAGTTAAACTAAACTTTTACCTTTACATTCATGTTTGTATGAAGAGTGAATAGAAGACGACAGAATCTGAGCATCTCTCTTACTCATCTGCTGCTCCTGTTAAGTGAGACAAAGATCATCCAATAGCTCACTACTCAGCTTCCTCATCAACATGATCCCCAATTATTGATCTAAGGATTTTGGCTGCACATTTTCTCCGTATTATTCTTTATCTGGTCTGCGACCTCTTCAGAAATTCAGTCACAGTAGCAAGGAAAAGAATCGAGATCAATTGGGCGTAATCAGACAGATTTGTTGAATGCTTTCGAGAATCATGATGAGATGTAGTCTGTGAGTCTGGAAATTCTGGAAGATACTGTTGATTCTGGAAAAAATTTTTTCCTTCTTTTCACGATACATGATGGAGAGAAAATTCGATTCAGGTTATTTTCTTTTTATCATTTATCAATGGTAAGAATTAACTGAATCAGTAAAATTACAAAATGAGTATAACTATAAAAGCAATCAAAAAGATTGACTTGTATCAATCTACAAGCCGAAATAGGTTGATGGAGGAGAGAGATTCATGTATTTTCTCTTTAGTATGGTAATTAATTACTCTTAACTGGTCGAAATAATCTTTTGTTTTATATATTCTCTTTAGTTTGCTATTCTTTCGTTTTTAAAGTATTTTTTTTCTGTTTCTCTGTACCATTCTGCTTGCATGCTACTGATTTTTTTTTCTCTTGTATATCATTGTCAAAGGGGAAGAGGAAAACATTAATCTTGATTTAGCTAGAGGAGGCTTTAAAATTCATCAAATTTACAAGAGAAAGAGAGAGAGAAAAGATAAAATTATAAGAAACTTTCGAAGGTTTCAAAAAGCTTCATCTACTATGGGTTTCTTGTTTTAAGTGTGTGTGTGTGAGAGAGAAAGAGAGATTAATTTGCATGGAATCAATTAAGAAGAGGCTAATTTTTTGTTGTTGTCTTACTGAAAACTTAATCAAACAGGTTGATTGAATATTGTATTATGCCTAAAATGATTGCTGCAGATCAATAAATTACTATTGCTTTTGTTTGCTCCTCTTCCGAGTTTCAGTTCCTCTCTCAACTTTTATTGGACCTAAAAAAATTATTCATCTCAAATTTTATCAAGTTGTTTCATAATCCAATCAACCGAAGCTATCCGATGGCATCATATTGTTCTTATTGGAAGCGTCCAACTGATGTAAACTGATCAGTGAAGACGGATAAAACAATTTGAACCATCCAATCACAATATTTGATAAATCTAAATCATCCAAAACGATTTGAACAACACCCATAAATGCTTTCTTCTCTATTCGTCCATAATCCCCGAGAACTGTGACCTGTAATGGAAAATATCAAGCAGATAAGATATATGTTCAGATATTTTCTTTTCCATTGATGCTGGATGATTCCAGTTGAATCCTTGTTGCCCAGCAAGATACATTCTACAGCTTACCTGAAGAACACATCCTCGATAATCTTCATGAAATATAAGTTTCTGTTGATACAGGGGATCCAATGTTTTGCGAGCTACCCCAGTTTTTGCTTTCGAAATACACTTACGACCCTTACACAGATAAACTTTCACATAAGTGGCTAAGGAAGAGAAGATAAGAAGAAAAAGTTCAATTTTCATGACACAGTAATTGGGCATACTAAAAACTTTGATAGAAGAGAATCTCTCTTACCTGGACTAATCTTGGATCCTGGTTTAGTTTGCAAGCCTCTTGCTCTTATCACTTCAACTTCTAGATTACCTTTACTGTCACATATACTGAGCTGTATATCACCTAAATTTGGAGATGCTAATGCTTGACGACCAACTAATTGGCCTGGTCCTAGGCCTTCAACAAAACTGGACACTTCCCCTTCGGGCATTAAACGAACTTGTGGAACCCATCTGTAAAATCAACCCACCAACAAGTATGAATAAATGAACCATAATCATGATGATTTTCAATTGAATATGATGATGAATTAATGGATCCTGGGTGGACAATACTTACGTTGCTGAACTTTCACCACTAACACTTCCTTCACCATCAGATGATATACTACTACCTTGTTTAACTAGATGGCGAATATCATCTGGAGCTACCTCTTCACTTCGATGTACACTGAAAGACGTCGCTTGTTTTCTACGGAATCCTAATCGCTTTTTGGTTCCTGTGAATGAATACAATTTAATGTAGTCAAGTATTGTTGACATTGAAGTGTGATACAATTGAATTGGGTGGAGAGGAAGAAAAGCCACTGTTTTTCTTACCTGAAACACTTAATTGTGATGTACTGCTACTTTTCGCTTTGTTTAGGCTATTAAGGCCTTTACCAAGTTTACTTGTACTACCGGAAGCACCCTGAGATGATGATAATGCTGATTTCAGGGTAGATTCGGTCCCATGTTTGGTTGATTCTTTCGAAGGCACTTCCCTCATCACCGCCGAATCAGATAGGCTTGCTTCACCATGCTTATTTCGACGATGACTATCTTCCTCTATTGATACTCGAAGTGAATGAGTTCCTGATCTTGAACTTTTTTCTCTGTCGAAAGAATTTTGAAAGTGAATTATTATCTTTGGATTGAAATTCCGATTCAAATCTTTTTTAGTTGTTACACTAACTTTCTACTTGTCTCAGCTCTCAAAGATTCGGACATATTTGAAAAGGCACTATTGACACTTGTCTTTGAGCTGGATTCCGAATCATCACCACTTTCAAGTATATCCTTTGTTTTACTTGATCCACGATCTTTTCGATGTCTAGATTCCATTTGATTTTGATGTACATTCGATTCTCGTCTTTGCATACTTGATCTATCAGCTCGACTATCCCTTCTATCTCGACCATGATCACGTCCTTCATGGTCCCGATCATAACCACCTAAAAATAATTATAAAATAATTGAATTGTCAGCATGTGTATATTAATTGCAAAAATCAAACTTTTTAAAATACAATCAATAAAAAGTTCCTTATTCGATTCAACTTACCTTTTCTCATATGCTTTTCCATTTGTTCTGCTACAGTAATGATAAATGAAAAACAAAGCAATCAACAATAGGATTCCTCTTCCGGTTATTGAAAAATTTCGACACACTTACCCATGTGAGAACCTCTCCTAATACGACCTTGTTGAGGTGGCTGAGCTCGTTGTGGAAGAGGAGGCTGATTGTGGTAAGTTCGATCAATCGGTAATCGTGTTGCTGTTATTTCACTGTCCGAATATGTGCCCAACGGTGTGGGCACTTCCGAAATTCGTCTATGATGATGATGGTGATCAATCGATGTTTTCCACTGTCGATGGGATGAATCAACCAGAGAATTTGGATCACGAGTAGATGATCGTCTACCCATTGGTACTGGTGGTAAACGTCGTTTTCGAAGCTGGTATGCTGCAGCAGCGGCGGCTACCGATGCTGATGATCCATGTGGATCAGTGGGTGTTGTTGGTAGAGGCTTATTGGCATGGAATAGTATTTCATCGTGTGATGGTGATGGATAACGCATTGATGGCGGTGATAGTGATCTGGAAGGCTGACTACTACTCTTACGAAAATCAGGTCTCACTCTATCGTGTATACTAAGCTGGTGGCATGGAAGAGATGATGATAATTGGTATGGTCTACCCAATTGTGGCCTCATACCAATCGCTTTGGCATGATAACCGCGATATGGAACTGATGTGGCAGTATATTCAAGGCCTCTACCTGTGGATCGGCGACGATTATCATCCAACATCAATGGTGGACTATTGGTACTTCCGAAAGAGCTTTGACTTGTTTCAGCTAGTAAATCTCGGCCAGATTCTGGATAGATTAAAAAAATTGATTAGTAATCAGTAAGTTGAAAATGATGTGAGTAAGTATCGAAAAAAAGTTACCTCTGGATGCATGTAAATCATATTCAGAATCGTATTCTAAGAAATCAAGTTCAGATATATCACTATCAGAATAGCGTGACATTGGTGAAGGAGGAGATGAACGATCAGATGGCATTAAATGTAATTTCTGCTGAATTCGCTGTAGAATAAATTGAATAAAATGATATTAATGATCAATTTGAAAAAAAATTAATTAATTTTCTACAATCTTACCAATTGATGCATTGTTTCCTCATGACTTTCAAGTAAATACCATTCTGGCTCATCATCTAATGGTGCTGTAGCCAATTCAATCACAATTTCACCCAAAAAATCGGTCACTTCATATCTATCTTGATCCCACATCATGATTTCCAAGGCTTTCGTCTTCAAATCGGAACGACGAATAGGCGAATAAACAAAACTTTGATCCCACTTAGGTTCGTTGGAATTTGGTATAACCCGAGTTCGACGTCTACTCCGTTCACTAGGGAATTCATATTAATGATAATTAATTGAAATCAAAATTTAATTCCTATCCGTTATTAACACTTACTTTCGTTCTGGAAGAAGAGCTAATTTACAAAAGGCATTTCTCAATGATCCATCACCTCTTGGAGAAAGTTCAACGGCACTGACAATAGTTATAACTAATTGTAGAGATTTCATGTCATACCATAGCTTGACCTGTGGTGTGATTATGCAAATTAGTATTAATATATGCAAATTGACATGTTAAAAAATTTTTTCTTAGGCTCACCTGAAGGCGACCACTAACTGTTGATGAGCGACTTATATGAGCCCTTCTTCTGGGCAACTCTGCGCCCAGACTTGATTGCCGATACATCATGGGAGCTTGAAAGATGGAAAGTTCATTAATGATAACTTTTTACTTGTGCAATATTTCGAAATATCTTACCATGATGAGTAGGAATTGTGGTATCGGTATATCTACGAGCTATTCTCGATCTTGGCTCTGTCGGATCATCTATCTGATAAATAGGAACAAGATTTCCATGTCTTCTTATTGGTCTGGATACAATTAATTCCACTTGAGGTTCCTGTTTAGATTCGGCTATAATGTCGTACACTTCTTCAAAAGTTTTATCACGCAATGATCGACCATTCCACTCGATTACTTCATCACCTGATTAGTGAAGGGGCAGTAATGATAATGGTAATATCAGTTTCAAGTAACTCATAACTATTCATGGTCTTTTCGTCTCTCTCTCTTTCTCTCTCTCTCTCTCTATTTCTATTATTGTTACTATTACTAGCTAGTATAATCTTATTTATCATTCATGACCACTTACCTGGTCTTAGCTTTCCTATGGTATCAGCAATACTACCTCGCTTAACTTTCTCAATCACAGCACCAACATGACCTGATTCAGTTAACTGACCACCGATAACTTTGAGACCGAGTATGGATGCACTAGACCGAGATCCAGGCTCATATGTGCGATTCTTTTTCAATATCATGTGTCCAATCATTCGTTTACCATCATGTGAAGGTTTCCAAGTGATTGGATGCTGGAGAAGAGGAGAGGAGTACATATACACATGAATCAAATCATGAGTATACACACATGGATTGATTAACATGGAGATAAAAAAGAAAAATTTTCCAACTCATTAAAACTGTATGGGTTTACTTACAGATAGAAATTTTTTGATCTTTGCCTCTAATCTTTCTTCAAATCTTTTCGAATTTCGCCGGCACTTTGGATAATTATCACGATAACTTTCATCAGGATACTCTTCTCCACCATAATTCATGCCCGATGATGGAATTTCCTCATCTGAACTGCTCAATGAAAATTGATGCTGCAATTTTTTACCCTTTCCACGACCTCTCTGCATTGGCCGGTGTACAGGTGAACCATGGAAACTTTCGGAATGATCGGAAGATAGTGAATCATTTCGAATTGTTTCCAGTGCAACTCGATGTGTCAATGGTGTACCACGAAAACCTCTTGCATCCAGAGCTGATGTAGGATATACTGCCGCAGTTGGATCCAAGTATGATGATGTTGGACCACCGGCAGCCATGGTTGATGATGATGATGGATCCTTTGAAATGGTCAAATGAGGAAGATGAGATGAAGATGATGATGTTACATGATGATGATGGGATGATGGATGAGTTGAATGATGGTGATGATAACCATTTGATGTATACATTGATGACCTGGTACCGTAGCCACGATTATCCATACCAGGTTCGGAAGGCACCGAAGTTCCGATCGATGAATCTTTAATGGTTCGCGGTGGAGGTGGCGGGGCTTGATTTGACATTACGGACATACCTGCCATCATATTGCCACCACCACCACCACCAATTGTGGAGGATCCGGTATAAGGTACTGTTGGCAATTGTTTTGGTTGAGCATGATAGTGATGAGGATGCTGATGGGTGGATGATGATGGACCAGAAGAATTATGACTCGAAATGTTTTTACCGAAAAGCCATGATGTCCAATTCTCTAGTATACCACCTTCACTACCGGTATTTTGATTCACTTCACCACCGGTCATCCCAGGTCCAGTAATAGTTGAGCCTGATGCTGATGAGGAAGGTTTAAACATATCTTTGGAACTTTGCATCGATAATCGCCGACCAGTGGTCAATGTGGTCTCCACTTCCGATGGCTGATGGTCAGGCTCAACCAACGGTTTGGTCCGCAATTTAGATCCACCTGGACCACTTAGTCCAGTTTCCGGTGGCTGTGGCATCAAGCGTCCCCCACCACCACCACCAACAACCCCACCACTCATATCACTGCCAACCATACCAGGATTTCCACCAACACCACCACCCACATGAGGTGGTGGCATGGGTAATATACGTTCACCGCCAGTGTTCATGGGAATGGTATCATCTTGAAATGTAACATTAGATTCATCATACCAATTATATCGTGAATTATCATTTCGTAGGCCACTTGTGCCTGGTGCATCATGAGAATATTGCCGTCTAATCATTTCACGTGGTGGCCGAGTAGTAGTAGGTAAATCTAGTGAACCTCGGCGTTCAATGGTAAAGGACACTTCACTTGATTGACCATTGAATGGCCGTGAGCTATGGAACATATAATCAAGGCGAGGCTTCTTTTCGTTGCGAGATAGGCGACCAGAGGTCATATCACCGTTCATTTCATTCTCAAGCTCACGGAATCGATTGGCCATTCCGCTAGTAGTCCATTCACCAGTTTTGATGAGTAGCTCTTGCTTTTTTCGGCACAATAAACATATCCATAAGATCTGGAAATAATAAGATTAGAGTTGGATAAGAGTTTGGTATGAAATGATTTTCCACTTTTTTTTCGTTCTCCACCAATATTCAAAGTGAATCCGAAATGCTTGCTGATTTTCAAATGATGTGCATGAAAAGTGTTCATTCATTCAATCATTTTGTAAGCAATTCCCAACTCAAAAGTGTTCCCTGTATGAACACGTTATGAGAGGCAAAATTTGAATATATTAGCATGTCAATACATGAATTTTCTACTTCAAGGATCATGTCAAATTTGTGTGTGTATGTGTGTGTGCGTGTGAGTGAATGTGATTATTTTGGGATCATTTGACCGAAAAGATTCAGGAAGAAGCATTTGATAGCAGCATCAGATTACACACATTTTTCTTGATCTCAAATTTATTCAAAGTTTTAACCATCGACGGTGTATGGTCTTCAACCTCTCTGTACAATGAGTGGCCAAGAAATTGATTGGACAAGAGTGAATGGAATTTTTGGAATGTTTCTGACTATTCTGTTGACAGATAAAAATTCTTCTCCTTTCTAATTCTATTCATATACAGTGGGCTGAACAAGAGGAGGGAAATTGTAATGATGGTCAGTGCAAATGAGAAATATGCGAATATAGAATGAAAGAGTTGTGATCATTATGATGATGGTGATGATCTGCTAATTGAATGTCAGTGAACAATATCAAATTAACTGGCTGAGTTTGAACTGATGTGGAACCAAAACATGACATGGAGGTGGGAAAAGGGGTGCTCATAGAAGTAGTTCTTTGATATTTGATTGTTGATTTCATTTTTTGATATTATATTTTCTGATATTTTGGATGCTGGATTAAAAATTCAAGATAGGTTTGTGAGGAAAAATTTACCTTATTGGAACGAAGATTGATTCTTCCACCGCATCGAGCACAGCACCGTACATTACACACATTACATAAGTGGCCCACACCATCGGCAAACTTGGTTTTGAGACATATCTGACATGTTGCATCCAATTCGAGTCCCATTTTTTTCTGTTCTTCGGTTCGCTTTTTGATTGCATCCTCCAATAAATAGATTTCATCTCGTTTTTGTCTGCAAAAGTATCACAAAGGGATGGAAAATATATATCATGGCAAAGAATTACTGTTATCATTGCTGTTATGTAATTACTATTATGAAAGAATGGTGATGTACACCTTTCTTTTCAATCAAAATTTAGAGTTTTTTGTCAATATTTTGCTCGAATTTATTCATTCTCTCAGATTTTTTTCATGTAAAATTTAGAAATAATCAAAACGAAACCGAAAGTCTAGAGGAATCCAAAAGGTAAGTCTCACCATGGTAGTGATATTACGATCAATAGAATAAAAGTAACTTACTGTAAAGCTTCAGTTTCTTTTTTGTCTTCCAATCTTTGTCTGGATAGTACTGATTCGATGTGTTGACGTTCTTGTTCGGTGAGTCCACTTAGATCAGGGGACGAAGGGTTCATAACAACAAATCACACACTATACTTGAAGTTCGATTAGCTTCCGATTCGCTTGACGATGGAATGGTTGATTTGGATACCATCAGAAGCGAACCAGAAATGCGATAAAATTTTTCACTAAAAACAATAATAATAATAATTATTAATACTACAACACATTTGCTTTCCGGTAATCGATGGATCAGATAATTTCAATTTATGCTCCAGAAGAAGAATCACTTTGTAGCTATTATAAACATACGAAGTAGATGTATAGTTTGTGGTTGGTAAAGTTTTTGGATAGTTTTTGATGAAGCACTCGAAATTTCGTCGAGTCACATTAATATTGGTGGCGATAATGATACTGATTGGATTTAGTTTATCAGTGGCTACGGTAAAAGTTGTGTAAATGGTTGCAAGATGAAGATGAAGATGGTAACGATGAAGATGATGAGAATGAGATGGAAGATGATGAATCAGTGGAAGATGATGAATAGAGTGACAGTGTCCAGTTGGAATGCATTTTGGATGCTTCTTTTTTTCTCTCTTTTTTTTCTAACAACAAGTAGCAAATAATGATGATAATAATGATAAATTCATCAATAGCTTGCGATAATGAGAATTGGGAGGAGAAGAAGAAGAAAAAGTGTTGCTTAAATTCGATGTTTTCACAATTCGGTCATACCATACAACTATTAACATGGGCGAACATTTAGCATTTGTTACTAGAGTAGAATGTTGCTGATCACAATTATAAAAAAGAGACAGAAAAAAGAGTAAAGGACATGAAGACAGAGAAATCTATAAAATTTTCTTAACTTAAAATTACAATTATAACTAATTTTTTACGATTAGGAAGAGAGAGAAAGAGAGACAAAAAAGATCAAACCGGATCCTTAACAGATAGGCTTTATCGAGCCATTTTATGCTTAATTATAAATTTTGTTTTCCTCTCATCTTAATCACAATCAAATAGGAATGATGAAGTGAGAAGATGAGAAGAAAAGTTGGTCAAGTTGTCAAGATGATGATATTTGGTTAACTTTTCTTGAGATGATGAAATGAACTGAATCAACTTTGGACAATTGACCCGTGTAACACCAAAGATATTAGCACAGTAAACGCATGAAACAGATGAATTTTACTATTAGCATGGAAGCTTTTCTCTAACGATTGGTATATATTATATCATTCGATGATGAAAATAATTCCTTCATTTGGATAGCTTTGATTTTGGGAGGAATAAATAGGGAATTGGAAACCAAATGAAAGCAAAAAAAGGCTACCAATTATGTAAAAGTGTTGTCAAATATTATCAGCTAAATAATTTAGCTACTTTTTCCATCAATAAAACTGTAAATGAAAGGAAAACAAAAAATGATATTAGCCATTGAACAGTTATCAACATGAGGAATTGCGGTATTTTGATGGCCTCAAGGATCAGAATAATCATAGCAGAATGATTTGTTGAACCTGTTGCTATTTATATTTTCCATTTCAAAAATTCTGATTCTGAAGAATCGTAGCTGAAAGGCAGCAAAAATGGTAAAGGCCAGAATTGTTACTAGGGAATATCGAGAGAGGCATTCTTCGAAATTGTTCTCTTCACTAAATAATCTTTCATCAGAATTTTATCTATCAGAAATACTGTCTTCACTAGGAATACAGACACAGCCGTGATTTTTAATATCCAACACCTCTTAGAAATTGATCATGAATCGCATAGAACCGGTCAATCAGGAATCCTTGCAAGTAGGTATAAACATGCTATCATTTCGATCATATTTTTTCTATCGAATTCTCGAAAGGAAAAGAATCTTCATGGATGATGAATAACGTCTAGACTATGTAGGCAACATCAATCAAAAATTTTTTCAGTATCAATTGAATGTGAGAAAATTATATGATCATCTAATGGCTGAACATTCCGGTGTCCGAGCATCTTCTCTTTTTGAAATAGATTCTGGCAACTATTACATGTGACAATCATTTGGGCGGCTGTTCAACACTCATCAAAAAGATGATTCATTCCATCTGACCATCAAAATATTCCCAAATTCATCTACTCACCTCAATACTCCATAGGGAATATCAACCAATAAAACAATAGCCCATCACATTTGATCGGCTATCATCATCACACACAGCAAAAGAATTGACCATTTGTACGATATTAACACCATCAAAATGGTCCACAAATTTTGGTAATTGAAAAGAAGTAAAAGGTAAGAAGGACGAAAAAAAAGAATAGGAATTAACTAGTCCATCTCACAGATATCATTCCGAAAACACACTCGATTCTCCCTGTATGTATATATATTTAATTTCTCTCTCTATTTTCCTCTCGTTTACTATCCAAAAATTTTGGACTGATGGTGGACATGAGAGGAAAAAACACGTACACATATACAGGGAAAGGAGTGAGAGGTGTATATATATATAAAGTGTACCAGAATTGGCCTAGTGGATGGGTATATATACATATACACACATACACACATATATATACACGAAAATGCCTTCATGAACGCTTCAGAACCATGGGAAAAAAGGGGGGGCCAATATCAAGTGAGTCACTTGATATTACGATGACTCGGTGCGTCAAATTCGAACACAGGATGTTGGTCATGATTCAAAAGGATCAGCGCAAGCTTGTACATGTATTCTGCGAAGTGTACACATATACACACATTTTCAACTCTATTATCATCATCATCACACATACACATCTTTACATTCATCGATACAATCAGAATGGTCATTAATGGGTTTTTGATTGTGAATATTCTGTTGATATCAATCAAATTTTTTGGTTAAAATCCACACAAGAATCCAATAATTGTCTCGGTTGTTCGTATTAAGAAATATGCTGGGAATATTGAGAAGGTATTCCCGTTCACGGTATGATATAGTGGTGCTATTTGCCTTTTATGCTTGAATAAAATTCGAAATGAGAAATTCCGGTTGATATCAGTTACTTGATAATGAAAGTTTAGAATTGACATAGGTTGTAAGATGGGAATAATCAGGAGATTTGAGATTTAAAATATTCTGTTACGGTGTAATGCCCTGAGCGGGTTCCTAGTTTCAGGAGCACCTTATATATCATCATTCCGATATTTATTTCACCATAATACTCGAGGCTATGATAGCGATATTTCGAAAGAGTGTAAATTATCAAATAGAGAGTTTCCAGAATATGATGAAACATGAAGATAGAGTGAAGTAGGGAATGTTTGAGGAGAAGTTATTCTCAGCAAACTCTCGGGCACACTCGGAAAAAGGCTCAATAAATCTTCGTAATATGATATGATACCGTAGCATTGGCATTAAAAAATGGATATGATAAATCATAGTTCACACAATTGAGTTGAAGTTTGAACAATTATATTGAAGCAAAACAATAAGACCTCCTTGTTAAATTGTAGAGGCATATTGAGTGAAAAAGTTTCAAAGAATCACATCAATGGATGGAATTGATTAACCTCTGAGCCACTTTAGGAGACGAGTTGGAATCATCCTAAACACAAACGAAAATCATAAAAGTAGGAATGATAAAAATTTCATAAATTTTTCAAAAATAATTGAACGAACATTAGTGCCATCATGCCAGAGAAAAAAACGATGACATAGTCTAAATTATTGGGAATTAATGTACGCTTTGCCAGAAGAAATCTCATGAATCCCAATTTTTTGTTGCTATATGGTGGATACCGAAGGCTGTTGAAAGGATAAATGAGAGTAAGATTATTGTAAAACTTGGTAAGCCTCAAGAGGCCTCTTCTCACCTTCCAATTGATTCGAGAACAGAATTGAATCCTCGTTTTAAAACAGCTTTAGGATGTGAGAAAGTTTTGAAAGTATATTCTCCGTGATAACATCCCATACCACTGTTCCCAACACCACCGAAAGGTAATGAATCAACTAAAATTGGGAGAATGAGGAAATTCACACATGAATTATTTTATCAGACCAGTGTTTTTTATCATTATTCGAATATTTACATACCAGTCAAGTGTACAGCAATATCATTAACTACCAGAGCTCCACTTGAAGTTTGCTCATTGAATTGTGCGATTACAGCTTTTTTCTTCGAAAAAACATACAAAGCCAATGGCTTTTGCCTGCTGTTAATGTAATCGATAGCTTCTTGAGCATCTCTAACGATAAAAATGGGCAAAATTGGACCAAAAATCTGAAAATATTGAATGTGAAATGTTAAAATCAGAACAAAATCGAAATTAGAAAACGTGAATTACCTCTTCTTGCATCACAGGATCTTTAGCGTTAACATCACTGATGAGAGTGAGTGAAACGTATAAATCTTCAGGGTCATAGTTACCCCCGAAAGCAATTTTACTTTTATTTGTATCTAGAATTTCTACTATCCTCCTGGTCATCAAAGAGTGAGAAGACAAAATGAGAGGTAATTAGTGGCAATTTTCGATGAAACATTATGAAGTGTAGAAGCTGGCAAAAATTGGTAAATTGTTTCTAATGAATAAATTTTTCCACTCACTTGAAATGATTTTCATTCACGACGCGAGCAAGATCTTTACTTTGCTGAGGATTCAAACCGAAAAACTCTTTAACAACCACAGGAATTTTGTCGAGAATTTGCTTTTGAACTTCTTTAGTGCAGATAATATAATCTGGAGCCACGCAAGTTTGTCCACTATTGATCGACTTTCCCCATACGATCCGTCTAATTGCAGCCATCATATCGGCAGTCGTTTCATCAATATAGACAGGACTGTTGGAAGATGGAATGAAGATTAAATTTCATAATATGCAGTGAATATTTAATTTCTGGTGTGTATGAGTAGAAAACTCACCATTTCCCACCCATCTCTAGAGTGACAGGAGTCAAATTTTTAGCAGCAGCCTCATAAATTATTCGGCCCACTCGATCACCTCCAGTATAGAAGATATAATCATATCTCTCTTTTAGTGCCTCTGCTGTATCTGCTGGTCCACCAAGAAGAATATGGTAACATTCCTAAAATATGATGAAATATGAATAGATGAAAGATCAAAAATGAAATCTCTTTGACAGGATAGAGCCAATCTCGAATGATAAGGCAAAGTTGTCAAGGCTAAAGTTATCTTCGCAAACCGGCTTATTTTACAAAGATCGGTGACCTATTCAATTCTATTCGCTATTCAATTCAACGCATTTTAGACAAAAATACATGCATAATCTTTAATGGAATTTTCCCTAACTAATTTTCCTTCTATCGCTAGCACAACAGACTGGGACTGGAGCCCAGTAAATTGACCCATCAGCAATCAACTAGCTTCCATGGTGAGAAGAATGAGCGGGAGATCCCCGTGTCCAGGGACAATTTTCTAGAAGCGATAACAAGGTGGTTAAAATTCAGTAATCATAGAAAAGGAGAGAAAGAAAGAGAGAGATAGACAGAGATAGAGAGAAAACTGGAATTTATGATAACCTTGATTAAATGATTGAATCAAATGACATATTTACGTCGGAATGAGATCACTGTAATCCTTCATAGCTGATGTAAGATGAAATAATCATTGTAAACGTAATACAAACCTTGTCTAGATAGCGTGGTAAAAGCTCTGAGATCACACGAGCAATCTTGGGTGTGAGTTCGGATGGCTTCAAAATGGCACAATTCCCTGCAGCAATGGCACCCACAAGTGGCCCTAAGGATAATTGGATTGGATAATTCCAGGCTCCGATGATCAGCACAACTCCATAAGGCTCATATTT
This sequence comes from Brevipalpus yothersi, assembly GCA_003956705.1. NCBI lineage: Eukaryota > Metazoa > Arthropoda > Arachnida > Trombidiformes > Tenuipalpidae > Brevipalpus > Brevipalpus yothersi. The sequence goes on from QZCP01000078.1 coordinate 18,042, forward strand.
CACACAAACTTTGTCAAACATTGTCATCAAACTTTTGCTTGCTGATTGAGGTCTAGACCATGTATCAATGTTGTTGAGCATTACTTGAATTTCATTTTTAACCAAATCAACTTCATAGAGTACCGTTTCGAATTGAGATTTTCTCAGATCACTCATGAGAGCATCTACCATGAGTTTCTCATTTTCGACCAACATGGATCGCAATGATTTTAATTGCTTTTTTCGAAAAGCAATATCTTTCGTGACATTGGATGAGAAAGCCTTCCGCGCTCGTGCAAGCATCTGAATGTCATAATAGAGAAGGAAGTTAGAACACATAGATCAACTTGGTTAACCTGATTGCAATGAATTTTGTAATAGTGTATGAAATAAGCTTAAGCATTCGAAAAACACAGAACATTGGTCATATATAATGAGATGAGTATTGAACAATCGGTATGCCATTCAACCATTACAGGATGACAAACACTAGGAGGTGGAGGTAAATCAACTAGGACCGGAATTTTCATACAAAATGAGAGCGGAAGTTAATTATGATCAACAACAGAACGCTATAAGAATGATGATGTAGGAATAGATGGAAAAAAGATAAATGAACGATCAAAAAGGCGAAAGTTGATAATCTCATTTACCTGAGAAATCGATTCAATATTCATGTTTTCCTGATCACACTCTAAATCTATCATGATGGATACTTGTGATGGATGAATGTTGAGTCCGGATGGAGATGAATTCAAAAGAAGATCATTTCGTTGATTTACATCACTCGAAATTACGATATTCGGTTGATACAAATCAGTCGAAAAGGTGGGTGAAGGTGTTTCAAGTTTGTCGTCTAGAGTCATCGAGGAAGATGAAATTGATACTTTAAACTCGATAAATCAATGGGAAAAGATAAATATGATGAAAATGATAAAACTTTGCCAACAATCGGCAGAAATTCAACATCAAGTCACATAGATATTAGTTAATCAACTGTTATAGTAACTACAGATAAGGTTATAATTTCTCTCATCTCAATCTGAATTTTTTCTTATTCCCTTATTTTCTTCTTCTTCTTCTTCTACCACTTCTACAGTTTCATTGGTTTTTCAGAAGATTAGGATTAACTTTCACTCGTATTTGCGGTTTTCTACTCTCTACTCTCTCGCGCCAGTGCTTGATAATAATTTTTCACTCAACTCACTCAACTCACTTTCTTTTCTCTCTCTCTCTCTCTCTCTCTTTCTCTCCATCTATTCCATTACTCTCCAACCATTACTACTTGATGATAAGTTGAACGACAAGTTAACCAAAATAGCTGGAGGGTTGACGGAAGAATGGAACACAAGTGGTCATAAGTTGTGACTTAATCTATTGAGTAGAAAGAGAAAGATTTTTCAAGTGAACACATACACACATACACACAGCCAGCAGAGGTGGAAAGTAAAGATGATGATATTGAGACGAATAAACAATGGCAAGGTTATATCGCTTGTGGAGACAGGAATGTACACTAAACGAAAGATTGGAACATACTAAATTTTGATGAAAAATTTTTCTCTCAACAGTAGCTATGCGAAAAAATTTTGAGAGAAGGAAAAAAGAAAAATGAAAAAGAGGAGAGAAATGATGGGAGGAGAGATGAGAGAAAGAAGCAAAATTTGTTGACCGATAAAGATCGTGAATGAAATTCTTCGGTAACTATCAATTTGATGAAAAATAAGTCAACTGGAAACAAAGGAAAAGTTTGGGTAATCATGTACAAGGAAAGTTTGGATGGAGAAGAGTGGAACGTAGTTGGGATTCACTTTGATAACAGTGGGAAACATTGTCAAGTTACGAATGATAAAATTATTTTTTTCGCTTGCTGCTAATTCATCGTTTATCACCAGAGCCTCACACTTTCTCTTTCTTTTACGAAGTGCTTGATTAAAACTAATCAGGAAATAAATCATGAATAGGTATCCACTTATTTCATGCTCTCCAGTAAATAGTATAAGAGAAAGGCGCCAATCAAATTGGCTGAGAAAGAATCGAACGTTGATTGTAATGGAACCGGTAAACATCGAGAGCAGACCAATTGATTGTAATGATGATGAGAGTATGCATTCAACCAGAAAGAGAGTCGAGATCGAAGTTCGCTCGGCGAAACTCATCATAACTTTGATTCTTAACTTTTTGCCACATGCATGATTTCATGATCTTTGCCGATGGAAAATAATTCCAAATCCACCAGACAAGTTCAGTAAGCATACTGTGTGTTATATTATTAAAATAATCTGGACAAGAAATTCCGCTTGAACAATAATGTACGAGAGCACAACATGATTTTAGATCATCACTTTCATTTGATATTAGATCTCAAACAATTGAATGATTCGCTCATCCTGTAAGAGTTGTAATCTGAGCACAATCAAGATTTTCATTGTCGATTTGGAACAAGCTTTCAATTTTGATGAACACAATCGAAGTGCAAAGGCAACTCAAAGTTGATCGTAAAATATTAGGGATGCTTAAGCTTAATCGAAGTGGTTGATTGGTGTGAAAATTTAGAACAAAATTAACTCACCCCGAAAGGTTTGGATTGATTATTGTTTTCCATTTAGTTCATCAAAAATTTCGTAGAGAGATTCAGTTCAGACTTGACAGTCTTCAGAAAACTAGAACAGAGAGAAAGAGAGAGATAAAATGTTAGGTTAATTGAAGATTGAATAAAGAGGATTGTAGCTCAAGAGGTCATACTAATTGAGGTGAAATGTGTGTATGTATATGTTTGACCGTAACTGGACCAAATAAGATGATTATAACGACAAACTATTGATATTTCATTTAATGAATCGGATAGAGGTGAAACATATGATAACGCTTCGAAATGGTTAACATATGTTCTAATACATAGAAATACACATATTCACCATTAACAATTCAACGATATTTCATGATCATGGCGGATCTCTATCGTACACACACAAAGATAATGTTGTTATGTAATTGGTATTGGACTTACCCAAAGGAATGATGATAGTCAATCAATTGATACACTTGATTTGATGGGATGCAAAATCGGAATACCAAGTAACTTTACCAATAGTAATCCCACAGACAATAATATCAAATGTCACTTGTCTATCCACAAAACATCTCCAAGAATTATACAATTACATGTACTTTCTCTAATGTATTTGGTAAAAATTTTTTTTCCAACAAAAATCTTCCTCATTCACTTTCTTCCTCAACAACCTTGATTGAAAGCCTGCTAATACAAGTAACAGAAGACAAGATAACCAGAATCTGGTTTCACCAGCATTAAACTTACATCACAAGTTCTCAATTAAATTTATATATAATATAATTCATATCTATTTGACTCCGAGACACACTTAAATGTATTGCACAAGAGGTATTGAATAATGTTGACAATAATAATAACAATAGGTTTGTGAGCAATACCGGCTCAAGTGTTGCTGTTGCCTTCCTTATTATTTACATTCCTCTCTGTAAGTGAAGAAGATGTTCATGATTGTTATTGGTGCTTGTCTATTCGTCAATTGAAGCGCTTTTAGGAACGAGAAATTATATTATTAATTTTTGATTATATTCTTTTGAACTGATTGAATCATTTTTTGATTTAAATTTACACTGGACAGCGGTCAGATGAAGATTTGCACTTTTTTTTTGTTTTACAATTGATACATGTATAAATTGTTCGAAGCAAAAGTGGTGTTAAAACTTTTGACAATCAGTATATTTTTTAGTTCCCAATAAGAATTGATAACAATTTTCCCAGCTTGATAGTTTGTGTATTTTTCTCTCCATTTTCACTTTTGAATCATCAATAATCATCATTACCATCATCATCAAGTAGAATATTAGCGTGTAGATGTATTTTCTTTCTATTATAATCTAAAAATTGATCGATTCTAGTGAGAACTTTTTTTTTCCATCACACCTAACCAAACAGTAGAGCAAAAATTAGGTATCAGAATTTTATTGGAGAAAGTTTCCTCCTCTCCAACATTTTTAATCAATATTTTGATAATCATGCTTATTCACCATTGTAATCTCTTGACATCTATTGTGGATCACAGGATTGAAACTACCTCAGCCAAGAAAAGTTTGTCTATCCATGACTCTTGGACCGGGAGAGAGAGAGAGAGATGAAGAGGATTCAATTTTGGAGCCCAAAATTTTGTGTGTTGACCCAAGCTTGAAAGATGGGAAAACGTTACCATCGAGACATGTAATTTAACTTTGCTCACAATAGAAGAAGGTTGCTGATGTTGTATTGACATCTAACCGTGAGTGCCTCTTAATTGTAGTGATAATTGGCCACACTTTGACATATTTTATACATACCATCTTTGTCTATGTGATCATTTTTTGTGATCATTTGTGTGTGTGTGCTTGTTTATGTGATGGCATTTAATATCAAAACACGATCAGTGGAAGAAATACTGGCACCATTAGTTCTTCAGGTATGTATTTAAACTTTCTCTTGTGTATGTTTTGACTGTCAACATCCGCTGCCTCACCCAAACTGATTGATTTGAGTTATTTTGTGATTGTGAATGTGAAAAAAATTCCTCTTATTTTAGGTCACTACTTTGGTCAATTCACATGAGGAAAACAAAAAACAAGGTGGCCGATCTAAGCGAGCTCAAGTTTTGGTGGCCGCTGTTGAAAAGGCAACCGAAAATTTTATCACCAATGGAGAAGAGATTGCAAGAGAAAATGATGATTTTCGGGATAAAATGACCGAAGCTGTGAATGAAGTTCGTGATGCTGGCCAAAAAATGTCCGAAGCTTCGAGACAATTTGCTGAGGATCCATGTTCATCCGCTAAACGTGGTCAAATGGTCCGTGAAGCTAGGAATCTACTTAATCGGGTTGCTGGTCTTCTTATTCTTGCCGATATGATTGATGTCAATAATCTACTCAAATCACTCGAGGCAGTTGAAGGTGATCTCAAGAATGTGGTCAATTCAAATAATCAAGAAGAATTGCTCAAAAATTTCAATGAATTCGGTCGTAAAGCAAATGATTTGATATATCAAGCGGCAAAACGGCAAAATGAGCTTAAAGATCCTCGACTTCGAGATGACCTGGCAGCAGCCCGAGCAGTGTTGAAAAAGAATTCCATGATGTTACTTACAGCATCGAAGGTGTTCGTCCGTCATCCGGAACTATCGGCAGCTAAAGAAAATCGTGATTATACATTTAAACAAGTGTGTGAGGCTGTGAGTACTGTTCGTGATGTGGCCAAAGGTGACAAGAGTAGATCTGATCTTGGTCTGGATGTTCGCGGTAAACTTGCTGATGCTCTAGATGAATTTGATGAACGAATTCTAATGGATCCATCGGAATATGATGAAACTCGAACGCGACCTGATCTAGAGGATCAATTAGAAAGAATCATAAATGATGTAGCCATTATGGCTGATTATCAATCAACACGAGACACACGACGGGAACGTATTGTTGCCGAATGTAATGCCGTACGACAAGCTCTACAAGATCTCCTTTCTGAGTACTTATCTAATGTTGAAAAGAAAGAACCATCTGACAATTTGGAGAGAGCTCAAGAGCATATCACCCGGAAGACTCGAGATCTTCGACGACACCTTCGCAAGGCAGTTATTGACAATGTGTCTGATTCATTCTTGGACACTAATGTGCCTTTATTGGTGCTAGAGGAAGCTGCAAAACAAGGGGAAGCGGCAGTTGAAGCTTATCAGGATAAATTCCGTGAACATGCAGAGAAACTAGTTGAGGTTGCCAACCTTGCGTGTAACATGTCCAACAATGAAGATGGAATTCGCATGGTTCGTTACGCAGCAATGCAAATTGAAAACCTTTGCCCTCAAGTTATCAATGCAGCTAAAATTCTTGCTGCTCGCCAAACAAAAGTTGCTCAAGAAAATATGGATGCCTTCAAAAATCTCTGGGAAACTCAAGTCCGACTGCTAACCGAAGCCGTTGATGATATAACAACAATCGATGATTTTCTGGCTGTTTCAGAGAATCATATTCTCGAAGATGTTCATGAGTGTGTCACAGCTCTTCGGAATAAGGATGCCGATCGGTTGGACAGTATGGCTGGTGCCATTCGTGGCCGTGCAGCACGTGTATGTAATGTTGTGACTGCTGAAATGGACAATTACGAGCCAGGAGAGTATACAGATCGTGTTCTTCTATCCGTATCGAAATTGCGTGATTCAATAATGAAAGAGTTTGTCGAGAAAGTTGAAAAAGCGGTTGATGTTCTGACTGAAATTCGTAATGAAACTTTGGACGAAAATGAGTTCATTGATGCATCTCGTTTCGTCTACGATGGAGTTCGTGAGATAAGAAGAGTGGTATTGCTCAACCGATCTATTGAAGAGATTGATTCTGAACTTGAGATGGAATATGATGAGAATAACTATGAAACACTAAGTAAATCTAGTGTTCACAGTGATCTTGATGAATATCCTGAAATATCTGGTATCAGCAATACTAGAGATGCGTATAGATTGGTTTCAGAGGAGGAGAAACAGAAAATTGCTGCCCAAGTGGAAACCTTCCGAACAGAGAAGTATAAGTTCGACAAAGAAGTCGCCAAATGGGACGAGAAAGGCAATGATATCATTGTTATTGCCAAGAAAATGTGTTTCGTGATGATCGAAATGACCGAATTCACCCGTGGAAAAGGTCCTCTTCGAACCACAATGGATGTCATCAATAAAGCTAAAGAAATCTCTGAACTTGGAACTACTCTCGATAAGTTAGCCGGATTGATCGCTGATCAATGCCCTGAATCGACAACTAAAAAAGACTTACTAGCTTACTTAAAACGTATTGAACTCTACTGCCAGCAGCTTAATATTACCTCCAAAGTGAAAGCTGATGTTCAAAATATTTCCGGAAACTTAATTGTGTCTGGGGTAAGCAATCGCTTGATATATTTCCTTTATGATATCGTTCTTACCACCTGACTGTTTCTCCTTTCAGTTGGATAGTGCAACATCTTTGATCCAAGCTGCCAAAAATCTTATGAATGCCGTGGTTCTCACCGTTAAGGCATCATATGTCGCTTCTACAAAAGTAAGATTATTGTTTCTCACTCATCTAGAAACTTGAACTAATCATTTCTCTCATTTCAGTATCCTCGAGGAGCCATCGTTGCTGTGAGTATTTGGGAAGATTGTGTTAAATCAATCAAATTTTGAACTTGTCTCTTCTCTCTTTCTTTAGTCACCAATTGTTGTATGGAAAATGCGAGCACCCGAGAAGAAGCCTCTTGTCCGTCGAGAGAAGCCAGAGGAAAGTCGAGCCAAAGTCCGTAAAGGTTCTCAAAAGAGAACCGATTCTCCTCTCAAGACTCTCAATCAGTTCTCTTCCGAACCATTGATTTGATACTTGAGACAATTTGGAATTGTACACCGTTTTCGGTCATAATATTGAAATCAACAGCAGCTCATTACTATTGTAATAGCCCCATTTGCATGCAATCGTTGCGCTCCGCATCCTTATATGAATCAAAATTCACATTTTGTGTGTGTCAATTTCATACATATCTTGAAAATTCACGAATAGTTATTGTGTCTTCCCTATCTTTTAGATTTTTACACTTTTGCTATGATTGATACTTATATTTGTTTTTTATATCTTCTTGATGCCTTCACCAGCCCAAAACTTGAATCCCAAAATTGAAACTTGATGTGCGTTTTATATCTTCAAACCATTTTCTCACACTTTTTGTCGAGAATAAGATTTATACAATGTAGACCATAGCAATGCCTTTTTTGCACTTATCCATATCAGTCTGACAGATGAATTTTTCAAATAATTTCCAAAATCATTGTACAAGTTCTATCAAAAAAAAGAGAAGAATATATAAATAATATTTATGGATTTTTTCCGAAACATCAGTTCCATCTTATTACCTTCATCAAACTGGTTGGGGAAAAGTACAAAGTTGTACCTCAAAATTTCTCACCAATAGTGTGAATGGATTGAATGACTATAAAATAAAACAAAGCCTCCATTCTAACGACAATCTTTGTCCAGATCCATCATTAGTCCACTTGAGCTTCCGCCTCTAATTTCGTCAACGAATTCTTGAGACCTATCAAAAAAACAGTCCTCAAGTTTGACCATATTCACTTCAACTCTCGATTGAACTTCTCGATTGACTCTATTTTCTCCAGCATACCAATGAACAATACCATTACTTGCTTGCATTCGGCCTAATCATTTCCAACCATGATGACTAATAACGTTTTGATTCACCTCAACAATCAACAATTCCGTTATATTGTTGAAGTTAGAGCGCAAATTGAATACACAAGACACATGCGCTTGTGTGTGAAGGATTCGGTTTGGTGAAAACAGACACACAAGTGAAAACAATCATAAATATAATACTTACACATATATTTTCTCTTTCTGATTGGTGATGATCAGAAATATATATATGTTATAAATATATAGTAGTCATGAAAGACGGTGAAATAGATCGTATGGTTGATACTGTGAAAGAGATACTTCCACAAGTGCCCCGTAAAGTGATCGAAAATGATCTGAGAGTAACATGTGATCTCGAGGAAACGTTGACTCGTCTTGTGGATGATGTTCTTTTTTATCAGCCAGAAGCTATTCCAATACCATCACCATCATCATCACTACCCCAAAGTAAACTAGTGGCATCATCCAATATATCATCGTCAGCAAGTGATTCTTCCCGGACTAATGGTGATGTGGTTTCTTTCAATACAGCGGCAAAATGTTTCGGTAAATCGCCAAATGATCGTATGTCTTCCTTGGGTGATCGTAAGAAGGCTTTGATTGAAGCGGCTCGCAAGCGATTCATAGAGAAACATGGTCTTAACATTCAATAATTGGAATACAAATATTGATTTATAAATAAACAAAAATTGCTGGTCCCAGTTGAATTTGGGATACAGAATCTCTCCTCTTCTCTGTTAAGCTTCTCTCTTACATTGCTACATCATTGTATCGGTTACCTGTATGTGCACACTTTTTGACTGGATGTATATACATACTCATCTGTTACTATCCGGATGATCAATCATTTACAAGCCATCAAGTATAATCATTGACGATGATGACAAGTGAACTGTCGATAAAATTGATTGCAATTGCTAGGATTTATAACATTCGCCTGTTTACAAAGTAAAGCCTGTCAGTGAGTTGAAAGTTTCCGGCAAGTTTCTCCTAGAGACATGATGAAAAAACATTAAGACCCAGAAAAATAAGCACAATTGAAGCTTTTTATTGAAAACCATTTCTCAGCTCTCAATTCAGCTGCAAACTAATGAGTTCTCTATTAAAAAGTTAATTGCTGTTCAAATGATAGGTTCTCTCGAACATTGATCCAGTTCGTCAGCATCCTTCCTCTGTCATCATCTGTATCTATCTGTATGAAAGAGAAGGAAATCAGATATTTCATTCCAGAATATATGAATCCAGTGATTTATATCAATTTTTTCTTACACCTACACAAACGTTACACAGAACATGGAAACAATATTGCCATAGAACTCGCGCTTGACACATTCGAGATATGCTCAAGACAGGCGAAATGCGCTTGATTGCATCAGAGAAGATGCTCGAGCCTACACTTGTGTGTATGTGTGTGTAGACATGATGTAAACAAGTGTGCGAGGTTAAAAAAAGCTTGTTAATTTTTTCGATTAAAACAAGGACATACCGGAACCGAAGTGTCCAATTGATTATGTTATTTCACGAATAATAATCATAATCGGTTTTCGGGTGAATTTCATTTATGGCTCGTTCTCAATTGTGTGTGTGTGTGTGTAGAATGAATATATTCATAATGATTTTGTGAATGATGATGATTCGATATCATAATCTGATCATCAGAGCTACCAAAATGCTCTCCCATTTTAATCACATCATTCTTACTATGGAATCGATTAGCTGTTGATCAGCAAAATATAATTTACTATCTTTCTCTTTTCCGTTTTATCCCCGAAATATTTGAATCTACATATCGAGTTCAACATAATTTTGAGTATAGTTTATTTTTTTCCTTCGAACAATCAATCAATCAATCATTGTTCATTCATACATAGAATCTTGATCGTTACTGTTTGATAAGTTAAATTCCATCAATCTCTCTCTCTTTCCGGTGTCTGGTCTCATGTTGTTCATCAAGTGATCCCTCTCTTTCTCTCTTCCTCTCATCTACATACATACATCATAATCCAACCAGAAGCCCTAAAGCTTATTGGTGTTCCCTGTAATACCACTACCATACACACTCACACACATTCATACCACCCATCTGGACACACAAGATTGTGGATTTGATTAGATGGTTACATCGATGCTGTTGAATGGTGGTGTTGGAAAAATTTTTACCTCAACTTGTATGGCCATGAAGTAAGAGACGCTCTCTTGTCAGTTTGATCACGGTAACCAAGAGTGAGAGAAAGAGAGTGTGTACATGTTGGATCCACTTAAAATATACATCCAACTGTAATGGGATGGTTTCTCTCTCTATCTATCTATCTCATTCCCTTATATTCCCTCTCTCTCTCTCTCTCTCTTAATCATCAATGTATAATCGAAAGCCGGTTGATGGATGATTCGATACGTTCGAGCTCGATCTTGGTGGTTGGCGGAAAATGAAACCCTGCCTTCTTGCCTCCTCCTCTTCGATCTCGTTTTGCTTCATCTTAAACCACATACACAATCTTAATACACACCACTTGCATTTCTTTTCTGATCTTTCTGGTATGCGTTTCTCACCCTGATCATGATTGTGTGGTTGTGTGAATGGTGATGATGATGTGGCACTCAACATTCTGTTAACGAAACAAAAAGTTACCTACTTAATGTCTAACACTTGTTATTGGTACATCTCACAGTAGTAGTAGTAGAATTTTATCAATTTTATCATCATTCATTATCAGATTTGCTTCCCCGTTATCTGTGTCTACCCAAATCGCTTTCATTCGCATCATATTTTCCCTCCATTCAACATCAATTTGAAGAAGAACAAGTTTTGTCTATTTACAACTTGGTGGAAGAAAAGTCGTAGTATTGGTCATAAGTAGTGTGAATAATTAAAGTGAAAAGGAAGATGAAGCTCGAGAACGATATGGACAAATTGAGACAACAGCTTAAGAGCTATAATCAAGAACATCTTCTACAATTTTGGAATACTCTCACAGATGATCAAAAAGTGACTCTTTACGATGATTTGAAAACAATCGATTTCGATGAAGTTTGCTCAACATTCCAGGAATCAGCTTACTCCACAAAAGAAGGCAATATAAATGATGATTTGCTCGAGCCGCTATCTGGAGCGATACATTCCGGTGTTAAATTGTGTTCAGAGGATCAATTGGAAACATATCGTACAACAGGTGAGTGGTCATTGAGCGCGAATTTTCCGTTTCATGAATCATGTGATGAGTTTGTTCATCTCAAACGATCTTTTTATTCTAGGTCTTAAAGAAATCTCAGAAAATCATGTTGCCGCTCTCTTGATGGCTGGTGGCCAAGGTACTCGACTTGGTGTCGATTATCCAAAAGGAATGTATAACGTCGGTTTACCATCAGGAAAGACTTTGTTCCAATTACAAGGAGAGAGAATCCGTCGATTGCAACAATTAGCGACCGAAAAATTTGGCAAAGAGTGTCACATCACGTGGTACATCATGACAAGCGAGCATACGAAAGGAGCAACCGAAAAATTTTTCGATTCTCATGACTATTTTGGCCTCTCGAAAGAGAAAGTTGTAATATTTGAACAAGGAACCTTGCCTTGCTTCACTTTCGATGGAAAAATTATCATGGACAAATGTTATCGAATCGCTCGAGCTCCTGATGGTAATGGCGGGCTATACAGATCCTTGAGAGACACAGGAGTATTGGATCACATGAAACACACCGGGATCAAATATGTTCATGTTTATGGAGTGGATAATATATTAGTTAAAATGGCTGATCCAACCTTTATCGGCTACTGCTTATCGAAAGGTGCTGTAGCTGGTGCCAAGGTAGTGGAAAAAGTTTCACCAAGCGAAGCAGTTGGAGTTATTTGCAAAGTTATGGGTAAATTTAAGGTTGTCGAATATAGTGAAGTGTCAAATAGAATTGCCGAACAGCGTAATGATGATGGAAGGCTTACCTTTAGTTGTGGGAGTATTTGCAATCATTTTTTCACTGTTGATTTTCTATGTGATGTCTCAGGGTGAGTTTGTTCGTTTTTAGGTCTTCCTCCAGTTGTTTTCATAGCTTATTTGTCCTTTTCTCACAGCAAAAAACTCAAGCATCATGTGGCCAAGAAGAAGATTCCTTTCGTAAATGAAAAAGGTAATCTTGAGAAGCCTGAGAAACCTAATGGTACTAAGATGGAAAAATTCGTATTCGATGTCTTCGAATTTGCCAAGTGAGTATGATGAAAGAGATATCTGAGAGTATCTTGTAACGCCTTTTCTTATCAAATCAGATTTCACAATCTGTAATCTTGTTGCAATCGACTTTGGAATTCTTATCCTCCTTGGAATGTTTCTGTTCAATTTAGCTAATTACATTTGTGTTGCTCAATCCCGATCCTTACATAACGTTTGTAGGTTGTACACATTTAATCTGATTCGTCAATCTTCTCTCAACAGGGATTTCGTTGTGTGGGAAGTCATTCGAGAAGATGAATTCTCTCCGCTAAAAAACAGTGACTCTGCTGAGTCTGATTGCCCAAGAACTGCTCGTCAGTCCATATTCGATCTTCATCGTAAATACTTAATTCAAGCTGGCGCAGTCATTCCAGATGATAGTTCTTTCGAGTGTGAACTTTCTCCTCTTGTGACCTATGAGGGTGAAGGGCTCGAAAAGTTTGTAAAGGGCAAGAAACTTACTTCTCCATTTGTTTTGGAAACGGGATCAACAAATCATTATACAAACGGAAAATCCAACGGAATCCATTGAAATCTCTATCTTTATGAGATGAACTCTAGATTTATAACCAGCACTATTTTTTATCTTGAAGTTTTGAACATGAGCTATATATTTATGTCTATTCATGTACACTGGTGCAACTTGAATCAAAGATGCTACTGATTTTTTCTCAAAAGCTGATATTTTCAGGTCCCAATTCACTCAAAACCTTCTCTCTATTGTTTTTCTGTGGCAAGAGTCTTTCTGATCTTTACCGAGGAGAAATGCGTTTGAGCATTCATCCTTCCCATAACCAGGAGGATATTTGACCCGAGAATTCTCCAGATAAGGAGTACTTTTAGGTAATACATAGCCAATCAGCCAGATTTGGATCTCATTCTTCGCTTCTTGCTCGTGAATGCGGTAATCCGTCGTTATTCATTCAATATAGAGAGAGTTGATTGCTGAGCCTCCCAAAGGATCAGAAGTTATATTTCCAACGAAAGGAACAATAAAATTAGCAAAAGAGAAACGAAAACTTTGATAATAATAGTCGGTAATCGGAAGCCCTTCCAACAGTATCAAAAGAGGATAAGGATCAATTCAGTATATTGATATATATATTAAATTTGAATTGCTTCTCCAATAAGAAGAGACTTAAGATGAGTTGATAGGTAGATAATTTCCCACTCTCTTCGAAAGTGGCGGAAACCAATGAGGATAAAATGTTAGCATTCATTTCATTTGGGTGACTTTTTGTCTTTTTTGTCTTTTTTGTCCTTCTTGTCTTTCTTGGATGATTTTTCTTTCCCTTGAAGAGATTCCTAGAGAAGCAAAACGAATGATGAGAATTTTTAAAAAGGTAATACAAAGAAACTCACGTCCAAAGAGAGGTTCTTCATCATATTCATTAACATTTGCTCGAAAGCGGTACACGCGAAAGGTGTCCAGTAGGAACTTAAGGCTGGCATCTTGAATTCATCTGGAGTCACTAATCCATGAGTTGCTTTGAGTTCTAATTTGGGAACTTCCAAGGGTAACTTGTGATGAAATCTGAATTGCATGAAAAAAATGAATGTTAAGAAATGCACAGAAGTGTATTAATATGCTAACTTATAAAACCTACATGAGAGTGTTTTCTCGTTCACACTTGTCCTTCAGCCGGTTAACAGTTGCTCTGATGTGTGGAAAGAACGTAGTCTGTTCGAGTTTTGGAGCTACCCCTTGGCCCTTCATTTTGGAATATTCTTTACATAGAGGTGTCAGAACTTCCAACTTTTTGGCTGCTTCATGGCAACATTTGACCCCCTCTCCACATTTTTCCATAGCGAGGAGATTGTCACCGTAGAAACTATAGGTCTGTGATCAGACAAAGGGAAGTTCAGATAAATCAGAATTTCTCTGGTACGTTCATTCTTTTGAGTGCTCAACTTACAAGTGCACTGTAACAGCAACATTTAATCTGTAGATAATGCATCCATTTTCCAAATTTACTTATTTCTAATGCTTTAATTTGTATTGCGGCCTCGAGGAATTTTTGAGAGGTTTCATTAGTCAATGCGGCGATGAGTGATGATGAATGCTTGAGAGCTATGGCTCTATGAATGGTTACTGATGGAGAAAAGGTGTATATTAGCGATAATACAAGGTGATTTCTATGATATGACACACCTTCTTGTGCCTCTGCCATACATTGACAAATGTAGGCATCTAGAACCTTTGTGTCTAGGTCAGACCCAGCTGGTTCCCGATTTTCGAGAAGTGGAATAAAATTGGATTTCATCTCAAGAATAACACCAGATGCACGCCTCAAGTCTTTATGAATCTTTTTAAGTTGATCTTCAGTCAAGTCACTTGCTTTCATAACCAGAAGCGACGTTCTTTTCATCAGCCAGAAGGCGTATTCTTGACAAATTGATATAATTTCATAGATAACATCACTTTGGCTCCTAAGAAGAGAGATTCAATCAGTTAGCTTTAAATTAGTTGTCAAATTGGTCTTACTGACATTAATGTGGATCCAAGCATAGAATGAGACCATTTAAATTTCATGACACCTCTTAGTTTACTAGTATCACCACCGGTGGGATCGGCATTCTCATAGAAGCCTCGTAATAGACTTAGATACTCTGTGAATAGAGTTTCGATTGTAGTCTCATCGGAATCCAGTCCAGAAAGTCCTTCAATAAGTTTTTCACGGGTTTTACGAAGCTCACTAGAAAACCAAGAAAAGATGGAAAAAATTCATATAATGGGAAGCAAAGTGTATTATTATTTCAACTTGATGGACAGAGGAGCACGAAATTATTGGGCGATTTTCTGAGAAGATAATTTCACTACTCTCTTCAAACGAACAGCTTCTCAAGAAAAATTTCTCATCATAATATCTGTAAGCAGAAAATAATGAATAAGATCAATAACCTACCTGCAAATTTTAACCGCTTCCGCATTAGTAGCTGCGAATTTGAGGTCAAAAGGAGCGGCTATTGTGTGTTTTAAAGGATTTCGGTGAAACCAGAATGTCATAGCTGTCAATTGAATGTGAAAACAAATTTTCTCTTCTCACAAGAAAAGTTATATAAAATTCAACACAAGGAGCATACAGACTTTTTTCACTACTTCAATTTGAAAGTTGATCAACTAATTTTATCATTCAAATTATTCATCTCTTGATTCAAGAATAATTCTTGAATACATTTATTTCATGTATTTCAATTGTTCACAGTCTGAATCAATGTTTACATTGAGTAAGATACTGATCCAGGGATCAGGATTGGTTATTCGATCAGTTTCGTCAACGATATCAACGAAGTTGGAAAAACAGTTATATCGTCCAAATGGGCTCAGTGATTGATCGATATCGATACATCTATTTGAGAAATTTTATTCAAAATTTAAATTTACATTGATTTGCCAGAACATGTATGTCGTGTGTGTCGTTCATCGATTGGAGATTTTAGTATTTAATAAGTCATTGGTGATGAAATTTGAAACATGAGTGCTCAAAAATCGTTCTCATCTATCCTTATCTTTATCTTTATTGAGAAAATTGAATATTTACGAATCCTGCTGTAAATTACATAATAATAATTTACGAGAAGCTAATAGTTTTCTCTCCAAAATTAAACTCAGTGTCATGTTTTGAAAGTAGTAAAATATTCAGCGTCCATTCATCTGATTCATTGAAACTGAAAATGACTGCTAATTTCCTGGGTAACCTACAGCAATCTCTGAGATTTTTAGTGACAAGATCTGGCCAGCAACTTCGAAATTCAAGTCTGGAATTTGTGAGATATCAGACTCCGTGATGTAAACTGCTTGGTTTTCTAGAAAATAAATTCTATTCACCACTTTTGCAAAATCCAATGCTCTAGCTTTAGGCATCATAAGCCCTGACTGAGGATCTAGATTCGCTTTACAGCCAATTGAGCTGCAAAACTTATTCTCTTCAATACTAATCTCATCAAATAAGAATTATTACTTATTTGGACCTGATAAGGGAACTGATACAATTGGATTCTCTAGCAAATGCTCAGAGGAAATTCCAAAAGTCAAATCTGCAGTGAAATCATATACGGCTGGTATACATGTAAATCTGTAACCTTTCGTAGGGCTGTAGTGTAGAGAAAATTTAGGAGCTTGTCCAGATTTTAGTGGACGTTCAGTGATAGTTTCCATTTTGGGAGATGAACTTTAACCGGATGCCTATCTTAGATAACCAGTGAAAAACTTGTTCTGATGTATTATAAGTTGAACTTTTTTGACTTTTATACTTTGTAGAGTTAGGACAAAGCTCGAAGCTGTCATTACATTTGTCCGAAACAATCCATAAATGAGAATTTATAATATCAAAGGCAACATTAAAAATCTGAGGAGTTCCTATGGACTGGACTGGAATATTCACCCACAAGGAGCTGAATCTTAGCTGAAGAAAAGTTTAGGAAGAATCAAAGCACTCGCTAGCAAAGCGAAGTTCAAAATTGATATGAACCGTATCATCATGTACATCAAAGTGAGAGTTTGAACAGAAACTGAAGCAATTATGATGAGAATTTGTCGAGTTTTTATACACAGAACGAAATCATGTCTCTGATTTTTCTTTGATTTTCAGATTCGCCGAAATGATCGAATGAACGAGATTTGTCCTTTAAGTTGTCTTAAATCGAACTCACTGAGTACTCCAAGGAAACTCTGAATAGATAAATGTAGATAATTCATTTATTAGATCAGAATAGAGGAATTATCTGTATTTTGGAGATTGATTTGATCGGTAACTGTTCTTTCTTTAGCGGGAACTGCTATCATCATTTAATCAGTAGATTTTCCATGACACAAAAGAGTTAAACCCAAAGATGTCGATTATTGTTGCTCCCATTGTTATTGATACCGAATGTGCCCGTGAAATTAACTTATTCTCCAATGATGAAAACCTTCAAGATGAAGATTTTATCTACAGTTTTTCAGTCTCGATTTCGAACTGAAAATCAATCGATCTCATCGGTAGTATTCCAATTATTCAAGATTTGAGCTTCTAATGTGCTCAGTTTCAGGCAATGTTCAAAATGAGGAAAGCACTGATCAAAAATGATATACATGGTATTTAAGAGTTTTTTCAATGCAATTGACAAACGGTTGTATTAAACTCAAGAGAGTTTATATATTTGATAGTCTGAAGGCTCATGAATTTTAAATTTCGAAAAATTTCAACTTCATTCATTTCATATGATTGATTAGTAGTTATTTTAATCATTCGGTGCACCCAGATTAAGAATGGAGGCATAAAAATTCTTCTGGAAGACTGGAAAATTATCATCAGAAAGTATTGGCAAGGACTTTCAAGTTATTCGGTTGTTTTTCGGACTCAACATCATTGAGCTACACAATTTCCTCAGTGGGTGGCTTGTCAGATGAGTGTTCAAGATCAATAATTCTGACAGAAATCTCTGGGAACATCCTTCCTTTGGATTTCTCTACGCATACTAACCAGCTTGGTGTATGTTCCTGTTTTTATTATTGTCAAAAAATGATTAAGAATCAAAAGTGAATTAAGCAAGAGAAAAAAATTACTGGTATACCAGAATGGTTAGGGCAATCAGCTCCTCGAGCAACAACGCCAGCAAGATACCTAAAAGCAAGAGAATTTATCAGGTAAAGAGAGTGGCCTGAGCATAAATATAATCATCTAAAATGAATGATATCTCTTACCATCGGTTATCCAATGAATTGTGATACATCAGAGGTCCACCACTATCACCGGAACATGCATCAGCATAAGTTCGGAAATTATACGCACAAATCTCACGACTAGGATCAACGTAAGAAGTGAATTGTCCACCATGTGCAGCGTAAATCTGCTCACATATTTCCTCTAATAGATTAATGAATAGTGGTCAATCATTCGAATAGATCCAATTAATCGATAACCTACGCGAAACATAGGACACAGTAGCTTCCATAGGTGTATCAGAAGAGGCCAGATAAGATTGTCCTGAATTTTCATCTTGCCATATTTCTGAAATACCCCAACCAACGACTGTAAGATCTCTGTCTCGAATAGAATAATCGGTATCGAATGCTGGGACACAGATTGGTGAAACTGTTCGAGTAAATTCGACTGATTTTTTGAGGACCAGAAGTGCAATATCATAGCCATGGCTGCTCAAATAATTCTCGTTGACTCTATAATGAGATACCTTCACTGGTGTAATAGTTCCATCTTCAGTATCAGTGACTGAATGAGCTCCCAAAAATACTTTAATGTTTTTGGTAGAAACTTGTCGATTATTTTTATCGTAAAGACAATGAGCTGCTGTTAAGATTCGCTTGGAATCGATTAAACTTCCAGCACACAACATTGATTCGCCATCTTTGTAAATGCTAAACGGATTAAAAGATTAAAAGATACTCTTCCATTAGAGAAAGATCTCTTGGGGAAATAATAAATATTTCACCTGATGAGAGTCAGCCATGGATATTTTCGATGAGGCACGTCCGTTCCATAAAACACTCTTGAATAAGAATTCTCAAGACCACAATCTAAAGATAGAAGAAATTCATTTGATTTGAGTCCTTCTTTTTAACCATATGAGGGAATCATTTTGAAGGAAGAGAAATGACTTACATCGATTGCAATCGGTTTGGACCAAAATGATTGGCAAACAAAAAACGAGAAACAATAGTACAATCATACTGCCACGAGTCACATATAATTTGTGAAGAGGAAGTTACCAAAATGATTTCTGGCTATCACTATGCAAATCGATCACTTTCTTACGATATTTATATTATCTCGTCCAGAGACATTCGTCTCAAGGATCGAGCAGACTCACACACAAATCATATTATTTTATGATCATTTCAAAACTTGCAGCATTCAGTCTGTGAAAATATTGTTACTAAGCAGATTGAATATGATTCATGTTCATCACCTGGAGTTATCAGTCACAACCTTTCAGCTATTGTTCCTCTTTTTGAGCTCCTGCTTTTGAATCTCTTGAAATTTTGCATCTGAAATTTGACCCAGAACTGGAGATGAATTCAAGTTTGTTAACCGTACTAATCTCTGGATCTGTTCTCAATTAGAATTAGGAGAAATCAAAAATGGACAAAAACTTTTCCAGCTAGCTGTCATTGATTCTAGAGGTCACAGGTCACTCATCTATTCACGTTTTACAGTAAATTTATTAATTTAATGATACTCACAACAGTGGACTGAGAAGCAAGGAATTTTTACGGTTACAAGTGCTCATGAAGCATCAACAATTTTCAACTGTACCTCATCTAAAGAATGAGAAACCAATAAATTCTCATACAGAATGGGTACTTGCATTATTCAAAATCTTCAGATCATCTGTGGTGGATAACAAAAGTCTGTAGGTGCACTGTTTCCGTCAATTTGTTCCCGAAGTGCTCGAAGATTTGTATAAATTCCAGGTGTTTCCGCTTTGCTTGGACATTCATCTCCTCGAGCTATAACTCCAGCCAAGTACCTGATATCAAATGATATTTTTGATGAGATTCTTTCGTTTTCACCAGAATTTATTGAGAAGGATAGAAATTGTTGGAGAGAAAGAGACACTTACCATCGATTATCGTCCGAATTCTTGTACATCAATGGCCCACCACTGTCACCCTCACAAGCATCGGCATAGGTTTTGAAATTGTAGGCGCATATTTCACGAGAAGTACTCATTTCTTCTTTGATATTTTGCGATGCTTTCTTGTAAAATTTTTTGCATTGTTTCTCTTGCAAAGTACAACAAAACGAATAAATCGGATGCTGAGACACTTTTTAGCAACTTACTGGTGTAGAAATCAACTTCCGCTTCCATAGGAATGCTGGATACAGCTGCCACCATTTTCTTTGGATTAGACGGATCTTGAATAAGATGTGAATCGCCCCAACCAGCAATTGTGAGTTTTTTGTTTTTGAGTATGTCTTCAGAATCAAACGGCATCAAACAAATTGGCGAAACTTTTTTATTAAATTTCACTGGCTTTTCAAGGATGAGAAGAGCCATATCATAACCGTTATATTCTGGATATCCTTCATGTATGTGAATATCTTTCACAACTGCTGGTGAAATTTTATCAGTATCTGATGTTCTATGTAGTCCAAGATACACTTTAACAGCATTTGTTGGATATTTTTGATTTTTTTCTTCATCATATACACAATGGGCAGCAGTCAATACTCTCATAGAGTCAATCAGAGTACCTCCACAACGATAAGTTTTACCATCATCGTCAAATATTCTTCGAAAATTAAAAGATTAGCGTGATCTGAGTTTGTGATTTTTGACCAATTCCATTGGTTAGCCTAACAGTCTCACCTGATGAAAGTTAACCATGGATATTTGTGACGGTCTACTTCATGTCCATAAAATACTCTTGATTGAGTGTTCTCCAATCCACAGTCTAGGTATGGAGAGAGGTGAATATAATTGATTCCCAGTACAAATATTTTCGATTATTGACAAACTTACGGCATTTTTCAGCTAATTCATATGAACCAGGGATTAAAAGGAAGAGGCCACAAAGAATGGAGACTCTCACCGACAGCATTTTACTGGTCAACTGTTTGTAAATCTTCACATAGAATAATTATAACTTACTAGCCAGATTATAGATGACGTCGATAAATCAGACTCTCGTGCATCTAGGAGAAACCGCCAGTCTTCAAAGCATCATCGAATACTAATCACCATAAGAAATTCAGTCTAATAAACGTCGAGTTTGAGATTTTCACATCATAGCGCTTACCATATGGTATAAGTATTATAATAGTCATGGACATTTTGATTCGATGATCATAAATGTAGATGTTATTAATGGGAGGAGAATTTTCTATATGATAGTACTGCTCACCTCTCTATCGAGTATCGTATTGATAGTTGAATCTAATGGTGCTTTACTAAAAGAACTAATAGTTACTCATCGGAACATGTAAGAAAGCCAACAGCAAACCAAAATCAGTACATTGTACTATTTTCTCACCTATTAGTACCCAGTTGAAGCTTGAAAAACTTTTTCACTCCTCTAATTTTCGAATTTGATTTCAAATTTCTTCCTCAATTAACAAAAAGAGCTTATCGCAAACTTTTTTTTGGCTTTAGCAGTTAGATTTTCTTTTAGAACAGAATACTCCTCAATTGTTTTGGACCTTATCATGATGATCTACTCATCTATGAGATAAGTCAACTAAAGGCTGACGAGAATAAATGATGCTGGGCAATAACAAAATTTTTGTCATGGAAGATATTCCTGAATTAGAATTGAATATACCTGCATCTCTTATTTGATCGATGCATGATGATCAGTAAAAAAGTGATTGCGATGAAGACCAAATCATTTTACTCACAAAATTTTTATTGCATCACACATTGACCAACATTAGATGGGTTCCGATTACACTCGTCTCATCGTTAACCGGGTCAAATACAATTTTTTATAAGGCAGCTCCAGCTAAAAATGCTAGACCAGCTGTACCAGCACAAGCAAGAAGGAAAAGGAATACTATGAAGCCAATAATCATAAGAATTGTCAAAATAACTTCAACGAATCGCTTGTGAACACTATGAGAGCTCCTCTTGTGAGTTACTGCCTGAATTGGATGCTTGAAGAAAAATTTGACTGATTTCCATGCTCTCGAAATTTTGTTTTTTATCTTCTCTCCGATCGAAGATGGAATCTTTTTAGCGACTTCTTTCAATTGTGGCTTGTATATTTTTCGATTTTTGGCAAATTCTTTCCATAGAGCAGCGTTCACCTTGTAACGTGTCTTGAGGTCCAGTTTACTATGCTTGGCTTCATTTACAACCTTCCGAAGATCTTCACTATTTTCGAGCATCTTTTTGGCAATTGCTATGAGCTCCTCTCGAAGAGCTGGATCCATCTCATCGATACCACATTCTTTCATGATTTTTTCTTTGTCGAATTCAACATCTTCAGCAGTTGGATCTGGATAATCACCAGTTGCGATTATATCATCTATTATACGATCTTCTTCATCAAGTTCAGGATTAGCTTTACACAAAGTAGCAACACAAAACCAAAAAATCACATAGATTTTCATTTTTCACAGGAAATAAAGTATACTCAATTACAACGTCTGTTTTGAAGCAACTCGAACCGTTCTAACTTTTTACTTATGTGATGATGAGCATCCGAGAAAGCATTTATACTCATTTTATTGACTGTTGATCTTTGATAAACAGTTGGAAAATTTTCTCAACTGTCCAGTTCGTGGCAAAACAACTCAAAATTCATATAAATCAGGTGCATTCAGTCTCATGATATTCTCATGGGGCACCATGCTATCATTCCTGAAATCATATGAACTTCATATTCAAAAATTTCCAACATTCTCTTTCACATCTCTTGACAATTTATTTTACCTTATACCTATGTAGGAATTGCAAATTATCAATCCATTATGAGTTGAAAAAAGAAATAAAGTGTTTCAAGTGCTCAATTGATGTAGATCAATTTAGTTATTCCCCCAAATTCTTTACAAAGCATGCTGAAAGAGAAACTCTTTAGAACGTTGTAAAAGTAATCCAAGTGCTCATCGAGAAAGCCCATTTTAATGCTAAATCAATGGATTTTACACCCTTTTTCTCATATAGAAGATGAAACCTCTCACTAATTTGACCATACACTTGTATATTCTTACTGGGTCACACATTTTGGAAACTTGTGATTTGTAGATTAGCGATATTTGCCCATTTTTTTCATGTAACTCTGTACAACTCTGTGATATTTGAATGGGCAGTCGCTTCTTTCAACATCATTTAATTAACCAAGGTCATCTGACCATCTCATCAGATCCGAGTTTGAATGAAAGATAGATAATCTTGATTGTTTCAGGGCTGATTCAACATCTAGTAGAAGATTTTCACATCATAAGTTCCAATTTTGTATGCTGTATCCAGCCTGGTTGTATGCTAGGATCTTTCTTGAAGGCAGTGGGGTAGAAATCGATTTAGCTCAGTCTTGAAATAAAATGAACCTAAATTCTACAATGATTAAAATTCTTTATCAAATCGAGATTGTAGTCTCGAATACCCACAATCAAGGGTGTTCAATGGATGAGGAGCTGATTATCATAAGGATCCATGGTTAGCCTACATAAAGTGAACTGTTGCATTCCTGAGAATGAGACCAGATTTTGTAGCGAATATTTATCCTCTCTTCTCAGATTAGATAAGGATAATTACACAGTCAGTTGTGGTGGAAGTTTGATTGAGTCCCGTTGAGTTTTAACTCCAGCACATTGTGTTAGTAATATAGTAATGTTAGTAGTCAAGGAACCGGTAAAGTTTCCCAAAATTGTTCCATTAATTTGCCTGATAACTCCAGAAAGTGACCACACCAGAGATGTGGAAAACTGTTGGATGGGATATTTCCACTTACGCGCCTTACGAATCTGAACCGGGAAAAATCGTGCTAATTGCCTCTACAGTTCCAATTGAAGCTAACGTTGGCCTCGTCCTTAGTGATAAGATTATCTATTATCAATATACACTATATATATGTACTGATTTTCTGATTAGATTCTGACCAGAAAATGAGTGTGAAATGATGTACACCAGATTGGGATACAGTTCCACTCACAGTGCAGATTCTCCTCGATATATGTAAGTTTGTGCATATAATTTCGACACACATGGTGACGCCTGTTCTGGTGATAGAGTTCTACCTTCTAATTGTACACCGCCCACTTAGTGCAGTATTACGATGGAGTTGACGTTACAAAGAATTTTGGCTTTTTGGAATAATGGGGGGAAACTCCGATATGTCTGAACAATTAAAAGATCTTTTTCGATCGAGTCCAGATACAGCTACACCCCTAAGTATTCTAAAAAAGGCATGGGTTCAGAAAAAAATGGATTAGGCAAAAAAGTTTGTTGTTGTTGATCACTTGAGTTATTAGAGTCTAGTCTTATCAAGCGGATTTGATGACAATTATTTTGGAAGTTCAGTGCTCGGTGGTATTTAGTTTCATCATCTGTGGGCACCATGGAATAATAATCGCCTCTGAGTTCATAATACCTTCAGTGGCTCAGTGATAAACTGAATACTGGGCTCTTTCTCATTTTATTATAATCAGGTAGCTATCTAGTGATTAGTACCGGTACATGTCAGATTTGAACGGTCCTTTTGCACTTATACCAAGATAATCTGATTGCTTGGAGTTGAGAACTGTAAGTTTAGCACCAAGATGAGGTAGATGCAGTGCAGCCACCTCTTCGTCAAGCTATCAAGAAAAAATAGTGAAAAGATAGTAAAAAATCATTAGAAGCAAGTTGTGGCTTACTTTTTTGGGTAAAACATGAATTCCAACAGAATATTTTCCTGGGCTTGCAGTGAAAAGCTCAATTTGAGCAAGAACTTGATTGCAGAAAGAAGTACTCATAACAAAACTGGAATGCCCAGTAGCACAGCCAAGATTAACAACCCGACCGGATGCTAGAAGTATGATGTGATGTCCGTTTTTGAGAGTATATCGAGAAACTTGAGGCTTAATTTCGACTTTCTGGATAGCATTTGATTCCAGCCATTTAACATCAATCTCAACATCAAAATGGCCAATATTGCAGACTATCGAATCATTTTTCATCATGGGAAAATGATCACCAGTTATAATATCACGCCCACCAGTTGTGGTAACAAATATCGAAGCTTGAGGAGCAGCTTCTTCCATGGTAGTCACTTGATAGCCTTCCATAGCGGCTTGTAGAGCATTGATAGGATCGATCTCAGTTATGATAACACGAGCACCAAGAGCTCTCAATGATTGGGCTGATCCCTTACCAACATCACCAAAACCGGCGACTACACATGTCTTACCAGCAATCATAACGTCAGTTGCTCGCTTGATTCCATCGATCAAAGATTCACGGCATCCATAAAGATTGTCAAACTTGGATTTTGTGACTGAATCATTCACATTGATAGCAGGACACTTGAGAGTCCCGTTTCGACACATACGACGAAGGTTGTGAACACCCGTAGTAGTTTCCTCAGAGATGCCCTTGATTCCAGCCAATAATTGGGGATATTTCTCATGGATTAGATTGACCAAGTCTCCTCCATCATCCAGAATCATGTTCAATGATCCACCATCAGGCCAAAAAAGGGTTTGCTCAATGCACCAGAGATAATCTTCATCAGTTTCCCCTTTCCATGCAAATATTGGTATACCTCGCTTCGCAAGTGCTGCTGCAGCATGATCTTGAGTACTGGAAACAAATTTTGAACAATCAATGATCACGGCAACATGATTATTTATTCACCTGAATATATTGCAAGATGACCATCTTACTTCGGCTCCCAATTCGATGAGAGTTTCGATCAGAACAGCAGTTTGAATGGTCATATGGAGACATCCAGCCAAGCGAGCTCCTTTCAATGGCTTAGCAGGCCCATACTTTTTTCTGATTGACATTAAACCTAGCATTTCATTTTCAGCCAATTCGATTTCTCTGCGACCCCAATCAGCAAGGTCAATATTAGCTGATAAAGATGAGTGAAAGAGAAGAGATGGGGAAGATAGATATCAATATGGTAGAACATATCGAGCTCAACTTTGAATGCAGTCATCACTCACCAACTTTGTATGGTACATTGGAACTCATGACGAAAAATATTTATGATAAAACAAAAAACCCGACCAAATGATCGATGGATTCAATGAAACACTTAAAGAATAGTATTTTGAAGATAAGATCTGCAATGTTCAATGATTTTCCATAGGTAAGTCTGTAAGTTCAACGAAAAAGTGAAAACGTTACAAGTTTTCCAAATCGCAACTTGTGATTAACTTTGCATTGAAACTTTTATCGAGTCATTGCGGCAAATTTGAATTTCAAAATGAACAGCAACATTCAATCTTTAGGTAATACATCCATTTTGAAAATTTACCAATTTCCGATGTCCTAATTTTTATTGCAGCCTTGAGGAATCCTTGAAAGGTCTTATTAACCAATGCAACGATGGGTGATGAGTTCTTGAAATCTATGGCTCTATGAAAAGTAACGGGTAAAAAGTGTAATTTAGTAGATGTAAGAGGCAGTCAAGTTTACGATGATTTGAACAGTCAGCCTCAAAACAACTGATTCACTGATCTTGTTGACACTTACTGAGGCAGAATAAGGTCCGATAAGGGATCACTTCATGACACTTTTTAGTCTACTTTATCACCACTGGTGGGATCGGCATTCTCATAGAAGCCTCCTAATAGACTTAGATACTCTATGAATAGAGTTTCGACTGTAGTCTCATCAGAATCCAGTCCAGAAAGTCCTTCAATAAGTTTTTCACGGGTTTTACGAAGTTCACTAGAGAACCAAAAAAAAGATGGAAAAAATTCATATGATGGGAGGCAAAAGGTATTATTATTTTAACTTGATAAACAGCTTCCCAAGAAAAATTTCTCTTCATAATATCTGTAAGCAAAAAATAATGAATCAGATCAATAACTTACCTGCAAATTTTGACCGCTTCCACATTAGTAGCTGCGAATTTGAGGTCAAAAGGAGCGGCTATTGTGTGTTTTAAAGGATTTCGGTGGAACCAGAAAGTCATAGCTGTCAATTGAAAGTGAAAACAAATTCTTCCCTCTCACAAGAAAAGTTATATAAAATTCAACACAAGAAGCATACAGACTTTTTTCACTCCTTCAATTTGAAAGTTAATCAACTAATTTTATCATTCAAATTATTCATCTCCTGATTCAAGAATAATTCTTGAATATTTCAATTGTTCACAGTCTGAATCAATGTTTACAATGAGTAAGATACTGATCCAGGATTGGTTACTCATTCAGTTTCGTCAACGATATTAACGACGTTGGAAGAACAGTTATATCGTCCGAATAGACTCGATAAGAGATCGATAACGATGTATGGGTTTGAGAAATTAAATTCCAAATTTAAATTTCGCCTCTAAGATGAACTGGTGAGTTGTTTCAAATCAATTGACTTATCCGGGTTACATAAATTGCTTAACATTTGTACCAAACGATGGGGAAATCATTATTGGAATCGTATGAGTAGGATCAGTAACTGAATAAACTCCCAAAATTACTTGCATTATCCAAAATCTTCAGATCATCGGTGGTGGATAACAAAAGTCCTTAGATGCACTATTTCCTTCAATTTTTTCACGAAGTGCTCGTAGATTGGTGTAAATTCCAGATGTTTCCGTTCTATATGAACATTCATCCTCTTGAACTATAACTCCCATCATGTACGTATTATGTGATCATCATCAAATATTCACCGAAAATTAAAAGATTAGCATGATTTCACTCAAGTTAGTGTGTGATTTTCTATCAATTCTATTGATCGGCCTAATAGTCTCTCTTGATGGAAGTTATCTATGGATATTTGTGATGGTCTACTCCATGTCCATAAAATACCAGAGGCTCTGGTCCAGAGCAGCTACGCTGCACTTCTCTAGATGCTTGGGAATGATTGAATTTATAAGATTTGTATCAGTTCAGTTCAACTGCTCTTGAACTGTAATGATTGAATAGTTTATGCGAGCTTAGTGGATAGAAAGCTCATTACTCTGATTTAAATAGAGGAATCATCAGAAGATTCACTTGTTTTTCAGATCTAGTGGACTGAAACCGGCTTTTCTTGTGGCTAAAATAAATCAACGAATTGATTATTGTATTTCATATCTGTCCAAAAAATTATCTTGAAATTCAGATTCAGTATTTTCATCATAGAAGAATCCTTCAAACGAAGAGATGTCGTTTTTTGATCAAATATGGAATGACTGATTTCCAGTTGATTATATCACATTGCGCTGCGATGGACATCCTTTTCATCATCTCAATAATCAGACTTTGACTTTTCTTTCGTATAAGATCCCACATGGTATCTTTATTGGCCAATGTGAAGGCAATTAATTTGGCCTGACAAAATGGGTCAACCCAGCTACCCAGACCTGTGTTTCGTAAAATCCAATAAATCAATGATTGTAGCCCAGTAAGCCTTTTGACACTGATACCGGCAAAATTTTGAGTGTAAAGTTTTGCAAACACTTTGGTCCAGACAACATTACGAGTTCGTGACTTTCCTGCGTGAATTTTCAAATACGATATAGCTCGAACAACCCCTTTATGACCCTGAATGTTCGATAATTCACGAGGATTCATCATTATATATTTATAAAATGCTGCAGGATCGATCTTGGCTACCTCCAAATCATGAAGAGGATCACCAGCAGCCCACAATGTGAGCGCTCTAGTGTCCAAAGTTGGCCCATTCTGTATCGATATCATATACGGATCATTAGCTTACTAGATGGAAAAATTTTCACTTTGCACACCAAATAGAATGTTATTAGGACATACCTTAAACCAATCGATTGGCCACAAGAAAAGGGCAATAAATGTATTTACGATCCAAGAAATCAACATCTTGATGCACTGATAGATATTATATTATTTGATGATCTTAAAAAAATTATTTATCCATTAAATTCGTCATCTTCTAATGTCATTCTCATCATGCTCACTATACTTTCCTCACCTCTAACTTTCATCATCTCTGGGTGGATCGCTTGAATATCAGCCCCTTGATACTGCACAAGCGAAAAATAGATACACTTTTTTGAAATGTGACTCGAAACTCTTAGCATGTTCATGTCTCGCGTGCATGATTTGAAACATTTACAATTTTATAATATGTCATTTTGATTACATATGTGTATATCTTCTACGAACTTTGAAACTTTCAACGAAGAGGAATGATTCTTCTGATGACCTCTTTTCAATAAACCATCGTAAATTATCTCTTTAAACAGTGGTTGACATAACTCTAGCATGTTGAATGATAATGATCGTCTTTTTTGCATATATTTCAATCAAAACTGAAAAACTGGCCATGAATAATTGTTTTACAGTTCATTCAGCTATCATCGATGAGCGTTACAAAGTTAAAGAGTAGCGAAATTGTCGAAATGCTCTCAAAGATTTTGATATTTAATCTTGGGCTTAAAAACTTAGGAACAATTTGAACTTTGTCCGATCGATGAGCTAGTCTGTGGTTGCTCTTGTTCATCGACTGAATCATCCAGCATAGAGAAAAATTTCTTAAACTGCTTAGAAAATTAACTTGAAATCGTATAGCGTTGAGGAAAGACTTTAATTAGTGCTTTTCTATCGAATTTTACTGGCTCTCCAAGTGAAAAGAGCCATACCATAGCCGTTATATTTTGGATATTGTGGCAGAATTAACAAACTCAATAATTAGGCTGAATAGCTCAGTGAACTTAAAGATTCGCTTCGATAATCTATCAAGCGCGCGGGCCTTATTGGATATTGTTGTGAAACAATATACATGATCATAAACCTAAAAATATTAAAAATCAACACTCAATAATATCTCAATAATTAGTCAGTTAATAGTCGTATTTTACTGGGTTAACGTTACTTTTGATGCTATGTTGTAAACTGAATACCGAAAGGCTGTAGGCTCAAAGTATTCGTTTCTGTTTTTTCTTTCCGTTTTCGGTGATTATTGCTCATTTACTGAGAAATAATAGTTGAGCATCAGTACCACGAACAAAACGGATATCTCCCCAAATATTGAGGAAAAGCGTTTCTAATATGAATCAGGCAAGAGGTATTGCAATATTAGATGGGACAAATTTCTCAACTTGGTCGAAAAGACTAATGTTTCTCCTAGCTAAAGATGATCTTTGGGGATATGTTGATGGCTCGAAGAGATTGAGAGAGAATCCAAAAGCTTATGAGATCGAAAAATTTAACAGTGAATCAAGTAAAGCTAGAGCTTTGATTGGCTTAAACGTTAGTAACGATTTGATCCATATTGTTGCTGAATCTTCGAGTCCTCGAGAAGCTTTTGAAAGGCTAAGAGATTTGTTTGAACCAAATACTTGCACCAGAAAAGTTCAGCTTTATATGAAACTTTTGGCGTGTAAGTGTAAAGAAGATGCACCGTTGGAATACATGAACAAGATGAGAGTTATTTTCAATGACATCAAATCCATGAAATCAGAATCAGTGGATGAACTTTTCTTTTTAAGCATGATTATGAGGAATTTGCCAGAAAGATTTGATCCATTGGTACAAAATCTTATGAATAATATGGATGATCTGACTTATGAGATGATGTACTCAGAACTTCATATGGCGGAATACTCACTTAAGAGATAGTTCCTGATTACTCTGGAACCTGGAAGATCGGTACAGTCCCGAATTCAGGCTAAAAAGGGAAAAATTTTAACGAAATTTAAACCATAAAGAATTGCTGTCAGGAGCCACTTGACTTCACTGATTTTGTAGAATCACTTTGTCTAAATGTCCGAGACCAAATTATTCCGCTGCCTTAAGTCTACCAGAGAAGTAATATCGACCATTCAAAGATTACTACAGGTTACTGAATATTTCTCTTTTTCAACTTTAATTTAACTTGATTAGGATTCACTTTACTTGTATGTGTACTAGGTACTGGTCATAATTACCGCTTTAGCATTGACTGCCTGAAAAAGCACATAGTGCTATCAACGTGGTAAAGAAGTATTGACCTTCCAGCACTTTTTGTCCAGTTCATCTTATAGTAGATCAGTTAAACTGCTCTCCAGCTCTTGAGCACTTAAATATTAGGTAACAGTAAATAAGTTAATTCCAAATTGCTTTGAGTTTTCACAAAAAACCACACTCCACCATGTTCACCAGCCCTAAGATAGTTAATCTGAGACATTTCATTAAATGATCATATTGTAGATAGTATTAACGGGATACGCTTTGTTTGCCTTTTGTGTGATAGTATTCATTTCTTTCCCCCTCTCAATCGATCATCACTTCAATAGTTGAATTTCAAGTGATAATTGCTTCATTAAAATAACTGACACTCGCTCATCGGAAGATATTCCTGAATTGAAATTGTATATTCTTGCATCTCTGATCCAATCGGCCCAAACTAATCAGTAGAAAAGTAAATGCGATGAAGATGGAATCAGTATCTTTACTCACAAGATTTTATAAAATCACATTTTGATCAACATAAGATGAGTTTCGATTGCTCTCGTTTCATCTCTAACCAGATCAAATACAATCGATGAAAAGAGCTTATCAAAATCTTTTTTCTGCTCCTATCCGTGAGATATTTTACTACATTTTATTTTTATTTTAAAAGTGAGTAGGACATAATATATGAAAACCGTATGAATAGGCAAGTTCTGACATGGCCCACATTAATCTGGATACCTCTTTGATTCTCCGTTGAGTGAGAAATGAGTTAATCAGTCTGAAAGAGATCCAGATGATTCTCACGTACAGCAACCTTGTTGTTCTGAGAATAGAGGTTTGGATACCCAGACCACTTGATGTAACTACTATTTAATTGTTGCCGAAATCAATCGAGCTGCACATAAGACTCACTTGAGAAATATAGATGATAATTTTTGGCTAGACTTTTCTGAAAGGAGAAAGATAATCAATCAGCTAGATTTCAATCAAATTTTCATATTATTCAAGTTTTATGACTGTTTATCAACTAATGAGGAGAGACCAAAAAAGATTTCCGTTCAAAAGAGGAAAAATTCTATCTATAAAGCGCATTGATCTTGTAAACCAGTTGGCAAAGAATTCGAATCATCTGTTGAACAATTTTTAGCCATCACATGAGATACACAAGACTTAATAGATATGACAAAAGTCTTTCGGGACATCCATAAGCTCGATTGAACTTCGAATACTGTTCAGCTTAGTGTAGATTCCCGGCATTCCCGAAGTATTTGGACATTCAGATCCTCGGCTTACGACACCAGCCAGATACCTTAAAGGGAAAAAGTAGTTCATGAGTTAAATTGCCCTCATGATTATCAATATGACCAGGACTTAGATTACCATGAAGCCTCTGGAAAAATTTCAACAAATCACATCATAAATGGAACCTACCATCGATTATCGTTTGGATTCTTGTACATCAATGGTCCACCACTATCTCCGGCACAAGCATCAGCATGGGTAACGAAATTATATGCACAAATCTCACGGAAACGATTAACTGACCAAGAATAACTGAGCCAATGTTCATGGTGAATCTTTTTACACTTCTCCTCTGATGATGTAAAATTAAAAATTAATCTCAATCAGTCACAATATTTATCAATCAGCTATTTACCGGGAATAAAGTCAACTTCGGCTTCCATTGGTGTTGAAGTGCTCACTGCTTTCATTTTCTTTGGGTTCGATTCATCAGCTTCCAGGACAGATCTGCCCCATCCAGCGACAGTTAATTTTTTGTTCAAAAGAATGGAATCATCTTCAAATGCTGGCAAGCAAATAGGTGAAACTGTTTTACTAAATTTAACTGGTCTCTCCAGAACAAGAAGTGCAATATCGTAACCATGCTTTTTTGGATAACTGGAATGAACTTCATAATGAGAAACTCTCTGCGGTAGAATTTCCCAGCCAACTTCATCTGTCTCTTGGACACCCAAATAAACTTTAATATTCGCTGCTGGAACTTTGTTATCTTTCTTATCAAATACACAATGTGCTGCAGTTAGGACTCGACGTGAATCAATTAAACTTCCACCACATGAGTATGTGCTACCGCTCTTGTACGTTCTGTGAGATAGTAGAAGTTGAATTTCAAAAAAATTAGTAATAATTAGATAAAAATTAGGAAAGGATTAACTCACTTTATTAACGTTAACCATGGATATTTATGGAAGCTAACCTCTTGTCCAAAAAAAACTCGAGACTGAGTGTTTTCCAGACCACAAACTGAAATGAAAAAGCAGTCAATAAAATTTTGCTGAACAGATCACACCATAATAGTTTGAGTGATAAATTTTATCTCACCACATTGTTCACCAGGCGGATTGGGACTCACAATCAGTCCAAATGAAACACAAAAAATAACAATACAGAATGTAAACATTTTTCCTCTTCAGCTCTCACACTTTGCTAATTACACTTCACACATGAGGTTGATAGAGCTGCATAGCTCAATTGTATCAGACAGTGTGACGTCGATTCCCTGGACATCAAGGTTCCAACAGTATTCACTCGACACCAGCGTCGAGGCGTGCCTGTCTAACATCTCTTCCAACTTACATGATTATCAAATCATGAAACTTTGTAGCAAATTTTTATATCCAATGATTACTTGTATTCTTCTTACTATGGAAATTTTGATAACGGTCCAACTGATCAACTACATGAATATGCTGCCATGTAAGTTGTTTGAATGGTTGCATATTGATTGAAGTAAACAAATCAATTGAGTACAGGTTAATTCTTAGCACCTCACCAGAAAATAAGTAGCGTTCCATAACAAAACTTTGATGATTATGATGATATACATGCATATATTGTGTTAGTGTATTTTACATTCGCAAAACTGTGAGACATTCAGAGATTTCCCCCAGCATTTAGTAGCAATCATAATTAATATTTCCCCCAAGTAAGTGACAATACACACATAATCTGTCTGGTCGAAAATTATTGCACTTCTTTTGATTTACTTTTATCGAAAATTTGATGAACATCAACGAGTTGAATATATATGATTTCAAAACATGCACTCAAAATGAATTTTCAATAAGTTTTTGACATGCTTTGACCGACAAGTTATCTGAGAAACACAAAAAAACGCAAATTGTCCAATTTTTTTCTAGTGTTATCATAAACGGTTTTTCTCACCATCTATTATCATCAGCATTCTTGTACATCAATGGTCCAACACTATCTCCAGTACAAGCATCAGTATGAGCAACGAAATTCTGTGCACAGATCTCACTCGAAGGCTCTACGAATCTTCGGAAAATGTGAACCTTTTTGGTATGCATTTCTTCACGATGAGTTTCTATTCATGAAAATTTTGATTTTCATGTTTCGTTTTCATGATCCCAAGAAAGAAAAATGAAGAGAGAGTTTTTATCGAATGTTACTTACGAGAAATGAAATTCACTTCCGCTTCCATTGGGATTGATTTCATTAGGCACCGGAGAGCCAATACCTCATCCAACGACCGTAAATTTATCACTTAGATTAGTGTTACCATTTTCGAATTTTGGTAAACTAATTGGTGGAAGAGTTTCGGTAAACTTCACCGATTCCTCGAATACTAATATTGCTATATCATAACCGGTGAAAGCAATGAACTTGAAATCCACTTCGATGTAGGAAACTTTTCTAGGCTTGATAGTTTTATCCACTTTGGACACCGATTGAACATCTAGATAAACCTGGACTTCGTGTGGTAGAACTTGGCGATTAAATCGATCGAAGACGCAGTGTGCCGCAGTCACAATTCGACGTGAATCGATTAAACTTCCACCACACTTAAGCGTGCTACCATTCCTGACTACCCTGGAAAAATAATCAGTAATTTTAAATTCAATCGCTGGACTAGATAGATAAGAGATTAGATTTTGTTGCAATCACTCACTTGATGTACGTTAACCATGGATATTTTTCCGGAAGCTAACCTCTTGTCCGTAAAACACTCTGGATTGTGTATTTTCAAGACCGCAATCTGAAAAAAGAAACAAGACACAACTACACTCAAATTCGTGACCTACTAAATGATTTTGGACCGTAATCTACTTGCCACATTGTTCTTGGACTAGATTGATACTAAAATTCAGCCCAATTAAGATGAGACTAATTGCAGTTGAAAATATGACCATTTTCTTCTCGATTTTACACAGTCCCTGATGAGCAACGCATATGGTTATCAAGCCGAATAACTAAACATTTAGATGACGTTGATTTGCCACATATTTTAGGATGAAACTAGCCAGTTATAAGTAAGTAATTTATAAATAATAGCTTAGTATCTAGACATTCGCTAACTTACTGGATGCATGATGAGACATTGCAACAGATTTTTACAGATCAATACATGCATACATATACAAGTATATTCATCGATCATACAGCCGAGTACTTTAGGGTGAGGTGAATAGTTCTAAATGGGTAGCAGTTGGTTTCTAATCAGTGAAACGTTTGTTTTACCCTAAAATACATGTATTCGGTGATAATGGTCTCGAGATTGTCAATATATCAATTTCTTCTTCGAAAAAAGTTTCCCCATTTTGAACTCTTCTCTCACTGAGCAACGGCTTCAAAGAATAGCTAATCGATCGGGCAGAATCAGATCTAATGTTCTAAGATATTCAGTGTGAAGATGGAACTGATAAAGCTAAATAGTTTCTACTGTTCGAGGAAAATAAGATAGGCATTCTGATCAGATAATGTTTAAGAATGTATCATAATCCGACCGAAGCTTAGGGTTTTTTGTTTATTGAAAATTTTCTCATTACCGTTATTTCTCAAACAAGCTCATATGGCTTTTATTCGTAGAAAAATGGATAAAATATGGAAGGGATTTCAGTTTTCTCAGGATTTATTGACTTTTGAGAGCAATTCTCCACAATGAATCAGACTAGTAAACAGATTCAGCAAGAATAATTCAACAGCCACATAGTAGCTTGATGCGTTGATGGTGTTTTTCTTTTCGCATGGATTACAATCAGTTTTAATCAGATATTTCTGAGATATTTTTCATTACAAGTGATTCAAGCAGAAATCTCCAGGAGCATTCATATTTTCGACCAAATCTCGTAGACTTCGCAACTTTGTATACGTTCCCGGTATACCAGAGTGGTTCGGGCAATCTGGTCCTCGAGCTACGACACCAGCCAAGTACCTTGAGGTAGATTGTTACATAGATAAGATGATTACCTTCGGATGCAAACCTTAAAAAAAACTTACCATCGATTATCACGAGAATTTTTGTACATCAATGGGCCACCACTATCTCCAGCACAAGCATCGGCATGTGTCATGAAATTATAAGCACAGATCTCATAGAAAGCATCTACATTGCGTGAGAAACTGTATCCCTTGTTTCCATAGATTTGAGCACATTGATCCTCTGATAATTGAAATTATCGTTAGTTTTCCAATCAGAAAGAGAGAGAGAGAGAGAGAGAGAGAGAGAGAGAGAGAGAGAGAGAGAGAGAGAGAGAGAGAGAATAGCTTCTCAATACTCACTAGAAATGAAGTCAACTTCAGACTCCATTGGTACCACTGATGTCTTTAGAACCATTTTTTGAGGGTCAGATCTATCAGGTTCATGATGGGATATTCCCCAACCAGCGACAGTGAGTTTCTTGTTTTCGAGTTGAAGATCAGAATCGTATGCTGAGATACAAATCGGTGAAACGGTTCGGGTAAACTTCACTGGCTTCTCGAGAACCAAGAGGGCAATATCGTAACCATGAATAGATGGATAATGTTTACCCGTTTCATAGTGAGAGACTCTGTTTGCTTCGATAGATCGACCAGCTTCACCTCTGTGTTGAACACCTAAATAGACTCGAATTGCTGATGCTGGAATCTTGTGATTAGTTCGATTGTGGACACAATGTGCCGCAGTCAAAATTCGACGAGAATCGATTAGACTTCCACCGCACATGGATGTGCCACCATTTTTGTCCATTCTGTGTTGAGTGAAAAATTAGCAATTCGAAAGTTCAATATAATGTTTAATTAGTAGACAGTACTCCGCTCATTACTCACTGTATATGTGTTAGCCATGGATATTTGTGACTATCAACCTCTTTTCCGTAGAATACTCTGGATTGTGTATTTTCGAGACCACATTCTAGACCGAAAACGAAAAAATGATTAGTATCGTTAAAATGCAATAGAAATTACATTTGATCATTCCTCACCACATTGTCTTCCGAACATATCTTTGTTCGCAAAGATCAGGCCCGATGTAGCGAATAGAATCAGAATCTGTAGAGACAACATTTTTTCTCATAAGTTACTTGGTTAACCAAAAAATGATCACGAAAAAGATGATCGAGCTGTATGATAAGCTCGATATGACCAGACTGTGGATGACGTTATCTCACCACACTCTTAAATATCATGATCAGGCATCCAGATTTCAAGGAAAGTCTCGACATCAAATCAATTATTGTCATCTCATAAGCTTCATGAACATTCGAGGTGGACAAAGTGAGTCTTCTTCTTCTCTTTGCCTTTTATTTTTTTTCCTTCTGATTTTCGGAAAAAAATCGAAAGAATCCATGGATAACATGAAAAATAATGTTTATAATTTTTTTGTTCAAACTAACTCGATTCTCGGGCTTCTTGATAGCCAAAGCCTCTCAATATTCAATATTTTTCAACAAAAAAATCGATAATAAATTGATTAAAAAATTACCTAATGAACACAGCCCAGAGAAATAAAATAATGAATAGAAAAAAAATAAAATTCAGATGGTTTGGGCTTTTCGAGTTATCGATAAGGTCTATCATTCAATGAAAATCATCCGCAGGTTGCCAAAAAGGAATTTCTTGCGAGAAATGTTTCTCAGACGAATAAAGAAGTATAGCTCTGTGTATGATTTTCTGAGTTATCCTTACCCTGATTGATAATTGTTGTCGGTAACAATTTTTGACAAATCTTCAGATCAAATTGATCCAGAAAACAAAATGAGAGTAATGGAGCTGATCATTGGAAAGTTTTATTCAGATTATTTGATTGACTATACTATGTAGTTTGAAGAGACTCAGATACAGTTTTGATGATAACAATTCGATTTACTTTGGATCGCGAAAATTTAATTTGGTGAATCTAGGATAATCATGATGCTCCATGATTCGGTAATGATCATCGAATCATTTGAATTGTTCCCACAACTCATGGAAAAAAATTTTCGGCACTCTGAAATAACTCTCAGAACTCAATAAACCAACCCCCAAATGAGCTGTAAGTGATCAAGTCGAAATAAGAATCATAATTGGGTAAATTTCGTGAAATCAAACCACGTCCTAATCGTGTCGAACTCAAAGGAAGTGACCACTAATCTTCGATTAGTGATACGACAAAGTTTTGTTGAGAGCAGCAGTTAAAATACAATTTAAGCTGAATTTGAATAGCCATCGAATTTGTCTTTTCGATTGCTTTTCTAGTTTGAATCATACATCAACATTATCACCTTATTACATAAATGATGTGTCTTGGGGTAGTTTTTCCTGATAGAATCGCTTTGATTTTTTTCAAATTTTTTTCAAATTAATGTTTCTTTTTTAAAATGAATTCAATACATTGTTCATAATTGAAGGAAAAGAATAACTAAAAACTACTATGGTACACTTACCTCCGTATGAACAACATGGGTTGGAAAATGAATAATTCCAAAAGACTGATTGGTTCCATTAAATACAGCTCACAATAGTTAAATTGATCAAGCTATTATTAATATCGTCTACCTACAATGGGTGAGTCTTAAGCCTGATGGAGCATCTAAATTCTAACAAGTAAGAGAAAAATGTCTTTACAATAATGTTGCTATCAAAGTAGCTAGAAAACGCTGATTTCTTTATTGGTGGACATACATGTGTATATATGTATCAAGATTCATGCCTTATTTTAGGAGCCATTGAACAATACATGGACATGTTTATACATGTAACTACGATCGAGATTTCAAAAGTTGTGGCAAAAATCTTCCGGAACATCCAAAGTCTCGATAGCTGCCCGAAGACTTTTCAGTTTACTGTAAACTCCTGGTATACTGGCAAAACTTGGACACTTTGGTGCTCGACTAACAATGCCAGCCAGGTACCTGATGAAGAGAAAACAATTTATCACTGGGTGATCTCAATCCATGATATCGTGCTGTATACTGACAAGATTGTGAGAAAATGTTCACTCACATGTCAATGAGATTTAAAATAAGAAAAATACAATCATACAATAATAGGAAAGAAAATGCAACGTAATCTCAATCTGATCATGAAATGTTAACTTACCATCGATTATCATCCGAATTCTTGTACATCAATGGTCCTCCACTGTCACCAGCACAGGCTTCAGCCCCAGTGACAAAATTGACAGCACAAATTTCCCGGTAAGAATCGACTGATTCGGAAAAGCTTCCTCCTCTGTTATGGTGCATTTCTAAGCATCTATCGTCTATTTGAAGGAAAACAAACAAATTTTTCCTCTCATGAAATCCATTGGACGAGAGAATGGAAGACATAAAGGACACTTACGAGAAACAAAGTCCACTTCCGCTTCCATAGGTACTTCCGGTGAGACTGGTACAATCGTTTCTGGATCATCCTCATCAGGCTGCTCATCGTTAATGCCCCAACCGACGACTGTGAGCTTTTTGTTCACTAGATTGGAATCAGTTTCAAATGCTGGAACGCAAATTGGTGAAATAGTTTTGTTAAACTTCACTGGCTCTTTGAGAACAATAAGAGCAATATCATAGCCATTGTAATTTGGGAATCTAGGATGTACTTCATAGTGAGACACCTCTACTGGTTTGATGATTTCATCAACTTCGTTCACTGAATGGATTCCCAGATATGGACGTATATTTTTTGGTAGAATTTTCTGGTAATTATCGTTCAGAACACAGTGAGCAGCGGTCAATATTCGACGAGAGTCTATCAAACTTCCTCCACAAGTGAATGTTTCACCATCTTTGTCCATTCTTGAAGGAAACGTATACATATCAAAATGAATTATTCAGTATTTTGGAATCATTTTCGAAACTTACTCCAAATACGTTAACCATGGATATTTACGATAGGTGATCTCATCACCATAAAAAACCCTTGATTGAATGTTCTCAAGACCACAATCTACAGGTCAGATTAATATAGATGAATAACATATATGTTATCTCCTCAAAATAATCAGATGCATCACCCAAACTAAGAGTTACTTACCACATTGTTCAGATAAATTAGGCCCCACAAATGCATAGAATGCAATATAGAGAGCCACTGGGAACATTCCTTCAAATAGACAAGAAATGCGATATTCGCTTGGGAATCACAAAAATTAACAAAATATACATTCAAAATGATCAAGCTATTTGCATCAAGTTCGATATGTATACAGATGACGTTGATCAGCTTAAGTGCTCATTACACCAAACTAACCGAGTTTCATGGAGCCAGGCGATTCCACGCACGATATTTTAACGCTAAATATAAGTTAATCAATCTGAATAAGGTAGATTCTTTTCATGGTCAGATTTATCGGTAATTTGAAAAATGCGATGCATACTGAATATCGACATGAACTTCAAGTTTTCTGAGCTTTTCTAGTTTTCTAGCAGTATTTCAGCTCGATCAAGTTGAAAAGGCTCTTATTCGTTGAAAATTTGATACCGTCTGATTCAAATTCGAGCTCTCCTAGGATCTATCATCTTATGACAACTATTCTCAAAAAACAGACTAATGAATAGATTCAGAGATTTATTTAACCAACCACATGGGGACCTGATACGTTGTTATTTGGTTTATCTTCGATGTTTATAGATTATAATCATATTTTATCACTCAAATTCCTCTCATTACATGTAATTCAAGCAGAAATCTTTAGGAGCATCCATATTTTCGATCAAATCTCGTAGACTTCGCAATTTTGTATACTTCCCAGGGATGCCTGAATGGTTGGGGCAGTCAGGGCCTCGAGCTACAACACCAGCCAAGTACCTTAAGATAAATTGTTAAATTAATGAGATGATATTCATCCGATACAAACTAATCGAAAAGAGCTTACCATCGATTAT
Organism: Brevipalpus yothersi; assembly: GCA_003956705.1. Taxonomy (NCBI): domain Eukaryota; kingdom Metazoa; phylum Arthropoda; class Arachnida; order Trombidiformes; family Tenuipalpidae; genus Brevipalpus; species Brevipalpus yothersi. The sequence continues at coordinate 59,046 of QZCP01000078.1, forward strand.
CATCTGAATTCTTGTACATCAATGGGCCACCACTATCTCCAGCACAAGCATCAGCATGCGTTTGGAAATTGTAAGCACAAATTTCGAAGAAAGCATTCATTTTACTAGAAGAATCAATTCCCTTTTTATCATAAATGTCAGCACATTGTTCCTCTGGCAATAGAAATTTGGAATTAACCTTCTAATTAAAGAAGATGAGAGAGAGAGAGAGAGAGAGAGAGAGAGAGAGAGAGAGAGAGAGAGAGAGAGAGAGAGAGAGATAGTTCAGTTATTGAGTACTCACTAGTTACGAAGTCAACTTCAGATTCCATTGGTACTAGTGAGGAGGTTGGAACCATTTTTTGTGGATCAGATCTATCAGGCTCAAGATGGGAGATTCCCCAGCCAGCTACAGTTAGTCTTTTATTCTCTAGATAATAATCCTGATCAAACGCGGAGATACAGATTGGTGAAACGGTTCTGGTAAACTTCACTGGTTTCTCGAGAACCAAAAGTGCAATATCGAAACCATATATTTTTGGATAATATTTGCCCGTCTCATAGTGAGAGACTCTGTTTGCTTCGATAGATCGACCAGCTTCACCTCTGTGTTGAACACCTAAATAGACTCGAATTGCTGATGCTGGAATCTTGTGATTAGTTCGATTGTGGACACAATGTGCCGCAGTCAAAATTCGACGAGAATCGATTAGACTTCCACCGCACATGGATGTGCCACCGTTTTTGTCCATTCTGTATTGAGAGTGATGGATTAGCAATTTTCAAGCCAATAATAAACTCACTACTTGGAGGACTCACTTTATGTGTGCTAGCCATGGGTATTTGTGATGATCAACTTCCTTTCCGTAGAATACTCTGGATTGTGTATTTTCGAGGCCACATACTTAATAGAAAGCGGAAAAATATAATCTCTATCGTTGATATGCAAATAGCATCAAATTAGTTCTCACCGCATTGCTTTCCCGATAAATCTTTGTTTGCAAAGATCAGGCCAGAGGTAGTACACAAGAGTAGAATTTGCAGAGAAAACATTATCTCGAAAAAGATCGCCACTGAACCGAAAATACTAGGAAAATGATGGTCGAGCTGTATCACAAGCCCAGGATGATCAAACTGTGGATGACGTTACCTGTCATCATACTCTCTTGAATACAGTGATCAGTCGTCTAGGAAAAGTTTCGATATCAAATCAATTGCATCTTGTATATCTTCATCTTACGAGCTCTCAAGTTTGAACACATTGAATCTTTTTCATCTCTTACCTCTTTCTCTTGATTCTCTTGATGTAGAGGAGAAAAATAGGAAGAAATAAATGAGAAAATAAGTAAAAGTCGGAGAGTTTCGAGTATCAAAAAGGAACTCATTCTTCTAGTGGCATAATCTGGTGGAATTTAGATCTTTCAATTGATTATAATTTGAAACGAATATGGTACAGATTTTACGATGATTGGTGGAAAATTGCTGAAATCTTAAAATTATAACTTAAGCTCGGTCAACAAACTTCCTGATTAGTCGTCATTTGTCAGGTTGAAATAAACTGAATCATATTTCAATACCAGTAAATAAGATGCAATTTTTGAGTGATTATCATCGATTTTAGTTGTTTATTTAAATAGACGAGTAAATAGGTAAAACCCGAGGAGTTTGGGGAACCAAAATGGAACTCATTTTTCAAGGGTCATAATAGAATTTGAAACTTTCAATTGATCATAATTTGAAAACAATATAGAAGAGAATGAAAAAAATTATAGATTGCATGATAGTTTTTGGAGGTTGTTCGTTTTCTTCACGAATTTCGATGAATAATTTCAAAATATTGAGATAACAAATCAAATTTGGCCCGCAAGCTCTCTAGTGGGTCTTCAGTGGTCAAAATGAAATAAACAGAATATTTCAACACCAGCTGTTAAGATGTGATTTTCGAGTGATTATCAATTTTAGTCATCTGTTTCCTCAAATTAGTTACTGGAAATATTACAGGTGGGTAATATTGAGCAAAGATAGGAGAAAGCGTTACAGCTTCTAGGAAACCGTTTCTGGAAAGAGGAAAATGATGGTCAGTATGAGAGTTAAGTCTGATTTATAACCCCTAAAAAATGTGAGTAAAAGCGGAAATGAACAAAAAGATCTGCACCAACTGTAACATTTCACTCTTTTCAAACCATTTCCGATACATTATAGCTTTTCGATTTGAATCTTTACATATTGCATCTGTTTGAATTGTAAAAATGTCCACCAAAAAATCTGTACCTGTATCATTCAAGAGAGTGATAGTTCAGCACCATCTTGATGATAGTCTGAATCGCAAAACTTTGAGCATCATGTTCGACACTAAGAATTTACTCACCACATTGTTTATCCGATGTTTCAGGACTCACAATGGTTCCAAATGTGATGCATAAAATTAGAATTTGAAGTGTTAATATTTTTAGACGTTGTTCAGGGCCCACAGATCAGAATTATTTGATCCTGTGAAGAGTATATGGAGAAGAAGATAGTCGAGCTGTTCAATAAGCTTGATCATAACAGAGTGTGGATTACTTTGCCTCAGGGTCTTCGAAAGTAGCCACAAGACACTCAGAAATCAAGTTATCACACGATACAAATCAGTTAGTATAAATTTCTGCAGTTCACATAATTCGAATGATGAGACACGGGTTGAACAATGTATATTTAAATCGCTCATGTACCTGATGAGGCAGCGAATTGATCGAATCGTTAATAAAGTTTAAGGCATTCTGAATGATATCTGAAATTCGAATAGCTCAAATCATTTCATTACATCATATTCCTCACGTTCAGAAGAACAGAAGTTTCCGATTATGCTAGTGTCTAACCTCTATCTTTGGAACACTTGAAAATGATCTCAAGAGTTGAATAGTGGTTAATTCATCACTAATCAGAGGTAGACTGAAGACAAACTCATATACATGTGTGCTGCATGTAATTAGATGTAATTAGATGTACATCGCACTCTGAAAACTCATTCAAAATTTTTCACCACCTCTGAAACTTGGGAAACACTCTGACTCGATCTCCTAAAGCATGAAATTAGCTAGAATTTCAATCTTAAATGATTTTCCCAAATCGAAATTGTGTCGAACTATTAATTGCAATGTCTTCTATTGTTGATATTATATCAAAAGATTGACCACAAAGAATTGAGCTTTTCATCAACAGTTTGATGATTACATTATGAATTCTGAATCAATTGTTTTTCATAGAGAAATCAAGAACAATTTATAAACGCTCAAAAATTTCGACAAAAATCTTTTGGAGCATCCTTTTTTCCCATTGATTTACGAATACTCTTCAGTTTGGTATATATTCCTGGGAAGCCTGAATGATTGGGACAGTCTGGTCCTCGACTCACTACACCTGCCAGATACCTGGAGAAAAGTTTGAGGAGAGTTCAGATTTCGCCAATGTGATCATCCTTCATGATGATAGTTACCGAAAATGGAGAATCATGGTACTTACCATCGATTATCGAGAGCATTTTTGTACATCAATGGGCCACCACTGTCACCAGCACATGCATCAGCATGCGTCTTGAAATTGTAGGCACAAATTTCACGAGATGCATCAACAGACTCGGAAAAACTTTCACCTTGTTTGTGATGCATATCGGCACATTTATCCTCTGTAGATCAAAATATGATTGGTAACACGATGTACTACAATTTGGTATGTTACTACAGTCACTCACTTGAAATGAAGTCAACTTGAGCTTCCATTGGAACGGTTGATGTCATTGGCATCATTTTATCAGGATCCTCTTCATCGGGTACCAAGTGGGATATACCCCAACCAACAACGGTTAGTTTTTTGTTCATCAAATTAGAATCAGAATCAAATTCTGGAATACAGACTGGTGAAATTGTCCTACTGAATTTGACTGGTTTTTTCAATACAAGGAGAGCGATATCATAGCCATTATATTCTGGATATCTATGATCCACATAGTAGTGTGATATTTCGGCACCCTTGATGAACACATCAGCATCTTCAACAGATTGGATTCCCAAATAGGCCCGCAAATTCTCTGCTGGTACCTTATGTTGAGTTCGGTTGAAAACACAGTGTGCTGCAGTCAAAATTCGACGAGAATCAATAAGACTTCCACCACAGATCGAGGTGCCACCGTTTTTGTCCATCCTATCAAAATAATTCACTTGTTGCAATCAAATTAAGAACTTTCAGTTGTCAAACTTACTCCAAATAAGTTAACCATGGATATTTACGATAGCTAGCCTTTTTTCCGTAGAATACTCTAGATTGTGTGTTTTCGAGTCCACAGGCTGAAACATGAAGAAAAACATCGAATTATTTTCATAGATATTTTCACTGAACTTTATCACTTACCACATTGTCCTTCGGATGGATTTGGACTCACAATGAAGCTAAATGTGATGCAAAAAATTAGAACTTGAAGTGCAAGCATTTTTACAACCAATGCAAAATGTCCACGGGTCAGAAATATATTTGATGTTACGATCAAGAAAGAGATTTTCGAGCTGTTCAAAGCTCGATCAGATCAGACTGTGGTTGACGTTGACTAATTAAATTGCTTCAAGAGCTTAGACTAGACATCCAGGTATCAAAAAAATCACACGAGACAGAGCAGTGAATCTTCAACTGCAAAATTTCCATGAAGTGTGATCAGACGCATTCAACCAACGTCTTAAGGCTAGTTGAAAATTAGTTGAAGATGCTCATGAAAGTTTCATCTCAGATCGAGGAGATCACACTGATCACCTCATGGCTGAAAATTTTTTGCCTAATTTTATCTATTTTGTTTTTCATTGAACTGATTTATTTTGACTATATAATATATATATATATATAATAGCTAATATGTATGATAATAAGTGAAGCGTTAGATTATACGAGTCAAGGCATTGGATAAGCTCCATTTCTGAATAGGTAGGGAGTGGAAATTCTCTTTTAGATCGAAAACCAAAAAGAAATGTGTTCTTCTTCCTCTATGGAATTAATGATTTCCAACGAAATAGGAAGAAAATTTCGTCAATTTTAAGAGAAGAGAAGTAAATTGATCACTCAAATCTTCAACAAATGCTTGTGTAATCGGAAAAGAATCACAATTCATCGATATAACAAGAATGAAATTGAAAAACATATAAATCTGCTTCCTGTTCAATCTTTGCGATTAAATTAAAATATTTATGATCGATATTATCTATTGAATAGGTAAAAAATTGTTACCAATGAGCATGATATTGTATTTTGTGTGTGATGAATCGTGAAAGAAGAAATTAAACAAAATATCTTCTTTTCTGATAATAAAAATCAAATCAGAGAAAATGCTCTCAATATTGAGAGATGAAGGAAGTAAATATTCATCATCATTTTATCTTAGGAGAAAGCTGATTCAGCTTTAATTATTCAAATCTTTTCCTTAATTACAAGCGAGCAAGCAGAGTGAACGTATTTGCTTGATATAAGTTGAGATGGATTGTGGGCGAGAGAGAGAAAGAGATTCTGCTTGGAATATTATAGGTTATTATCATCCAACCCTTCAGCAATGAAGATTCTTTCAATAAAAGCAAAATTTTCAGTAGAGCACGCATTTGTCCATAAGGTAGATTTATGGGCTAAGATTTGGAATTGATAGTGTGTAGTCAAACACGGTGATCGGTGATTCCAATGGAAAGATGTCCTAAAGAGATCGGCTAGAGGCAGTGCTCACTTCGCTCGCTATGCTCGCTATGCTAGCTTCCTAGATATGCAAAGAGATATAAATCCTCAGATAGACAAATCAGGAAATTCTGTCTCTCGTTCATTATCTTGTCTGAACGTAAATGATATTGAATGACCCAAATGGATATGAAGCACTGGTGAGATATCATTTAGAGAGGCAGCAAAATTTTCATAATGAATAGACTGTGCAACATATTTTTGGAATAGTGTTTCAGATAAAAAGAGGATGCTAGAGGCAGTGCTCACTTCGCTCTCTACGCTCGCTCGATCGCTTGGTGTTTGGCTTGATATCTTAGATAACTTTCTTAGAAATTGGGAAACCAAGAAACTTAGTAAAATCTTTCTCTCCCTCTCTCTCAAAGGCGATTCATTTGAAAATTCCAAGCAGAATCTCTTTCTCTCTCTCGCCCACAATCCATCTCAACTTATATCAAGCAAATACGTTCACTCTGCTTGCTCGCTTGTTGTTGATCCTTATGAGATATAAACATTCGAAAATTTCCTTAAAACCTATTGGATGTCAATACTCTCTCTCTCTTTCTTTCTCTCTTTGGTGAAATTGTTTATCAACAAACCAAAAGAGCCTAACAAAGCTCTTAAGCTCCGCCTTTTTAACTGAATTTTTTTATATTAATACTAGAGGCAGTGCTCACTTCGCTCGCTACGCTCGCTCGTTCGCTTGGTGTTTGGCTTTATTACTCTGATAACTTTCTTAGGAAAACTAAGAATAAAATCTTTCTCTCCTTCTCTCTTTCTCATCAACATCCATTTGAAATTCCAAACAGAATCTCTCTCTCTCTCTCTCTCTCTTTCTCTCTCTCTCACCCTCAATCCATCTCAAGTTATATCAAGCAAATACGTTCACTTCGCACGCTCGCTCTTTCGCTTGAACTAAACGTTCGAAAATTTGCTAAGAAACTATTTGAGAATCGAGACTCTCTCTTCCTTTCTTTCTTTCTATGGTCAAATTGTTTACAAACAAACCAAAAGAGCCTAACAATGCTCTTAAGCTCCGCCTTTTTAACTGAATTTTTTTATATTAATATATGATTTCATCTCAACATGACTACATGTAACGGTAGAAAGTGATCCATACACTGACTTCATCTTGATGATGGTCTGAATCACAAAACTTTGAGTATCATCTTCAATTTGAGTGTCAATACCATCAAGACCATCATATTTCTGTTCAAAAAGTTTCAAAGTTCCGAAAAACAGCCCAGAGGGCATAGTCCAAAAAACAGCAAGAACAATTAAAAGAGTAAGTGGATGAAAATTGTCTGCGAAATTTGGATCATGCTGCCTTGATCTAAGGAAAATATGAGATTAAATTAGCTCTTCCTACTGTTCATAACTGTCTCAAAGGTCTAAATCACACAGTGAAATGAGTATCACTGTTACCAGAACGGAAAAATTGTCCACAAGTCATTGAGCTTCGGTACAAATATGCTGTAATCTTTTTCGAGTTTAAAAATCATGGCAAAAATCTTTCGGGACATTCAAAATCTCAATGGCAGCTCAAAGACACGCTTTTAACCTAGAGCTCGATTTGTCTACAGATAACGTTGATCAATCAGAGCGCTCAACACACCAATCTCATGTCAATCGTGTATCAAAATTGAGTAAAAATTCATCGAACTCGATGAATTCGATGAAAATCTTTTTCTGATCGGTTCTAGTTCTGCGGTTTGGAGAAAGCCTACAGAATTTGTACGCAGAGTTTATGTTTTCTGGTCTTTGAAGAATTGCTAGTAATGTATTCGATATTCGATATTTAATAGCATCCATGTTATCAACTTGCTAAGCAAGGAGAGCAGCATGAATGACTGTCGAGGAGAAAAAAGTCAACTGTGAACTGATCACAGTGGCTGTTCATCGGTTAAATGGCTTAAATTTGTCAGAAAAACATCAACTGTTGGTCATTCAATGTGCAGTTACTCTTGTGGGAATCAAGAAAATCCGAAAAATCCTCCAAATCAGTAAAGAGAAGAACTCTGAGGAAATAGGAAGTTTTATTGACTCTCCGAAAGTTTTATAATGGATACAAGATCAATTAAACTTGTCAGAGCAAAAATTTGATCAGCCATGGAACAGTTCAAAAGTTTTGGCAAAAATCTTTTGGAGTATCCGTTTTCTCGATTGATTTACGAAAACTCTTTACTTTGGTATAAATACCAGGGAAACCATCATCATTGGGACAGGCTGGTCCTCTACTGACAACACCAGCCAGATACCTGTGAGAGAAGATAAAATTAACCAGTAAGATTATCTTTCATTGTTTATAACCAGAGAACTAGGATAGTCACCATCGATTATCATCTGAATTCTTGTACATCAATGGGCCACCACTGTCACCAGTACAGGTATCAGCATGGGTCTGGAAATTGTAGGCACAAATCTCACGGGAAGCATCAACAGATTCCGAAAAACTTTCATTCTGTTTACGGTGAATATCGGCACAATCTTTCTCTGGCAATGGAAATCGAATTTTATCCAACTAAGATTGATAGCATAGGTGATATCACTCACTAGAAATGTATTCAACTTCGGCTTCCATTGGAACTTTCGATGGCATTGCGATCATCTCTCCAGGGTGCTTTGGATCAGGCTCCAAATGAGAATCTCCCCAACCAACGACTGTGAACTTTCTGTTATTCAGGTTAGATTCAAATGCTGGAATACAGATCGGTGAAATTGTCTTGGTAAATTTAACTGGCTCCTTGAGAACGATGAGAGCGATATCATAGCCATTATGCTCTGGATATCTAGAATCTACTTCATAATGAGACACTTTCGCTGGCTGAATAGTTTTACCAGCTTCTTCTATAGATTGGAGACCTAGATAGGGACGAATATTTCTCAATGGAAGTTTTTTATCTTTATCGTCGAAAACACAATGAGCTGCGGTAAGTATTCGACGAGAGTCAATGAGACTTCCACCACAAATGGAAGTGTCACCAAGCCTACCGGATCTGAGGAGATATATTCGTGTTCAATAGTCATATTGTCATGTCAATGGCTAATGGGTGAAAGAAATTTTTCCAAAAACTCACACGATATATACTAGCCATGGATATTTACGATAGCTGGCCGGCTTTCCATTAAACACCCTTGACTGTGTGTTCTCCAAGCCACAAGCTTGGGGAGAAGAAGAGCTAAAATATTTTGCATATTCTCATCATTATCGAGAACACTAAGAATTTACTCACCACATTGTCCATCAGATGATTTAGGACTCACAATGGCTCCAAATGTGATGCATAAAATTAGAATTTGCACTGTTAGCATTTTTAGGCGTTGTTCAATGCCCACAGATCAGAAATATTTGATCCTGTGAAGAGTATATGGAGAAGAAGATAGTTGAGCTGTTCAACTCAATAAGCTCGATCAAAACAGACTTTGGATGACGTTGGCTAATTAAGGGTCTTCGAAAGTAGCGACAAGACACTCAGAAATCAAGTTATCACACGATACAAATCAGTTAGTATAAATTTCTGCAGTTCACATGATTCGAATGATGAGACACGGGTTGAACAATGTATCTTTAAATCGCTCATGTACCTGATGAGGCAGCGAATTGATCGAATCATTAATAAAGTTTAGGGCATTCTGAATGATATCTGAAATTCGAATGGCTCAGATCATTTTATTACATCATATTTCTTCCTTTTCAGAAGAATTGCTGGTAATGTATTCGATATTTGATAATCAATATTTTCTATGTGATTAATTTGTTGAGAAAAGAGAGCATGAAAATTTGTACGGAAGAAAAAGGTCAATCTGACCTGACAATCTCCCACAAATTAGTTTGAGAGTGATTGGGCCATCAGGTAACGTACATTTGATGTATCCGATTTCTTTAGATTAAGTGCATGCGTAATTCTTTTCTTATCGGGTGGAAGATTAATCGTGAACTGATCACAGTGACTGTTCATCACTTAAGTGGCTTAAACTTTGTCAGAAAATCATCTACTGTTGGTCAATGTGCAGTTACTCTTGTGGGATTCAAGGAAATCCAAAAAATCATTCCCAATCAGTTAAGAGAAGAATTCTGAGGAAATAGGAAGTTTTATTGACTCTCCGAAAGTTTTACAGTGGATACATTTAAACTTGTCAGAGCAAGAATTCGATCAATCATTGAACAGTTCAATAGATTTGGCAAAAATCTTTTGGAGTATCCATCTTTTCGATTGATTTACGAATACTCTTCAGTTTTGTATAAATACCAGGGAAACCACTATCATTTGGACAGTCTGGTCCTCGACTGACAACACCAGCCAGATACCTGTGAGAGAAGATAAAATTAGCTAGTAAGATTATCTTCCACTGCTTATAACCAGAGAACTATGATACTTACCATCGATTATCGAGAGCATTCTTGTACATCAGTGGGCCACCACTGTCACCAGAACATGCATCAGCATGTGTCTGGAAATTGTAGGCACAAATTTCACGAGAAGCATCAACAGATTTGGAAAAACTTTCACCTTTCTCATGGTGAATATGGGCACAATCTCTCTCTGGAAATGGAAATTGAATTTTATCCGATTCAGATAGCGTGAGGGAAATTACTCACTGGAAATGTATTCAACTTCGGCTTCCATTGGAACGGTTGGTGTCATAGCGATCATCTTTTCAGGGTTCTTTGGATCAGGCTCCAAATGAGAATCTCCCCAACCGACGACTGTGAACTTTCGGTTCTTCAGGTCAGATTCAAATGCTGGAATACAGATCGGTGAAATTGTCTTGGTAAATTTCACTGGCTCCTTGAGAACGATGAGAGCGATATCATAGCCATTATACTCTGGATATCTAGAATCTACTTGATAATAAGAAACTTTCGCTGCCTTAATAGTTCGACCAGCTTCATCAATAGATTGGAGACCTAGATAGGGATGGATATCTTTCGTCGGAATTTCTCGATCGTCATCGTCAAGAACACAATGGGCTGCGGTAAGAATTCGACGAGAGTCAATGAGACTTCCCCCACAAATGGAAGTGCCATTGCTTTTGGTTCTGAAGAGATATATTCACGTTTAATTGTCAATCGCTGATTGTTGAAAAAATTTGATCGAAAACTCACTCTATATACACTAGCCATGGATATTTTCGATAACTGGCCATCTTTCCATAAAACACTCTTGACTGTGTGTTCTCCAAACCACAAGCTTGGGGAGTTGAAAATTAAAGTATTTTGCCTATTTTCATCATTATCGATAACACTAGTAATTTACCTACCACATTGTCCATCCGATGTTTTGGGACTCACAATGGCTCCAAATGTGATACAGAAAATTAGAACTTGAAGTGCAAGCATTTGTATTTGTGTTAATACAAAATGTGTACAGATCAGAAATATACTTGATCTTACAACCAAGAAAGATATTTTCGAGCTGTTCAAAAGCTCGATCAGACTGTGCTCGACGTTGAATAATTAAACTGCTTTAAAAGCTTAGACTAGACTACCAGATATCACGAAAATTGCACGAGACATGACAGTGAATCTTCAACTGCAAAATTTCCATTAAGTGTGACCAGACACACTCTGCCAATTGGTATCTTGAGGCTACTTGAAAATTATGAAGATTCTCATGAAAGTTTCATCTCAAATCGAGGAGATCACACTGATCACCTCATGGCTGAAAATTTTTTGCCTAATTTTGTCTATTTTGTTCTCCATTAAACTGATCTATTTTAACTACTTATAGCTATTATGTATCAATGTGTATGATAATAAGTGAAGCGGTAGATTTTCACGAGTCAAGGCATTGAACAAGCTCCATTTCTGAATAGGTAGTGAATGAGTCAATTTTAAAAGAAGAAGAGAAAATTGATCATTTAAATCTTTAACAAATGCTACTTTATTCAAATAAAAATAATAAAACTTATCGATATAACATTGAAAAACATATGAATTGTTTCCTGTTCAATCCTTGTAATTAAAACAAAATATTTATGATCGATATTATCAATTAGATAGGTCAAAAATTGGTACCTATGAGCATAATATTGTATTCTGAATGTGGTGAATATTTTTTCTAGTGGAATTTTTCCAGAAAAAAGAAATAAAACAAAATATCTTCTTTCCTGATAATAAAAATCAAATCATATGAAATGCTCTTAATATGAAGAGATGGAGGAAGTAAATATTTATCATCATTTCATCGCATCCTAGGTGAAAGCTGATTCAGCTTTAATTATTCAAATCTTTTCCTTAATTATTTCATTTCAACATGACTACATGTAACGGTAAAAAGTGATCCATACACTGACTTCATCTTTTTCCCTCTCTCATTGGTATTGTGTGTCTGTGTAATTAAACCAGCGTGAATCGATAGACTTTTAAGTGCGTGTGTGAGTGTGTAAGTGTGTGGTACATGTTCATGTACAGACCTCGAAAAGTGTCGAATCGAAGAGAGCCATCTCAGTATTTGTTCAGTTCTCTTTTTATCGATCATACTTATTCAATAAAAAATATATAAATATATACACATAGAATCTTGAATTTCAGTTCCCTAGGATAAGTTGTTTGATTTTGGAAGTTTGTATATATTATACATGTAGTATACATATTATGATAAGGTGAGAGGAGAAAAAAAACTAATATTAACAACATGCAAAATATACTTACCTTCATTTGAATTGGAGAGGAAAAAATTTAAACCATCATTTTGTGTATCAGTTTAATTTGATTGTGTTTTTTCTTCTTCTTCATCCACACCAAGTGCAGTATTGTTCGTAATTATAGACAAATATATTATGATCATTTGATCAATTTTAATCATATCAAGCTATTTGATCGACCGTTATTTTTCACCAATACAAGCATTCTGATCAACATACTTTTTAATTGGATCATCAATCAATCTATTATTATCTCTCATATTCTTCGATTTGATCGAAAAATATCTTTCAAAAAGACTCACTTCATGTGTTTATAATATTATTTGTTAGTATTGTTATATTTTTTTTGATCCATCGCCTTGAATGTATGTGTGCTCTATGTGTCTCCCATAAAACAATGGCTTGCTTAAATGATGGTGTACATCATGAATCATCATCCTGAGAATGATGATGCCGATGGAAAATAATTTGATTTCCATCCATAAGTTCAGTCAAGCACCTGGAAAAAGCTGGGGAGAAGAGCTTCAATCTGTTAGTTTATCCTGTTACTGCTCTTGTTTCCCTTTCTTACGCCATGTTGGCTTAATTTACTTTACCTCTTCATTTTTTTAACCACTTCTCTGTGTTGTGATGATAATTAAAAAAAATATGTGTATGTATCGTACATGTGCCTATGGTAATATTGCATGAAGAAAGAAAGAGAGAGAAAAAAAAAGATCCTACATCGTTCTTCGAGAAATTGAGAGGGAGATGAAGTGAAAAGTGCATAATATTCATGGTATATAATCATCAATATCAATATTATATTTCATAAATGATTACTCACCTGACTGCCACCCACTTTCAACGATGGTTCAGTCGAACGGAAGGCAAAGTGTGGCGATTAATGAAGACTCGACGAGTATCCATGCTCAAGCTATGGCTAATCATGGTCGCCTTGATGGTCACCGTGTTTCTACTGGTCACCATACGATCGGAAATGGGCCATCATCGAAGTATCGATCAAAAAACTCATCAAACACAATCATTTGGTCGTGCGATAATCGGTAGATTAGCTGAAAGTATGCAAATTAGTGGACAAACTGATAATGATAATGATATCAGCAATTATGGTGTACAAGATGGTCATTTCGTATGGTCATCACCCGTGAGACCATGGTTCATGACCAATGGTACACTTCGACCAGATCCAAGGAATCCAATGTATTCCAAGTTAAAATTGTGGCCTGATGGTAGTAATGATTCGTTCAGTGATCGAATTGTTAATCAATTAATGTTTGTACCACATAATTATGATCCAAATATACTGAGTGAACTTGGTAGAATGAAAAAAATTCTACTTAATTTTGAGCCCTCTGGTTGGGGTGGTCCACCATTACCAGCGGGAAGAACCGTTTTCCTCCAAGATCAATGTCCAGTGAATACATGTGAATTGACATTCAATCAACGTGATTCCCTGATTGCTGATGCAGTACTCTTCAAGGTAAATATTCGTTTTCTATTTCTCATATACACACACACGCACGCATATGTACATATAGAGTTTGGATGCATGATTACGGGAAGTTAGACCAATTGTTTTTCATGATTGACTCATTACTATCTTCCTTGAAAACTTTTCCGTTACATTGATCACCTCTTCATTTTCTAAGATTTCTCTTTCGGAGATTATTTTCCTCGATAAAATGAATAATTAAGTTACCTGGACGTTGTGAGTGAAGTGTATATATCTTAACTCATACTCATGAAGAAATTGAAGGTAAAAAGATGTGTCAAGTGGTAACATAGGTGAGAACTTGATAGTTGATAAAATGATTGAAGAGCTTTGTTTGTATTGATAGTATTTCAAGTTATTCCTCTCATCATGTGTCCACAAGATTCTTTGTGAGTACTTATGTGTGTATGTGTTGCACTCAGAGAGGTAAAAGTGATCAAAATGTGTGTGTGTGATGTTTTTGGACATGATTGATGCACATATGCATCATTACCTGAGCCAAATTATGCGAATTTTCTCGATCTGTTATATTCTTTTCGGATGTTTCACAACAATCCACAATGACTGAGGACATAATGACAGGATGAAGCTGGAATAAACATCTGTCACAATTACAAAAAGCTAGAAGCTAGAAACGAATGACAATAAAGGTATTGCAAAAGCAATAGTACAGTGTAGACAATACTATTGAGAAACCGTTAACTGTAACTGTAACTTACTCATGATTCCCAGACAAACATTGATGTACCTTTGGTCATCAATCAATTTTGCATTGTGTATGTCAAATTTCGACCCCAAAACATTTCCGAATGTATTTTATCGAGTTTATCGATATTTTCCATTTTCAAACAGGATTTTTTTCGTACTCCAAGAAAACGGAAATTACGCAATCAAGTATGGATTTTGTATCTCCTCGAATGTCCACTTCATACCTCACCATTTGTAGGAATCACTAGTGCAATTAATTGGACCTCCACTTATCGCCATGACTCAGATATTGTGGCCCCATATGAAAAATATGTGCCATTTTCTCATCCAATCAAGGTAACTGTTCATTTGTTGAATGAAGTTCAATGATCGATAACATTTCACAATCATATGCATGTATTTGACAACTTTTTCTAGTTCAAATTATTGATTTTATCTCTTAATTAAATTTTTATGGTGCTTTTCTAGATGGAAAAACCTAACATCGATTATGCTGAAGGTAAAAGTAAGAAAGTCGCTTGGTTTGTATCAAATTGTGTGGCCAATAACAATAGACTAGAATATGCTAAGCAACTTGGAAAATATATTCAAGTGGACATATTTGGACGGTAAGTTAAAAATTTTCCAAAAATCAAACTTTTCTCTTCAATCTGACCGATATAATAGCCAAATTTGTGAAATCTATCTGATTTTCTAATAATTTTGTTTCCAGATGTGGAGATAAAGAATGCCCAAGAGCGGACACGAATCAATGTTTTGAGATGCTGAGAAAGGATTACAAATTTTATCTTGCCTTTGAAAACTCAAATTGTTTTGATTATATTACCGAAAAATTTTTCACCAATGGTCTATCAACAGGAGTATTGCCCATTGTGATGGGAGCCCGAAAATCTGATTATGAACGATCAGCTCCACCAAACTCATTTATTCATGTTGATGACTATAAATCACCCAAAGAGCTTGCTGATTATTTGAAAACTTTGGATGCCAACGATAGCCTTTATAACAAATATTTCGAATGGAAAGGAACCGGTGAATTTATTAACACTAGATTTTGGTGTCGATTATGTGCTCAACTACATGCACCAAGGAATGTCAAAAGTTACCAAAATCTTAATAGTTGGTGGAGTTCAGAAACAACTTGCAAGCTTTCAGGTGGATGGAATTCTTGAAGCTACCTTCTATTTTGTATGCCTTGAACATTTTTTATTACATATTTAATAATTTTTTTTGCTGGTAAATTGATTGATTTTCGAACTGAGATTTGGACTCATACAATCATTAAAAAATGATGCTCATCACATTCCAAGAAAAACGTTATGATTTCTAGTTGTTTTTTTCTCGACTGGCCTGCGAAGTTACACATTCTCAATTGCTACTTGATTGATCATTCAAATAAGTGGCCATGAAGTGCTCGGCTATCGGGTCACTTCTTTTGATGATAAGATGATGAAGACTCATAAATTCACAAGGATTGATGTTATTTTGTGTTTACTTACTGATTTATGAGACTAATTCTATTGAAAATGAGCTTCCCTAAGAAATGCTCTCTTTGTGATGGCCGCTTTCCGATATATACTTCTTACTCCAGTAAATATCGAGAGGAGTTAGATTCTTGGGTGGATCTCAAAAACTTTAAAGTATATCAAAGCGAAATTGATTCCTTTTTTTAGATAGAAATTCACAATTCGAAGGGACCTAAAAATTATTCCTTGCCAAAATATTTCAAAGATTTCAAACGAAGAAAGGCACAATTCATCAATGTGGAAAAATCATCATCACCAACACTATATTTAATAAATTTAAATTCTGTAATTTTTAATCTCCATATAGTTGTTAATATTAATTACAGATATCAAAATGATGCTCATGAAATCGAAAAATGATAAAAATAATAATTTTTTTCATACTTTTTTTAATTATCCAAACAGCTGAGAAAAGCGCAAAATTCAAATTATTTTGCATCAATCACCATGGAAACGTATAAACAACTTGAATGTCTGTCTTATGTTGACCGATCAAAGGGAAGGATTTTTGATGATAATAATCGAGTTCAATGACTGACATCCACTTGATGATGATGGCTTTAGATTGAACTCTATTCCTTACCTTTGCTATTGTTGCTGTGGTGTTATGGACATCTGTGTGTGTGTGTTTAGTATGATGTGAAAACCTGGTTAATATGTGAAATTGATTGACCATTGTATCCATATCAATTCGGCAATAAGCTTTTTTTTCTTTCCATGTAAGCTTTACTCGAACATTTAGCTGTGATGAAATCAATAGTTTGATTGAAACTTTGTTCTTGTGTTCAACTTGATCTCTTTTCATTATTTACTCAGTTAATCTTGTGTGACAGTGTAACATTTTTAACCATTTGACATCATCGTCAATATGGAATCGGCAGCCATTCCGATCCGCAATGGACTTGAAAATGGTGCTACTCCAACTGGTAGACCAAAAGACAAAGAAAATGTATCGATCAGTCACATTAATTACAATAATGGAAGCGAACTATTTCGATTATTAGATACTAATGATGGATCTCCTAACATCATTGAAGTGGTACCGGACATTCGACCACCGTCAAACGCATCATCCGTAAGTGTCAACACCATTATCTTATCCTTTTTCTGTTGTCTTGGAGGAGAAGTTCGTTAATTTTTGTGCGTCACTTTGAATCATTTTAATGAGAAACTTTCTCAAATTTCATCTCTTATCCACAGAATGACGGCTCCAAGTCAACCTATTTCTGTATATTTTGTAAAGTTAAAGTTGTCTTCAATACTTATCTGGAAGCTCAATTCCACTTTGGTAAACATTTAAATTATGCTCCAGTTATTTGTCTCATTTGTTCCGGTCGATTTCAAGATCTAGAATCAGTGATGAAACACTTCAAAGATGATCATAGTGGTACTAAAGATGACAATTTCCTCTATTATGTCAACAACAATATTCAAATTGAAAAATGGATTGAAGATTATCTCCATTATCAAACATCTCAAGAAATATATACTCTACTTAATTCCAATTACTGTGCCTTCTGTCCAGTGTGTAGTCAGCTCACCAAGCCAACAGAGGAAAATCACTTGAACTCAATGAGGGTACCTATGGAAATAGCTATGCCTCATGTGTTAACACATCTTAATTATCGTCCTTATCGATGTAATTTGTGTTACAAAACTGGTCTCTTCAAAAGTTTCTCTGTAATCAATGAGGAGGCTAAAAAACATATCTCCAGTCACGGATATGCGCCCAGTGAGCATTTTTTGTCCATATTTTTCATCAAAACGGCCATTGAACCTCTAGAATCATTTATTCAAGACTTTCTACTCTCTGAATGGTTTCCAATGGCTAATATGCAAACAAGTATCCACCAGCCACAGCCTCTCATTTCACCACACACATTCGTTGTAAGTCCAATGTTGGCTTCAACTCCTCGTCCTCAGGGTTTGGTAACAAAATCTGCGTACACAAAAGCCATAAATTCGCAGCTCAACCTTATGCTTTGTAGGCAAAATCCACTTCAAACACCTCCTCAATTGAATACAGCCGAGAAAATATCTCGACCAACGATCATCTCTCAAAAAAGACCTCCTAACTCACCGCTTACTTACAGTAAAAGTCTCCAGTTTACAACGAAAAAGCTTACGAATTCAAGCGTACCTGTCATTTGTGTACATTGCAGATTGCCCTGTAAAGACATTCTCGATTTTAAGAAGCATCACTCATTGAAGCATCCAAACTTGACGCTTGCTGGAATCAAAATAAAAAGATAATGAGAAACTGTAGCCCTTTATCTGGTTTCGTTTGTTATCATCGTATTCTTGGAATTTGATATCATTTTATCACTGAAAGCCCTGATATCTCTCCAAAAAAGTAGCCTGAAGCGCAATTCAGCTCTTTTTTCAAGCTTATCAGTGATTCATGATATAATTATGTGATACCGAGGAGCATCGTTCTTCCCATTCTTCGATTGACACATTTTTAATCTTGCAACGTGATGATACCGAATTCTTCTCATATTTGGTAAAACATTGGAACCATATGAAAGATACGATTAATTCGCTAGATATTTTCAATTATTATTATCAATTCAACTGTTTCGAATGATTTTTGTTCTCTTGTCGGATAAATAAATCTTGTGAATGACTGAGGACACGATTTTGACTCTTAACCGTGAGCGTCTCATCTCTCTTCGATTTATCGACTAGAACTAGAGATTGATGTGTGAGAGCTTACCTTATGTCTAATGAAAACGTTGGCCTCAATGAAACAAGACTGAATTTTCTCGCCCTTCAATTGACGATTTCTCATCATTTTTTGAATTGTCCCCTGATGCATCAGAGAGGCATTGACTCTATTCTTTCAGGGGATAAATATTCGAACTGGCCATTTGATAAAGTTTCCAAAGAAAATCATGATTGAATGCTCATTGATACAAGATGTGTCCTATAAGCCATTCAAACTGATAATTTCTCTAGAGTTCGTCGCTGTAGTGTAACTACTGAAGCTATGCGAATTGAATTTAATCCAAACTTGGAACCTGTTTCATGAAGAATTTAGGAAATTCTCAATTCATTCAAATGAATTTAGTTAGCCCCATGGGCTATTGTCTGATTCAACCACCTTAATTTTCTCAAATGCTTGCCTCGAGTTCCAGATCGATCAACTTGATTCATCATGAGACAGAGAAACAATTTTCTGCCTGGACTTTTAAAAATTTTAAAAATTGAGAATAAAAGATCAGAGATCTCTTGAGTAGTTGATTAGTTGAGATTAGACAGCACTCAGCGTTGAGGAAATGTGAGGAAACACTTGCTGTTGAGGCACAGAATACTCCAACTTTTATCGATGATAAGATCACTATGATTGCTCAATTGTCAATCAAGATCATCATCATTGAGACCATAGCTAGCGAAACTCTTCGGGTCCAAAAATGAGATGATGCTTTTCTGGATTTCTTCATCAATGTGTTGTCTAATATTCATGCAATAGTTGATGAGAACGATACACGAATACAATGTAAATGGCCATCGTTGAAGCACAAAGTAGCGATGAAATAGGGAAAGTAAATTAAAGAACGTATTGGCACGAAGAATTAGAAAATTCAGACACTCACAAGAGAGATGCCCATGTGAAGTAATTGCTGAGCGATGAATCGATGAGCGCGAACGAGATATTCCACGCTTGGCTCCAGGTTAACTTTTCTCAGGAAAAAATTGAATATCACATCAATTTATTTTGGGTGATCGAAAACTGGATGAATTTGGCGATATAAGTAGGTGTGGATTTATCATGATCTCAACGATTAAATACAGCCAATTTTGAGAAAAAAGAGTTGCTCCGGTATGATTCAAAGCTGCAGCTGTTAGTTCATGTCCAGGCTGAAGACTGATTATCGATATTTAATAATATTTAATAATTAAATGATCTCCTTCAAGTCTTACAATAAAAGAATGATATAAATATTAGACAAGGAGGCAAGTATGATGAAAAACAGTGATGAAGACAAAAAGTGAGTGATTCCGATGTACGGGTCATGCATTTGTCTAACAAGACTTCTAGTGTTCGATGTATTGGAGTGATTCCAATATAGAACAGAAAAAAGATCATAAATAAATGAAAAAAAATTGTAAATCATAAAGCGATTTAATCGCACAAATTATCATTGCCTCAATTCATAACCATCTTTTCTACTGATGAGAAACATTTGTTGAACAAAGTTTGCAAGGTTAGTGAAAAGAGAGATAAAAATATCAAGAAAAACGTTTTACAATAGCAATGACAATGTTGTACAGGGTTGATAGAAACCGACTTGGTGGAAATTCCATCACAAATTAAAACGACAAGAAAGTAATACTTGGAGGACTGAAATATGACTCGATATTGATGACTTGGTTCATAGAGCGACAAGGAATGAGGTAGTTCTAGGAGAAACCAAGTATTACGGTGGGAGAGGATTATTCTAGAGAGAGAAATTGTGGAGTATATGTCATCCGATGGATATCAGATTATTTTTTCAGGATTCATAACCTCCCTAATAAGCTACTTTAAGGAATATTTTAGATCAAAATGGCCTATAAAATCGATTAAAAGGTGTAGAAACAGTGTGAGTGTCTCTTGAAAACTGTTACTCTATTCCTTCTTTATAACTCGTTCCAAACTGTGATTTCATCGTTGAACAGTGAAATTTCTTCTCTTTGGCCGTCCTAGTATCTCTACAGTTCTCTTTTCCATCAGTTTAAGAGACTTTTTGGTAATTTCATGTGATAAGCATGGAAAAAAATTTCTCAACGATATCCGGCTTGATTTGAATCGAGTGTGGTAATATCCTTGCTTCCTGATGGTCGCTGACTTGATTCCACTCGCGCATCTTCCACCTCTTCAGGAGATATTTGTCGGAAAAATTTATCCTCTTCACTGACCGAATATGGCTCAGATTGATAATTATAATTGAGTCCTAAAAGTATGCTTAAAGCAGACATATCATAATGATGGCATCCAGAGTATCGATATAAAGGCTTCTTGTCGTATCGACATCCATAACTTTGAGCACCAATCGGTGATATACAGTCTGGCACCAGTGCACATTTGACCCATGGAAGCATGACATTTTTATGGATCGTTTCAATGTTGTAGAGAATAAAACTGTTAGGCTCAATCATGCGGTGAAAGTAATATTTTTCAGGTGATGTATGAAAGTAATCAAACATTCGTGGATGAGTCATCGCAGTGGTAGGCTCATCGATGGTCCAACACTTGATTCCATCTTTTTTTGCCATCTCAATTATTTTGGGCACTTTTGCAAAAGCTGAGGGCGTCATTTGATAGCTTGAATCAAGCCATAGAACTGCGCCAGCATGTTGTAGAATATCTTGCATTATTATGGGTCGAAAGGCGAATAATTTGAGATCCCTCACGTGTGATGGGAAGGATTTGAAGTCAAATTTGCGGAGTGAGCATGATACTGATGAGTTACAAAAGTTTTTCACCTGAAAAAGTGATCAAAAAGAAAAGGGAAAAAGAGAGAGAGAGAAAAATTAGTTGTTATCGAGATAATTCTTTTGCCATAAATAAGTAGAGTAGGACAATGGAAAAGAATTTGTCACCATCAAATAGTAATCAACTTTTTCTCAATGACTCGTTTCCTCTTGCTTTCTCTCTCTCTTTTTCCCCGTAATGAGTTCAATGGAGTCATCAGCGTTTCCGTTGAAGGATATTCCATTATTTACTGAATTTCTATGCAAGAAATTGAATTGAAAGGAAGCGAGTGAAGCTTTTTCCTAATTGAAACTGCGTATTTACAACCAAGGAATGTGGGTTGTGTGGGAAACATGAAAGTCGATTGAAAAAAGTTACAGTGCACAGCTATTAACTTTCGTCGCTCTTAATTTTGTTGCGAGTGGCATGTTTTGTAGAACGAATCGCTCATGATTAATGGCTGATCTTGTGTTATAAGTATGTAGTCGAAGATACATCATTTTAATTTTTTCATTTTTCACCGGCGAAGAAAAGAGAGTGAGAGAGGGGATGTACTTGTGAATAGTTGTGATCCACAGCCATTGAGGGAAAAAAAGTGAGACAAGTCCTCAGAAAAAGAATGTAGACTGTCGACAATGTTCAATGGAAATATAATCTTATCAATAAAAAAAAATCCCTGAATCAACAGTTGAGAGATAACCGAAAAGGTTTCCAGTTAACATGAAGACTATGTGATCAATAGAATCATGTGTTCTGCTTCACCATGACTTCGGTATCAGATAGAGAGACCGGAGCCATAGCGTACGATAGTGATACTAATTCATGATCTAATCAACACACACACACAAGTTTCATGCGAAGAGAGGAGAAAAATTTTTTCCAAGAAAAAATATCACATCATATCACTTGCTACTTACTGTTTTCACTTCATCTTCATCCAAGCTGAGATCGAAGACAATCAAAGTGGCATTGGAATAATAGTCTTGTAAAGAGGCAACAATTTGCTTGAGTGTAGAGCTTTCACCACTTTTGATAGCGGTAACAAATACTGGTAATGATACATTTGTCCATACTTGATCGGGATAGTATCGTGGTTGACCAATGAAACCCAAATTATCCAAATATTTTTCATTAAATTCTTCACTATTCACCGTATTGGCATAATTATTGGATAGATAATAATTACGATTCTCTTCCACAGCCGGAACCACAACTTTCTTTATTTTGGCAATACTTTGACTCAAATTGTTTTCATATATATTTTCAAGTGGCCTTTGTTCACCAATATAGCAATAAAAAATACTTGTCACCACAATACAGCTCACCAAAAGGATGAAAGCTTTAATTCTCACTTGACAATTCATTGCTTTTCGCATTGAGACTTGTAATTGATACTGATTCCACAGCAATCACAATATCACTTCTGTTTGTGTACAGATGTTTGAAGTCAAATTCAGGATGCCATGGACAATATATATTTACAGTAACAGCAATTGCCATCGCTTGATACAAACCAAATCGAGAATAATAATAATGGTGTTGTGATAATTGTTGGACTTCTGATGGGTTTTTTTTCTCTCTTCTCTCTCCTTCTTTCCCAGTCAATAGATGAAAATTTTCAACTTGATCCTCCTCTCTTCTCCAATCACAATCACAATCTGTATCTATCTATACTCTTCCCTCTTTTTTTTCTATCCACAATCTTGGCAAAAATTAATCTTTTTTTTATACACTCTATCTCTTCACTGAATCTTATTTTTTTTCACTCTCTCTCTCTCTCTCTCAATCAACCAGCCGGTCACTGGCTCACTGGAATGCAAAAAGTGTTCATCATCAGCCGGGTTACCATGTTTTTGGCCATACCTTCACTTGCTTTCACTAAACCAGTTAAACCCGATGGATCATATAAATACACATACATAGATTGGTGGTTGTCTGTCTGAAGGTTCACACCCACCGAAATATCACCTACATCCGAAGCGGTTAGAGAGATGAAGAGATAGACACCTTTTATCTGGGTGGGCTCATACAAACACTCTCTACCACACACTAGATAATTATGTTATTGTGTATAGTGGTGAAATGAACAATCGAATGATGATGGACACAACATACACACACCAAATAAAAATGTAATCTCAATCAAAGAAAAAGGCAATACAGAATATTATTCTAGTTAGGCCGCAAAATCCTGTGCATATACATACACACAATTTTCCTTCGATATTGAGTTCACAAGGCTTGTGAGAACTTCTCTCCTTCATAGACCTGTGAGAACAGCAGCGCCATTCTTGCATGTGTGTATCGGAATTCTATGGAAAGAATTTGGGTGCAATAAGAGGAATAATTCTTTAGTATTCCTTTTTTCGGGTAAGAATTGGTGGGGATAAAATTTTCTCATGAGAAAAAGATATGTGCGTGTCCGATGAGCGTGAAGTGGCTTACGGAGGGTTTCTGAGATGCTCGGCGGGTGAAGAGAATATCTTCGTGAGAAAAAGAGGGGAATTATTGTATTTTTGAATAAAAAGCTTGCCAGTCATTCATGATGATTGTGAACCTGTGAGATACGGTATATGTATGGTAGATATGATATTGAATTCCAAAATATACCTGTATATTCTTGAATTCTTGAATTTTAGGTTACTATTGGGTCAAAAATTATTTCAGGAATATCTACTTTTTGTCGAATTTTTGTTGATTTGAGAGCTAATTTTCATAAATTTTTAAGCTTTCCACAAAATTTGATCAAGAATCACGATTGATGGATAACAAAAGTTAGAAAACTTAACAGAAATATATTTTCAAATTATATCTCTCCATTGAACGCAAGGGGAGCTTGCCTTTCTCGATGAATTTCGATTTGAACTAGATAAATTAATTATATGCTCCCCTTCGTAATCAAAAGATGGTTGACCATGATGAGATTCATCTCTATCATTTTATATTAATTTCCATTCAATTAATTGAGTTATGCGCAAAAAACAAACGCGTGTAGGTAAGAACTGGGTTAAATTTAGATGAGACTACAGCCCCAGGTAAGTTGTCAATATCAAAGGAAATTTAGCATGATTGGATAGGAAGAAATCCAATGTGTCAATCGAGAAGAAGTTCTCAGCATGAGATTCTCTCTGACTCTGATATGGAGATTGTTTCCAATTTCAACTTCTGATTCGATTCTCAGATGATGAAAAACACTCAAGACACACACCTATTATTCAAGCTTGAAATATACATATATCTCAAGGTGAAGTTTAATTAATGAAGACGATTAATTCCCTCATAAACGAATAACCAATTGAGAAAAATCACCATCTGATCATATTCAGAATGCCTGAATACTCTCTGTAGGGGGTCATCTACTCTCTCCAAACTTTATATCAAGGGAGAACCATCAAATGAATTCGAACTTAATGATTCATTTGATTCAGAGTGTTTGGATTTTTTTACTTTGATTCTTGATTAGAAATTCGAATCATCCAAATTAATTTCAAATCTATTGATTCAATTTCGAATAGTTTCACGACATTTTTGAAGATTTGTGAAAGCCGGTGCGGAGAAAATCTTAGTGTGTTAGCAAGAAGTCAATTCTTGTGTGTGAAAAACAATCAAAATTTCAATCATGGAAGTTAGCGTTGACAAGCCTAGCGAAGAAGTTTCTCACCAAATTGAGAAAAGAAAGAATGTTGGCACCAATACAGCCAGCTGTTCAGAGAATATTGATTCGAATCGAGCTTCCACCGATTTTTCAGCTAAAAGGATAACTTTTAAGCCGAATAGTGTGAACATTATAGAGCCTCAACACTATGGTTCAAGTGTCAAACATCAACCAAGAAGAAGAAGCATAGAGGTGTTAAATCGATTGAGAAAAAATTCTATTCAGATGGTGAACTCATTTTGGACATCGATTGAGGGAATACTTTATGCTCTTCTATCTGCTTTCTTTTTTTCTCTCACCACACTGATCGTAAAACATTTGGATGAAGTGAACACAGGTATAAAGGCATTTTTTCGATTTTTGGGTATCTTCCTATTCTCTATACCAATGGCTTACGATTATGGCGGAACTTCTCTGCGACCATTGAGACTTCATATTTGGGCATTACTCCGAGGTGCTGCTGGTGGAATATCCATATATGTACGATATTGGAGCATCAGACATCTGCCATTAGCGAATGCAACTGTTATCGTTGTGTCGATGCCAGTTTTTGTGTGCATTTTTTCTCGAATTTTTTTGCGCGAAAAATGTGGCGTTTTCCATATTTTCACCATCGGAATCACACTTTTGGGCTTCGCAGTTATGACTAAATCGAGCAATATCTTCGATGAACATCAAGAAAGTAAAGATTTTCCGGGATATCGTTCAATTTATAGTTATGAGAAAGGAATGCTGGCCATGGGTGCCGCTTTCCTAGCTTCTCTGATTGGAGCTGCATCATATATACTGGTTCGTCAGATGAAATTTCTTCACCATTCAGTAATTCTGTTTGATTTTGGTTGGATTGCTATGATGGAAACTGCTGGAATAACTTATTATTTCGAAAGCTTCGATCTACCCCAAATATGTTCAGCTCCATGGTTGCTGATGGTTCTTGCGGTATCATCTTTTTATGCCCAATTCTTGTTGACCAAAGCATTGATAGTGGAAGAAGCCGGCCTAGTTTCGCTAACACGTTCGTCTCTTGAGGTTTTTTTGGCTTTTATTTATCAAATTTTTATTTTCAATCAAATTCCGGACAATCATTCACTTGCTGGTGCCCTGCTGATTACTTGCGCTGTGGTTTTGACCGGTATCCGAAAATATGTCTCAACGCTGCCTCCAGAACATAAGAGTCGAATTATTTTTGCATTTACTCTACGCTGATGTATTCTACAGTATTGGATTAACGCGACATGACCTTTTTGATTTTTTTTTCGAGAGGTCGAAGGAAGAGATGAAGGTTTTAACGAGTTCATATGATCAAACTAATTGTGAGAGTAAATCTAACTTGATCAAAAAAATTTGCAGTGTTATTGAGTTTATGAGAGATTAGATGAATTCTAATAAAGGAACATTTTTCAACTAAAATGTCCTAAATCCTAAGTAATCCTAAATAATGCTAGTCTCAGTTCTAGCCTTTACTATTCGATTCTCTATTGACTGTTTAGCCTGTTGTCGATTGATTTCATTGAGGTTCCATCATTAATATACCTGAAAAATCCTAGAAAATATTTCTTTTAAGAAATTCACATCACCTAGAACCGAAAATAGCGAGCATTTCTGGTCTATAGAGGTGTCAAGTTCTAATCGAATTTTCTATTGATTGATTTTCCATTCCTCATTTGCATTACTTTTGGACATGAACTTCTTGAAATAAATAAATAAAACAAAAAAAATCTTCTCGCCTTCATACAAAAGAACGAATTTTTTAGACAAGTAGATAGTAGAAATTAAGATGAAATCATTTTTTCAATTCGATAGAGAGAAGATAGAGATCATAATTATCATGAATCAGACTGAAACCAACCATGGGTTATCATATCGAAATTGGAATTGGAAATTAGTGTAGAATAATCATCTAACTTTGACGAGATCAAATGATTGAAAACGATTCGAGGCTCTTGAGCCCTGATTACCTCACTGTATTTATGGAAATTTATTTTCAAAACAAAATTAGAGCTTGTAGAAAAGTTGATGAGGTTCGAATCATTAGAAAATGCTCACACTGGTCGGTACATCTGTCCTCCAAATGATCAACTCACCAACTGTCAGAAGGAGAACCAGAAAAAGATTGGATTAAGGGACTCATCTTTAGCTGAGTCGGCCACGTCTCAACGTAATTAGCATTCAGTCTGGGAAAAGGAAGAAAATCTCGATTCCTGATAAAAATTCAATTTCAATCAAGGTTTAATTTTGACCTCTCTCAATGTTTCGACACTTTTGGGTACTCAGTCTTCTCACAGGTAGGCTTTGATTGATCATATTCGAAAATTTTTGTCTGATTTTCTTCCCCTCTAACCAACACATTCCCAGTTCTATCAACGATAGACCAGTCAGGTGAGCGGACAGCCAAATTTTTTCTTCAATTTCTTACGAATTATCTATTTTGAACCTTAGACGGCTGTGTATCGCTTAAATTTCCTCCAGTTAATGGAGAGATAAGACCAATTCCTTTTCTTGTTCATGTCTGGTAAGCTGGTCCAATAAAATTTGATCTATATTTTGAGTTGAGAAACTCTACATGTGTATTTTATGTTCCTCAAAGGATTTCTAGAGTTGATTCTGGCGAGCATTCATGCGTTGGTGTTGTAACAATCGAAGATATCATATATGTGCCCGAATGGTGTGTGACAATCAATGGTGAAAAACGGGGTCGAATAGCGATTTATTCTACAAAACCAAAGGTTGAATCATTCTCTCGAGCGTGTCCTCTTCACAGATACGAAGAACAATTCAACTTGGTTCATGAAGACGATGATCTGAGAGAGCTTGTTATGGATAGGCAAAGTCGTTTTCCGAATACTGTTTACTTGAAAATTCCCAAAAGTTTAGCCTATCTACAATCAACTTGCCTCAGACCAGCCGGAATAGATTTGTATAGCAGAAGAGAAGATGTTATTTCCACAGTTGTATCATGGAGACGTGGTCCTAATGGAGAATTTTTCTTGGTCCAAAAAGTTATCGGTTCGCCATATGAGAAGTCGTTCGAAAAGTTGAGAGAAGGTTTCGAAGATGTAGCAGAGGCTGTCATATCGGTCAGTCATTCAAATGACAATGCAGGGTTCTTTGAAGGTTTCTTCAAGGAGCCCCCAACGAAAATTGAATTCAAAAGAACATAGGCTAGACAAGGTTTTATCGAAAGGAGAAGGTATTCCATCATACATTTGAAGAATTTCGGTTGCAAAAAAGCTGCTCATAGCTGTATTTGTTGTCCATTTGCTTGACATTGAGAGAATAAAATCAGTTATCTGATGAGCGATCAGCAATTTTTTGACCAAAGCGATCCCTTGAGTACAGAACGACGAGTAGTTGATAATGGCAATCCGTTCCTCATTCACCAGATTTGTTCGATCGATGAAAAGCAAAGTGATTCTTTTTAAATTCAGAGGAGATGTTTACAACAATACCGTAATGAACTGTTCATAAAGAGAATTGATTGAGATCAAATTTCTCTAATTTTCTACCCGAGAAGATTCTGATTGAGGAAAATAATGAGAATATCCAAATACTAACATTGTAAGACAATCTCGAGATTTGGATCAAGTATCATATATATCAGATTATAAGAAGAAAAATCCTATCCAGTTCGCAAATTGTTTTTGGATGTTCAAACATCACCTCCTTTACTATGTGATGTCTCGAGCTAGGTTGAGTAAGTGCAACACCATTTTTCTACAAGATCTCAAGAAGAAATGAAGATCAAGCAGAGTGTTCATGATCGAAACAAACGATCTCAACTTCATCAAGATTACAATGTGATCTGAAAAACTCAAATTCCGATGAAAATTCTTCAGCTCGATTGTTTTATAAACCTCGCCTAACCTCTCTTCATTTCATCCAGATAAAACAATTAGTGAAAGAATCTTGTTGAAAACTCAGATATAATTGGAAACTCTCTATTCAACTACTAGCTATTTCAGCACCATGAGTAGGTTGAAGAATTTCGATTCGAAAGTCTGAGCATAGTTTTCTGGATGATTTGAAAAAACTAACAAAAGAAAGAAACCATTCATTTTCCTAACCATCACAACCTTGTTAAAGAAAGGCGAATAGAGATCTGAAGTAGAGGTCGATGATCGTGCGAAACAAAGATTCAATCGAGAGATGTTGACCGATAGAGAGAATAAATGGTGATCAGAATGAGTTATAACTAATTTTATATTAAGGGCTATTTCGGAACATGAAGGTCACCCAAGTAGCCCAAGGATCTGAATGTGAAGGACGAGGGCTACTAAGCAAGTAAAACAAACAAATCGATTTCAAAAGGATTCTTTTTTGGTGATTCCTATTCCCAGTTACAAGATGAAGAGATGAATGGAGTAAATCATTGTTCTTTCTTTGAAGAAGCAGGGATGGGCAACTTGGATCGTACGCTGTGAAAGAGAGAATCAATAGATAAGTAATCGATATCTCAATGTTTGGATTGACAATTATTTGATTCAAACTCACGTGGAGCAAATGCCTTGCATTTGATTACAAGCCAAAGTGAGATATCCATCAATCTGAGCCTTATTCATCTCATAGAATTTGGGTACCGAGAATAGTGCCATAAATGACAGAGTTATAAGAGTGATTCCATTGAACCAGGAGCCAATGTAAGTCAGAGCCCAGAAGCCGGCCAGATACTAGATAGAAGGAGAAGATTAAAAATTCATCGGTCAGATAGGTTCCTCTTCAAGAGAGAATGATAGTAAATCATACCTTTAGAGAGTCAACAATGTCTTCAACCAAGAAGACCTTGCGCAACTTATTGAAGGCGATAATTCCATGCTGGAGAACAATGTCAACTGTCTGATGAACTCTCTCGTCTGATGGTTTAATTTCCAAATCCAGGTATTTCCTGAAGAGCAATCAAGAAGAGCAGTTTTTGGTCAACAAGCTGGGAAAAAAGTATGATTTATAGTAATAAAAACTTACTGGAATGGATGTCCTTCGTCTACTTTATTAACGGCTTGCATCACGCTCTTATATGCTCTAAAAGCTATTGCTGACCCCAGAAGGCCTAACGATAGGTAAGAGACGACGGATATAATCGAGCAGCAAGCGAGTGACAATAGAAGCAATAGACCAGAGGCAAATGCGATACCAGAGAGCTTCACATCTCGCCAATAGATGAGTTTGGAGACTAATCGAGAGAAGGAAAACAATTAGGTCACATGAAGAAAAATGAGAGTTTGAATTCAAAAAATATCGAAGTGGTCGTGAGAGAAAGACTCCTTATTCACACACACATGAGATGATTACAAGAATACTGGTCAAGCGATACATCAATTGAAGTTCAAAAGTGGAGAGAGAAAAAATACTAGAGAATAAAGGCGAAAAATGAGAGGTTACCTTCGATGAAATATCCAGAAGACATTGTTCAACGGTCAATAAGAAACGGTGAAATGGTGAATGAAAGTAGAATGCTTCCTTTTTCGAAGCGGAAAGGAGTTTTTTTCTCAAGCCTACACATTTTGATGAGAGAGAAAATCAGTTCTATACTATCGTCGAATCTAGTGGAACGACTTATTCGAAGTGAATTTCTCAACTTAAGGCAAGTTATCTGAAAGATCAATAAGGCAAACTTGGATGGAAGAAGAACCGTTCTCAATGCTCTTATCATAGATGTAGCTACTTTTGCAGTCAGATAAATTCCATGAGCTAGAGGATCTGGAGAATTGAAAAAAATTCCAGAGGTATTGAGGAAAATTTCGAGAAAAATTTTAAATGCTTAGTACAGGGTA
>QZCP01000078.1:91692-130332 GCA_003956705.1 Brevipalpus yothersi
GAGAGAGAGAGAGACACACACACACACACACAGAGGGGTGGAGTATGACAAGCAGTGTATGTCCAATTGGTCAACGAAGGAAGAAAATGGTCAGGATAAATGGTTTGATAGAGAGGAAAATATACAATAGTTTGCTTACACATTTTTTAGAGAAAAGATTATGGTTTAAAATATGCAATAAAATAAATTCTTCAGGCACAAGGAGAGTTTAAGATTTTTGACCAGATTCTTTTGTAGCATCAATTTGCATAGCACAGGCAGATAATCTCGATCGACGAATGACTGTAGATACACACACAGAGACACACTAAAGGAAAGGAATAATGATATACTGAACTGAGGATTATAGAAATTAACTGTAATACGGATGAGTATGAGAAGATGGCCAATCAGTATGAGAAGATATAAAAGTATCGGATGTGGAAATAATGAAGGTTAATACGAAGATACATATGATGGGAAAAATGCAGGGAGAGGGAGCAACGTTGATATCTGTATCAATAAATCGATCCACAGGCTAAGCTGTTATGGTGTGTCTGTGTGTGGAGGAGGCAAGGCACAGAGGAGAGAGAAAGACAGAAAGAAAGAGACAGAGAAAAAGAAAAGAGAGAGAGAAAAAAAGAGAGAGAGAGAAGGCAACGTCCAACGAAACTGTATGACAATGGGCGGATACCGATCATCATATGTAATGGAGAAACATTAATGCATCTACAAATGAACTCAATTGCCCCTAGTAGAATGAGACATGAAATGTGGGGATCCAAATTATAGTCTCTACATGACTCAATTTTCAATGATCTCTGTGATAGTGATGATTTAAACGTTTTAATAGGAACAAAAAGGGGGAGAACATCCTCCTTATCCTCCTGCTATATACTGCAATCCGATAAGTGAGAAATGCAGTAGTAGTCAATCTAGTCAATTTTTTTC
This sequence comes from Brevipalpus yothersi, assembly GCA_003956705.1. Taxonomy (NCBI): domain Eukaryota; kingdom Metazoa; phylum Arthropoda; class Arachnida; order Trombidiformes; family Tenuipalpidae; genus Brevipalpus; species Brevipalpus yothersi. The sequence goes on from QZCP01000078.1 coordinate 92,623, forward strand.
TTTTTCGTTGTAGAGCATGTGATGAGAGAAAATCAACAAGTCCTTGAGTAATTTTAGTACGAAAGTTGAGACTCAAGAAACTGAATATCAAGCGAGGGATCATGAAAACAATGGATAAATGTTTGAAACTAAATGGTCTGAGCAACTATTCGCACAAGTGTGATTATTGTGCCCAATAGAAAGGGAGAGAGAAAACAGAAACCTAAGACAGATCAAATTGAGCAAAGAATTGTACAGAACCTAGCTTCTTGGTTCATGGAATCAAGATTTGGTAAGAATGGCTCAACTGAAAATGAATAGGATCAGCCATGAAGACTCAACATAGTATAAAGTCAGGAGTAGATGTTGAGTGAAAAACAGAAGAGATCAGAAGAGAAGTTTGATGACCAGGAGAAATGATTATGGAAGATAATCAATTAGTGCAAGTTGCATCGCTTGACCAGTAGTCACCGTTATTATTAGTGTGTAGTTTTTGTATCACTTGGCAGGATATTATCATGTCCGTCGTGTGAATGTGATTCAGATTAACCACCAAGTAAAGAAATCAGATTCATCATTGTGCAAAACTCGTCTAATAACATCACAACCACTGGAAACACCATATTCACCCCGGCGAGGGGAAAAAAGCACACACATTATCAAGTGCCTGGTTGCGGCAGGATGGAGAAGAGAGGAGAGCAGAGACAATGATGAAGCTGATTTCAGCGAATCACTGGGTTAGCATCCACACGATGAATGGATGTGATAGTGATGATGATAAGAGAGGAGTCTGAAGTTTAGTTTTTCATCTCAGTGGACTCTCAAGTGGAAATCTTACCAATTGGAACTTTATCAGGCTTGAACCATGCACCTGAAAAGCACATACATAAGTTAGTGTTAGTGATGTTTTGTCATTAATTAAGGTCTGGTTAAGTGTGATTGTAATATAATGTGAGAGGGCAAAGAAAAAAAACAAAAAATGAGAACACACAAAAAGCCTAGAGGTGAGTGATAATGATTGAGGTTCGCATTCATATCATAAAAAAGAGATGAGATGAGAATGATGATGTAGTCTGTATGCAAGGTTAAGGTTTCGTTCGAATTAGCTGCTTGTTCATCGAGTTGAAAATAATATTAATCAGTCAAATATCGCTACTCAAATGAACTAAGCATTCTTTTCATTGTTATTTGTCTATCATAGATTTATTTCTTTTTCACACGATCATTTTGTAGGTTTCATGAGTAAGTATTGAGTGTTAATTGTAAAGGAAGTAACAGCTATAATACTAGTCTACACAACCTAAGACAAACATTGATGGTTAAATTTATCAGTGTAAATAGCCAAAAGTAACAGCCTATCAGCACCCCATAAGTCGGGAGGAAAGTTTACGGAATCTACCCATTACCATAGTGTGCTTAGACCAGAAGTACTCAAGATTAATCTTGAATGTTTTTGATTAAGCGGAAAAGATAATTGTACAAGTAGATGTACATGTATAATTGAAAAATTGGGACTAATCTGGAAAATAAAATAGTCCTAAGCTCAAAAATGTCGCCAAAGTAGGTGTAATAAATTCAAAGAATTCCTTCACATGCATACCAACTGTAGCACACATCATCGGCGAGGCAAGCTTACTCTCTATATACCAAGACATAGGTAAGATTGCTAATGTATTTTGATTCTTGGTATTGTTTAATAATATACTCATGTATGTATATGTATACTTACTGAAACCGAAGGGACACTCGCAACTACTGGTGACGGTTTCATCTCCTGATACACTGGGAGACATTTTGGATGGTTTATCTTTCTTCTTCTTCTCGGCTGATTGAGACTGTTGTTCAACGGGATTAGACACTGTTTTTTTGCAGACTGGTGATTCACTGATAAATTCCTCTATTTTGGGCTGATCAACTGGTGGTGAAAATAAATCGGTAGCAATTTGCTCCTTGATACTGGATGTCTTTGAATCACGTTTCACGTTGTAGTCTTCTTCAGCTATTTTAAGAACTTCTTTAGACTCATCACTACGACTTTGAGTTTCCTCTTGTAGTTTTTCTTCTTTCACTTCTTGTGTTGCGGAGAGAGAAGAAGAAACCTGTCCAATAGCGCTGCCTGACATCATGAAAGCATCGTTAAACAACGCATCTGCACTCTGTCGGCTCTGATTAGTGACTGATTCATCTACTTTGGGAAGAGATTCAACATTGGGAGATTCAACATTGGGAGAGGAAGTCTTTTTAACTAGCATATCACTTGATTCAAATTCTGATAGAGATTCGGACACCTTCATGGTTGATATACGTTCAGATAGATCGATTTTTGAGATTGATGATTCGAAAATATCTCCTCCTGTAGGCTCAATAGAGAATGATTCTTTTTGTTGTTGTTGTTGCTCCATAGGAACGGCACTGGTTTCAAGTTTATCCATTTTTCCCATCACATCGGACGGTCTTTGTACAAATTCGAATGCTTCTTCTGATGAAGCGGGAGAATCTTCACGCTGAGCTGATTTGATCGCATTGACATCTTCATTATGAGTTGCCTCAGACATGGTTGAGGTAAGCGGGCTAGTTTCTGGTTCGGTCTTGGATGAGTTGAAACCTTCTTCCTCACGATCTTTTGCATGCGAAATCTCCTCAGTCAAGGGAGGCTCAGGTGTTTTGGAAACATCATCTAGAGCAAAAAAAAAAATAAGATGGAAACAAATGATACAAGGAAAATTGTTAAAGTGACAGACAGTCAGTCAGACAAAATAAGAAAAAGGAACCATTTCCAGGGATGCTTTGTACACACACATACATTAACAGACACAATTGAAGGAACTATGATAATATGAGATGATACTGATGCATCAATATGGAAGATCCTGGATGTTGGTATGGTATGAAAAAGAGAGCTGAAAATAGTAAAGAAAAGCGTTCGCAATGGAACAGCTGACAAGAGAGAGTATTTAGCTATTTTTGAAGTATGAAGTTTGGGGTATCTTTTTACACGTACGCTTAAGAACGCCAACTGTTTGTTTGAATTGAGCTGTTGAGGGCTGAATTTTTCATTTTTTCATTTATAAACAATTCAAGGAAATGATGATGATTGGTTTTGCGAAGAGAGTTGTGGAAATCAAGGATATTCCAAAAATTTTCAACTAATTATTAAAATTCTTGAATAGTAATTTTCTTAATTTTCTACTACTACTCATCTACTATTAAGTGATACTATGTGTACGCAGCACACATTGAAGACATTTGTCTCGAAATGGATTGGGAGACCGTAAAATGTCAAGTTGCTCGTGCAATTAGTTCATCAATTTCCCCGATTTAGATTTTCAATGTCACTCACCTTTATCATCATCACCGGCAATCGGTTTTGGTTGCAAAGCTTTGAGGAAATTATCTACACCACTGTCATCCATAGTGAGAGCTGATGACTGTTGAGGATCGATCAAATGCTTCGACTCAAAGCTGGTAGTAGATGAAGTACTTGTGTCCAATAGATTAACGATGTCATCTTGAATAGCACCACTGTGAGTAAGTAAATTTTCTGACGGTACTGAGGTAGACATAAGAAAATCATCATCACCAATCAATTGTGGTGGAATGCTACCCATACCAGTACTACTGGCCAGGAGATCATCAGTAGAAGCGAGCAGATCTTTTGTATCCATACGAGATGAGATTGCAACTTTTTCATCTTCAGACAATATGCCAATCGGACTATCATTTGAGCCACTGCCACCACCATGAGTAGCTATCGATTCGCCATCTTTATCACCATCACTTTTAGGATCAGTCAACGAAATTGGAACCGATTCATCGGCAAAACTACGTCTTGGCGGTGGAGGAGGAGAGTCAACTGGTCTATCAGACATTGTGTATGTACACACACTATGAGATCTCTTTCTTCTTTTTACGAGTATTTCAAGTTGAAATTGATTAATCAAATTATAATACACTCACTCCAAAGCTCACACACAATCGACCAATAATTACAATCAATTAACAGTATAATCGGTTTTTGAATGAATCGAATAGAACTCCTTCTATAGTAAGTATTAAAGAGAGAGAGAGAGAGAAAAAAAATACATACAATATGAGTCATCAGTAAGAATTAATTTTCTCGGTTATTCATCATCAAAAATGTTTTCGGTTAAAGACACACAAATGACAAATCATGAAATAAATTCATCTTCCAATGATAAAATGTATTAATACATTTCAAGATGGATCATAATTTAGAAGACATCAAAAGATCGAAGATGAAGTGAAAGCGGCGAGTATAAAATACGCCATACTCAACAACATGATCCCTCCCATTTTGATATACTCACACAGTAAAGCGAGGGAAAAAAGAGATACATTCAGTCAATCAATGGATACCAAAACAACTCACCTTATATATTGAAAGTATAATCACAACCCAATGGTACACATACACATAGACACTCTTGGAATGGTACCAATTTGAATCCACGAGAAAAAAAACACACACAATATCCACACCCAAACAGACACCACGAGATACCTTCTATTACACACAAAATGAGACACAACACATACACACACACAAGTTGAAGAGAGATGTTGAAGAGTGAAGCCAAGCCAAGTGGGCAAAAGTATTTTCGCGCAACTCTATTCTCTTGTACATAGCTTACTTGCTTTGCTTTGCTTTCTGGCTGCTACTTGCTTCCCTTTTTTCTGACTCCCACTTCATCCTCCCCAACAACAATCAGTCAGATAATTCCGATTATCTCTCTCTCTCTCTTATGAAATATACAGTCAAAATTATTATCTCTCCCCACCCCCCCTGTTTCCGAATTGAACGGTCCAGTAGAGGTGAGCAATGTCACCGTGACATTATGAGCATTCATTTTATTTTTTTTACTCTTTCTTTGAGGTGATACAGTTGCAGGAAAAATTTTGTTGAACTCGGAAAAATCATTACAGTCTATCGAGCATGTTCGATTTTGGACATTGTTCTGCTTTGGGTTTCCGAATACCTTTTTTTCGGGGGGTCTTTCTATGGCTTTCGGGGTTATACATGTATGTATATGTACATATGATTCATACTATGCCGTTTACCACGCCCCAGAAGAAGCCGTTGATTTATTCACTAGAATGGCCCACCAAGAGAGGCAGCCAAAAGCCACAGCTACAGTTACTGACCGAGAAAAAAAATCGATTAAAATCAAGCGTATATGTGTGAGAGCTACCATAGATCAAGCTAGTAAGGGGAGAGAAAAATTATTGTACAATATCAGGTCCACAAAAATCCATTATCTTTAACAATATCTCTAGTTGAAATGACTCATACCGGCACCATTTCATTGCCGGAAGTAGAATTTTATCCCCTTATCGAAGATTCCACTTTTATCGAGGCATGATGATGATTTTGTTGGCTCTCTCGATTGGCTTAGTTTGATCAATGTTCAAGAGTTTACTCAGCTTGACTCAATACTCTTGTGCTGATTCAAATGATACATGTACAATCATGAATGAATCTTGATTTCGTGGCTTCTCACAACTTTTTACTCACCCACAATTGGTCAGTTTGTAGAGAATGTCATACTTATTCTTGCTGAATTCAACCATGTTGCTGACCACACTCAAGAGGAAGCTAAATGTCCAGCAAGTGGTGTATTTTTTTGCATAGTAGTGGAAAAATATTTCAGACCACTTTTTCTTTTTACCATCACTTCCACAACATGAACCCAACTAATAGCTTCTCCACACACACACTTTCACTATCTCACTCTTATTATTCAACTGAACTATTCATTATATATCATGAGAGCGATTCTGTTCCATCAAAATGATGACGAGCCGTGAGAGTGAGAGTAATTCAAGCGGGACAACCCGAAAACTTGATAAACCAGAGAACAGGCAAGAATGATTCATCATGAGCCGAAAAAAGAACTCTTACATCAACCATGGAGATAGCAGTTTGAAAAATAATACACACACACACACACATTGACTTTCATGTTTCTCTCATGAAAATGCTATCATGAACCCGATAATACACGTGATGTTATCGTCCGGGATGAAAGAAAAACTGGTATCATCATGGAAAGAGTTGAAAATTGACTCACCACCAAGCTCACTTGTTCCATAGTACATGTATTATATGTATTCTGTGAAACTTTTCTCTATCTTCTTATCAGTTTATCATGCATCTAAATTCTTCCCAAAGAGTATTTATTTACTCTTTTATTCTTCCACTAATAGAGGAAATCTTATTCTTCTAGATTACAAACATTTGTTTGGATCGAGGGGAATGATGATAGATGATATGGAAACTTGTTGACAGAACTTTACACCATCATTGTACAAGATAGGTCCATGGGAAGCATGTTTGAAATTATGTGAAATTTCAGATATTTTCATGTTCAATATACATGTATGTATGAGTTTCATGAATATAACCATTGATGAGATGTAATCAGATTGCTGCTCCATCCTTTTTGTAAACAATATGTTTTTAATTAATCAGATTTCCTGTCTATGTTTTTGATTATTTTCTCGATTCATCTGTTTCCAATTCATCAGATATTCATGTTCCAATGATTTTTACTCAATCTTATTTGCCTCTTAATTAACTTTCAAGGACTCATTAACTACTAATGTTAGATAAATCACGAAACAGACTCATTAAGATAAATTCTCAATTCTGAGAACTATTTTTCCCTCCTTATGCGTTCATTTTCTTCTCATAATCTGATCAGAAAATTTTTCCAATGATGTTGAAATAACAAGGAAATAAATATTTTCATTTTTTATCTACAGTAGTCAGTAAAAGAGTTGAACTAAAATCAATCAATGAAAGATGTGATCCCTCTGTTGGAAAAAATACGTCTATCAGACAACTGACAGTAATCACAAATATCTATACACTTAAATTAGTTATCAGTAAAAGTAGGAAGGTTCCAGTCTCGACCATGCACTAGAAAAGAGGAATATCAAAAAAATTGAGAGGAAATCAGATATCTCTTTCACTGATTTCAAACTTACCAAGATAAAATATAAACCCGTCAATTCGAGGGATCCTAGAATAGTGAAAAATTTTTTGGCTTCAATATGCTCCAAAAAACAGATGATACGTATTTTATCCAAAAATCCTACTTTCTTATCAGCAGTGAGTTTATAAAATTGTCTAAAATGCTGTTGAATCTGAAGTTAAAATTTTTGGTCAAAATTCATCAATCATAATAGACACAAAACAAAATCTCACCCGTTTTTTCGCAAACCAGCTTGCAAAAAAGGTCACTGATTGACCACAAAGCCAGCTAATTATTCCATATAATAGAAATTCCAATTTGGTCAAAAATTTAAGTTCAGCGAAAAAAACAGCATGCAGAGTGAATGCATTGGCTGCAAAAGTTACCAAAAATGCACTAGCAACTATGGGTTGATAAAATTTAAAGGTTTTTTTTACATCACTGTATAATTTTAAATTGAAGTTCATTAAAATGTTAATATTTTCATGGCTTTGAAGGATTTTCATACTCAGGTATCGTGAAATCTCTTCAAATTGAAACTTGAAATATACCCCATAAGCAAATAAATGGAGACAATAGAGAGAACAATTATTAACCATGAAAGAAACTCCAATATAAACAGCAATTGAATACATGATAACCATAAGAATTGTGTTGGGTATATACTTGCTATCTGTTAGATTGGAAGCATACACTGATGACTGAATCAGGAATAGAAATGGGCATCCGAAAGCTTGTTGAGTGGTGAAACTTTTGAATAAGTTAACTGATATTCGAAAATGGCCAGAGTTATAGAACTGATTTTTCTCAAGTAATTCAGATAATCTCCACCATGGATGATCCTTTGATAGCTGAGCATGAAAAAGAATGAAGAAACCACACGAAATTGAACCTATTGCCCATAGAAGCCAAATTAGATCGAATGAGCGGCGGTGTTTTCCCATCACACAGTTAACATTGGCTAAATAATATATAATTTCATTGTCATTATCATGAATGAACAAGCAAATGACCAGAAAACATGAAACAAGGCAAAGATCGAACCAAAAAACTTTTGTGAGAAGAATTTCTCTTGGATTATCACTAGAAGCATTTGGTATGTAGATGAGAGCTCGACGTAAAAATTGTCTCAAAGCTAACTTGTTAATTGTGGGAATATCTGGTGGATCAGGGAAAATTTTATTTTTCTGAGAAGAAGTCATGTTTGGAACATCCAAATACTGTGAAATTGTGGAGGTGTCTATGAAACTGTCAGAATCTAGGAGTTCAGTGCAAGCTATTCCCATGATTCATTACAAAAACCGCCTGTCTCTCGTTCTACCTGCTGTGACATGTCTAATACCAGTAGGATAGACCCATCCAATATTGTCGAAGATGTGATTGGTGCCTCAATTACCATAGTTTCAGAATCGAAGAGCGAGACTCGAATTGCATAATCTGGAGCCTAGAATACGTCTTTAAATGTGAATTTTTTATGCTTCTGTCTGTTATAATGAGCTAATAAGGCTTCGATATTGGTCTTTCACATGCCATTTCTAATGCGATGGGCATCATAGAAACTTTCTTAGGGGTTGATAAAAGATTTTTGGTGCGTATTCACTTAAAAAAGGATCGATTTAACACCTATTAAACGTGAAAGTCTTCAGAAACTATCAAAACTAACATTTGATTTCGATAAGGAATGCTTTTGAGGTGATTGAATTCCAGTCAAACATGTACCCTGGCAATTTTCACATTCACCTTGATGTACATTATGAATATCTTACTCATTATATATTCGAGCCATATTCTAGAGAAGTTTCGAGTTTTGCCTCTAATTTGAGTGATTTGAATATTGCTGAAAAACTTTCCACGATGGTTCATATAATAATGATAATTACAGGAGTGGTTAAATGAAAAATCTCATTTTATTTTAGGTTCTTTTATTCATGAAATCAGAGATGGGTCAAACCGACTTTCGAGCTCATGAAAACCACTCTATATAACTGTTTTTATAGGTTCCTGCTATATTAGAGGGTTCTTGGCACATATATTTCCGATAGATAACAATTGTTGAATTTTTCAATGGTCTGAAAATATAAAGATATCTTCTTTCTCATTACCGTTATTTGAATGGAAACTATTTGAAAATCCATTTTAATGCTAAAAGTCAGAACGCTTCTCAAAATCAGAAATACAATAAAGCAGTATGATTAAGTAGATTTTCAATAAGAATTTAGCATTTGAAAAAAATATTTCACCGTGGAAAATCACAGTAATCCATGGAAATGTAGCTCATTCACGTGCTGAATTCGAGATCAAGAGAAGAAGATAGCTTCCAGCTTCAATCAAACACTATTGGAGAGATATCCCGCTTTAGAACACTTTTCTACATCAAAGATAGTGATTTTTCAACTTACCAACACAAACCAGTAACCATCAAGCTCAATAGCTCCAAAAATGGTGAAAAACTTATACCCTTCAATATGTTCCAAAAACGAGATGACCGAAATTTTGAGACTAGGTTGAATCCTAGGATTTGAGAGAAGATCACGAATTGAATTCAAATGAATTCGAATCTGAAAAAATGAAGCATCTCAGAAAAGATTGCTACTTTCCCGGTACCTCCATACCTTTCGTTTGGCAAACCAACTCGCAAGGAAGATCAGAGATTGGCCGGTGAGCCAATTCATTACTCCATAAGCAAAAAATTCGATTTTAGTCAGAAATCCTACTTTTGTGAAGAATATATAATATGAAATGAATGTTTGGGCAGTGAAAGTAGTGAGAAAAGCGAAGCTGTTCAAAGTTTTGTAGAAATTATAGCTCCGTATGAGATCAGCGTAAAGAATGATGGCAGTCGGAAGTATTGAAGACGTTTTGGTGGTAGAAATTTTATTCCTATTTTCAGATTTGTCCTCATTTGTAATTTTAACAATTCTCTTGGCATGATCTTCGAATAATATACCATAGGCATATGCATGCATACAATAGAGTGGAGCAATATTAACTGCCCATGAAACACCCATATAAACTCCAATGATGTACAAAACCATCAGTTGACCAGTGAAGCAATGAATACCTGCGTCCAATTGAGAATGAATGAAAAGTATCTCTTGAATAACTATCATGATTGGAGCACAAAAAGCTTGAAGATTTGAAATACATTTGAAAATAGTCACTGATATCGTGAAATTTTCCAGGTCATAAAACTTCCCCTCAGATAATAATCTAGATAGTTTCCACCATGGATGATCTCCCAGTAGAGAAGTTCGAAAAAGAATATGATAACCATTCAGAAAAGAGCCAAAGGCCCAGATGAACCATATCAAATCGAATGCTCTTCGATATTTTCCATTGATTGAATTAATATCACCCAAAAAATAAGTTAAAGGATCGCCATCATCTAGGAATAGGAGGGTGCTTAGAAGAACCACCAGTGCCATTTGATTTATTAGCAAAACTTTGGAAAACAAAATTTCTAGATAATTATAGCTCGATACATTGGGTGAAAATATCAAAGCTCGACGTAAATACTTCTGAAGAGCTGAGAATTTGACCTCTTCCATCCAAAATGATGAATTATGAAAAGAATTCTGGCAGTTCATACTCTGAAATACTCGAATGTTGAGACTACAAAATTGATTCATGGCTCTGATCTCTGGTATATCTGTAATTCTCATCTCAAATGTAACTTAGAAGTAAAAGGGATCGAACTCACTTGGCGTGCGAGAGTGGAATATATTGTAGAAATAATAGCGATTAACTTCTAAGAAGTTTATGAATTAGTAGCAGATTTCGCAATTACTGATTTCTCATTGATCTATCTGATAGGACTATAATAATTAGTCTCATCGAGGTCATGTTTCGAATTATGACTATTAGGAGTATGCACAATCTTCATCCAGCTGCGTTTCTTAGATCACTTGATGATGTTAGATTCTAACAAAATGATAATTTCATTTTCGCTTATTCTCTCAATTTTTCTAGAATTCGAGAATTGATTTTCAATTAATCAAGATCAGACCTTCTCATCCTAATGAATTTTGCGCTATTCAAATATTTCTAACTTTTATCAAACAATTCATCTGCTCTAACAACGGAAGAAAATCTTTGACTCTCGATGCGTTCTGGAGAATAATATAATGCTCGTTTTCGAATCGATATTCACATTATTCTGAACCATGACATGTGTTACGAATTTTGAATAAAATTCTACGGGTACATAAAGAAAGCATGGCTTTGATTATCTTGAACAATCCATTTTATTTCCAAAAGAATGATGTAAAACTATATTTGTGCTAAACCAACTTGAAAAAAGTCAGAGATTTATTGTTCGATACAAAGAGAATTCATTTTTTGTTAGGATTGTTGGTAGGATGAAGAAAATACATGTACAGTGTATAATAGAGACTACAATGTAGATAATCAGGCAATGAATACTTTATCCTAAGACAATTCGAACAGTTTGTCCGAGTTCTTCTTTCCAATGACTTATTGCTCCATTTCGCTTGTCGAATTTGAGATCAAGAGAAGAAGATAGCTTCCAGCTTCAATTAAACACTATCGGAGAAATATTCTGTTTTAGCACTTTTCTACATCAAAAATAGTGATTTTCCGACTTACCAACACAAAACAGTAGCCATCGAGTTCGATAGCTCCGAAAATGGTGAAAAACTTATACTCTCCAATATGTTCCAAAAACGAGATGACCGAAATTTTGAGACTAGGTTGAATCCTAGGATTTGAGAGAAGATCACGAATTGAATTCAAATGAATTCGGATCTAAAAAAAATCTCATTAGAACGGTTACTTTGACGATACTTTCCCACCTTTTTCATAGTGAACCAACTTGCAAGAAAGATCAGAGATTGTCCAGTAAGCCAATTCATCACTCCGTAGAGAAAGAATTCGATTTTAGTTAAGAATCCCACTTTTGTGAAAAAAACATAGTATAAAATAAATGTTTGAGCAATGAAAGTAGTAAAAAATGAAACGCCGTTCAAATTTCTGTAAAAATCATAGCTTTTTATAAGATCATCATATAAAACAATGCTAGACTGAACTATTGAAGATTTTTTGGTGACAGAATTTCCATCTCGAGTCTCTGATTCACCGTTATTTGTAATTTTAACAATCCTCCTGGCATGATCTTCCAATAATGTACCATATGCATACATGTGCATACAATAGAGAGGAGCAATATTAACTGACCATGAAACACCCATATAAACTCCAATGATGTACAAAACCATCAGTATGCCAGTAAAGTAATGAATTCCTGCGTCTAATGGAGAATGAATGAAGAGAATTTCTTGAATGGTTACCATAATTGGAGCACAAAAAGCTTGAAGATATGAAATACATTTGAAAATAGTCACTGATATCGTGAAATTTTCCAGGTCATAAAACTTCCCCTCAGATAATAATCTAGAAAGTTTCCACCATGGATGATCTCCCAGGAGAGAAGTTCGAAATAGAATATGATAACCATTCAGAAAAGAGCCAAAAGCCCAGATGAACCATATCAAATCAAACGCTCTTCGATATTTTCCATTGATTGAATTAATATCGCCCCAAAAATAAGTTAAAGGATCACCATCATTTAGGAATAGGCAAATGAATAAAGGCACCATCACAGCGGATTGATTAATTAGCAAACTTTTGGAAAACAAAATTTCTAAATGATCATAACTCGATACATTGGGTGAAAATATCAAAGCTCGACGTAGATAATTTTGAAGAGCTGAAAATTCTTTTTTCCTCCTACGGAATGATGAATATTGAAAAGAATTCCAATCCATGTTCTGAAATGTTCAAATACTACAAACACTACAAATATACGATCAAATGAGGGTGTCGGATCTTTGGAATATTTATAATTCTGATCTCTCCTAGTAACTCAGTAGTCAAAAGAATCGAACTCAATTTGCGTGAGAGAGTGAAATATATTGATATTATTAGTGAAAATGAGCTTTCAAGAAGGTTAAAAGTAAAAGTAATTGGTTGCAGCTTTCGTATTACGAAATTCGTAATTACTGATTTCTTATTGATCCAGCGTTATTTCACTCAGTCATCATTAAGGCCGTATTCTGGATTCTTCCTCATCTTAGCTACATCTTTTCTGCATTCGAGAAACGAGGGTTTGATAAAATCTCTAGCATTTTATTTTTTGGACAAAATCTTTGGATAGAACCACCGTCTTTTTTGATTCCCTGATTTTTCAATTATTGAAGGATTGATTCTGAGTTGAGCTAGATGACAAGATACTTCTTGTTCAAATTCATGCTACACAGTTCTAATATTTTCGACGTCCCATCAATCAATTTGTTCGCGTGACATTCGAGACTTTCAGATAATTAAACCATTTTGACTACGCGACTAGTATATAATTGTCTACAATGAACTTGGTGATTGAATGGTTATCGATAAAAGAAGTTAACCTATAAGAAAACGATCATATATTAATGATAGAGCTGCCTTGAAAATTCGTGATTAAGGTGTATATTCCACTTGAATCATAAAATTTTTCACTCTTTTCGCGATTTAAAGGGTGGTAGTAGATATTTTTAGAATTGAGAAGTCGAGATGAGAATGAAGATCATCATGTGGAATATTCATTTAAAACTAGTGAAAAGGCCTGAAACAAACTCGGGCCTTCCTAGCGGGTGAATTGTTAATCGAAAAAAGTTTATGGGCAATTCATCCCATCGCGGTCAAAACTCTCTCTTTCTCTTTCTCTTTCTCTTTCTCTTTCTCTTTCTCTTTCTCTTTCAGAATGCAATTCTGGTAAATCCTTTCTGATTCCAATCATCACATCCATGAATAGCAGTTTTGGTATAAATATGAGTTTTAGAGACATGATTACAGTCTAAATAAGAGCAAGTTCGAAGAGTTTTCAGTTTAAAATTCAAATTAATTTCTAAATGATGACGTTTCATTAAGAAAGATCTTTCCAAAATATTATATTCGTTGATTACCAATGACTATGGGTTTTGGGAAGCGAATATATTTTTTCACGCAGATTTGTGAACTTTTTTATTAGGTATTCGAACTTTTTGAGGAACTTTTGAGGTTTTTCCATGGCTTAATATGCAAAAATAGTTTGTTTCATTATCGACCCATGTTTTTGACTTAAAAACGTCCTCTAAGGTTTGCTATGAGTAGAAGCAGCAGACTACCAGTTTCAATCATACTCTGAATATGGAAAAGATAGATGAAAACTAGAGATATCAGGTTTTATTCTCAAGAAACTTACAATTAAGAGATGATATCCATCCAGCTGAATAGCTCCGAGAACAGTGAAAAATCCTCGATTTTCAATATGCTCAAGGAAAGACAGTATTCTTATTTTCGCTCGGATGTTAATATTGGCCTGAACCAAGACATGAGCTATACCTTTTGAATGAATTCTCATCTGTTGAAAAAGAAAATGATGAGCACATCAGTGTATCATAGTTATAATGCAAGATTCATTTTATTCTCAAGAGAATGATATCCAACCTTATTGGTGGTAAACCAACTCGAAAAAAATATTAACGATTGACCACAAAGCCAATTCATGGTCCCATACAGGAGGAATTCAATTTTTGTGAGAATTGCTAGCTTGGTGAAGAAAATATGGTAGAGGATGATCAATTGAGCGATGAATGTTGTTACAAAGGTACTAGAGTTGAGATAGAAATCTTGAGTTTTTATAAGTTCTGCATAAACATTCACACTGGACAAGATTTCAGTTTCAATCTTTGAAGGGCTTCGAACTCTCCTGCTGATCCATGTTTTTGAATTCTGTTGTGAATGGTCATCAAAAACTACACCATATCCATACATGTGTAAACAATACAATGGACTCATGTTAACAGAATAAGAAAGTCCCATATACACCGCAATAAGAAATTGGAGGAATACTGCAGTGGTTAAAGGCCAATATTCTAAATTTTCACCATGAGTGATGAAGAATATAAACTGGATTGTTACTAATATCGGTGCACAGAAAGTTTGCTGATTGATTATGAATTTAAAAATTTGAACCGAGTGAGTAAAACCCTCAGATTCATAAAATTTCCCTTCAGATAACAATTTAGAAAGTTTCCACCATGGATGATTGTTTCCTATGGCATTGTGATGAATGTGATAGCCACTGAAACTAGAGCCAAGAGCCCACAAAAACCAAATCAAATCAAAAGCTCGCCGATGTTTTCCCATGATCGAGTTGAAATCACTATTCAAAACTATGAAATTTTCATCATCATGAAGCATCCAACTACCGATATAAATAGTCACCAAGATTTGATTGAATACCAAAACTTTTGAGAACACAATCTCTCGAGAATTTTCACTGGTGAAATTGGGCAAGAATATACAAGCTCGACGTAGATACTCATGGAGGGCAGACTTTTCTAATTCTCTCAGTTTTGGAGGATATTTAATAGAAAATCCCCAAGATTGATTGAATTTATGATCAGTTGAATTGAACATGCTTTGGATGTTAATGCTTGATGGAAATTCATTAATTTAATTACTCCGACTTGAGGTGATACACTGGGCGAACAAAACTCGAAAAGTTTCGAACAATATTAGATTGATCTACACGTCAACATTTTAGTATAAGGAGAACAAAATTCATCGATTCTACTGCACGCAATGTTTGGAACTTTTAGAGACATCATTCCATCTCCTATGATCATCAAGATCTTTTGTGGCTCTATTTGTTCCTCCAAAATGTTTACTTCCATGGAAAAATAACTCAAAGTATCTTTAGAAAAAGGAATATAAATGTAATTTGTGTACATTATTAAATAGTGCTTAAATTATCTATTTGAATTGATCAAATTCATAGCAATAAATCAAGTGAGAATTAACCTTGATCTTCTCTTTGAAAAGGATTTTGAAGTCTACCAATTTGGATAAATGTATTTCTCTGCCTCTATTTATGATCCAGAATCACTCGCACATTTTGTTTGAGACCATTTTTTCTCATTGGGAATCGTTGTGAAAAACTCCAGAACCTCTGAGGTTTGCTATTAGGAGGAGTAAAAAGCTGCCAGTCTCTAACATACACTGAGGAGTAAGCAAAATGAAAGAGATCCTTTGATATTGATATGAATATCCAGAGACTTACAATTATAAGATGATATCCATCTAGCTGGATGGCACCAAGAACTGTGAAAAATCTTTTATTTTCAATATGCTCCAAGAGACCGAGAATTCTCATTTTCAAACGAATTTCAATCTTCTGATATGCCAAGAGGTTAGCCAAACTTTTGGAATAAGTTTTCATCTGCATTCAAAGAGGACAAAATTGAGTAAAATTAGATTTGATTAATATGAGTAGCTTCAATTAACCTTATTTGTAGCGAACCAGCTTGATAAGAAAATCAGTGATTGACCCCAAAACCAATTCATTATTCCATAGAGAAAAAATTCAATTTTTGTCAAGATAGCCAGTTCTGTGAAGAGTATGTGATACAGAATGAACAACTGAGCAATGAAAGTTGCAACAAATGTGCAAGAATTCGTATAAAAATCTTGAGTTTTCATCAGATCATCATACAAGCTCAGACTAGATCGAATATAAGTGTCCATGTCTGAAATGGCTCCAGGCGTTTGTTTCAATGATAAACTTGAAACTCTTTTCACTTGATCACCAAAAACTACACCATAAGCATATTGATGTAAACAGAATAGAGGACCCATGTTAACTGAGTGGCAAACTCCCATACGAATTGCTATTGTTATCTGAATTGTGATCAAAGAAGTTAGAGGCAAAAACTTGTAAGCTTTCGTATGAATGATGAAGAAGATTGCTTGAAGGAACATCATGAGTGGAGCACAGAAAGCTTGTTGGAAGGATACAAATTTAAAAATTTTCACTGATATCATGAAACCTTCAGATTGGTAAAATTTTCTGTCAGATAAGAGTTTGGAAAGTTTCCACCATGGATGACTTTTGGACAATGATTTCCGATGGATGTGGAAGCCACCCCAGCCACAACTGATGCCCCATAAAATCCAAATTAAATCAAATATCCTACGATGCTTCCCCATGATACTGTTGAAATCACTGTTAAGAACAATCAAACTTTCATCATCGAGGAATATCCAAATTACAAAGTAGATTGTCACAAAAATTTGATTCCGCAAAAGTATTTTGGAGAATAATATTTCTTTCGAACTTTCACCTGAAGAGTTGGGCAAAAATATCCAAGCTTGACGAAGATACTGATGGAGACCAGAATAATTTGGATCTTTCATTTTCAAAGATCAAAGATAAATCTTCTCAGCTATTTAAATTCTATGAGCAGATAAACCAATAAATGATAAAATGATAAAAAATAGAAATATCATCGAATATGTTTTTACTGATCATCCTTTAAGATTTGACTAGATATGATACTCTAATCGTATAGTCGATTGACTTGTATTCCGAACCGACATCAATCATGAAACATTTTCGCGTATTCGAAAAGTGATCTAAGAATAATAGAAGCAAGTTCCATTGATTATCATCATCCATAACATAACATACAGTTATGATGCTAAATGAACAGTTATACAGCTCTCAAATGGTGTTGAACGATCGTCAGTTTGAAGTCTAGAATCAATCGATTACTTTTCTTACAATTTTCACAAAGTAAATCGATTATATGGAAAGCTTTCGCAATGAAAAGTGGGGATTAAGGAGCCTCGGAAATTTTGCCATCATTGAACGCTTGAACTTCTGAGAATTTATATACTCACTAACAAAACAGAATCGATTGGGTCTTTGCTTTAAAAATCGATTTTTTGAAATCAAAGGGTTAAGAAAAATTAAGCGATTGATTAAAATTGATTTCCGTTATCGTCACTGCCTGCCATCACTTGAGAACACTCTTTATGATCTCATCTTCATATAACCATGAGTGAAATGGTTAATCTATCAAAGCTCTTTCCAATCAGTATGCAGTAGTCATTCCAGTGATACATCAGTAAAACCCTTTTGAGAAAGCCAAATACGAAAGTGCCGAAACTCCAAATTTAATCGATCCTCTTGGGTAACAAAATTTTATTACCATCTTACTGCATGTTCAAGTACTATTATGACTTTGAGCAAGATTTCGCTCCAACCAACTCAACAAATTTTAGGGAAAGGCTTGAATCAGACAGCCAGAAAGCTCAAATGCTTATCTACATCGTTTTAAAGAATAGATTTTCACGAGTAAAAATCGGCTTTGGCTTCACATATCGATCTTCTTATATTGTTTTGATCATAATGATGTTTCGATTTCTCCTCGGTTTTGGAGGTTCATAGAACTTAGAAGCCTTAGATAAAACTAAAGCTTATGGTACATGTATATCAAGATTGCATATATTGTTCCAGGAGGAATCTTCAATACTACTTCATCTTTCTTTCAATCATTCTTATCCCCATGGAATGACGAAAAAATTCCATCAACGAGCTCATCAAGCACTCATATTCTCAAATTGGTAGTCAATAGCAGGAGTAATGTTCCTGTCTCAATTATACACTGAGAGGAGAAAGAAAAATGAGATCATAAACATTGTTGTGCCGATTAGAACTTAGAAAATCTGAACTCACCAGAATGAAATTAGAGCCCGTCAATTCCAAGGATCCTAAGATAGTGAAAAATTTTTTGGTTTCAATGTGCTCCAGGAAGCAGATGATACGTATTTTATTTAAGGAACCAACTCTTCTATCAGCAATCAGTTTGTAGAAGTAACTGAAATGTAATTGAATCTGAGGAAAGATTATGATCATTATTGAAATCTTATTGATAAGATGAAAAAGTGGGATGAAACAATGATTCTTACCTTTCGTTTGGCAAACCAACTAGCTAAAAAGGTTAACGATTGCCCACAAACCCAATTACTAATTCCATAGATAAAAAATTCAGTTTTCATGAGAACAGATAGTTTTGCATAAAATATAGTATGAAGAATAAATACGTTAGCACCAAAAGTTATCAGAAATGAATAAGCAATTACTGGCTGATAAAACTTGAAAGTTTTTCCGACCTCATCGTACAGATTCAAATTTAATTGAATAAGGCTTTTAATCGTGTGTCGGCCTCGAAGAGAACTCATTTTCAGCAATACCGAAATCTCTTCAACATGATGTTCAAAATATACACCATAGGAATATAAATGAAGACAATACAGTGAGCACGAATTTACGTTAGCATTGAGTCCAAAGTAAACAGCAATCGCAAATGAAATAATCAAAAGTATAGTGTTAACCAGATAATCACTATTCATGTGTCCATAAACATAAAATATACACTGGATCATGAATAAAGTTGGACATGCAATAGCCTGTTGATAGGTGAAGTTTTTGAAGAGGCTAACTGCAGTGGAAAAGCTACCGGATGAATAGAATTGCTTTTTATCGAGAAGCTCTGAAATTCTCCACCATGGATGATTTTCTGATACTCTGGATTGAAAAATGATGTAGTAACCAGAGAAAACTGAGCCAATTCCCCAGAAAAACCAAATCAAGTCAAAATACCGGCGATACTTCCCCATTATACAATTAACATCAGGTATATAATTCAATATTAAACTGTCATCTCGTATCAACATACAGGTCAACAGAAAAGATGTGATCAGGCATTGATTGACCCACAATACTCGACCAAAAAGAATTTCAATTGGCCGGTCACATGAAACGTTAGGTACAAAGAAAAGACTTCGACGTAAAAGTTTTCTCAAAGTCACTTTATCACTTGCTAAAATAGTAGGGAAGACTCCTGTGTCCCTGTGTGGTGAAGCCATATTATTCCGATAATCGGACTTGAACTATGGAAGACCGTATGGGTACACCATAATTTTTTGTCAAAGGTCATCCAATAGGCTTGGCTATCATCATCATCCACAGATGTTAGAATAGTGAGAAGAATTAACTTTCGACTTTCACTAGAAATCAGTAGATAAGTTACTATAGTTTTATGAGTGAAAAAAAAAATTTCCATTACATGACGGTGTTGAAGTTTGAGCGTCGAATAGAAATTATGATGGGTTACAATCACGATGAAAATAAGATCTTGCGATATCTTTACCTCTAAATTAACCAATAAATTATCTCGATTAGTCTGATGCACGCTATATTCTGTAAATAGGGTATACATGTATTTCATTTATAAGGCCTTGTACCGATAAAATTGGGGATTCATCTCAATTTGATCGATCTAACACTCTTCAATAATAAAGAATTTTATTCATGAGTTTGAATGACGGAAATGAAGTTCATATTTTTCCGAGAGATTCTTCTGGACAATTTGCTTGCCAAACTTATCAGTTCATTCCGATAGATTCACATAATTTCTCAAAATATGCCCAGTAACCCAGAAAACATGGCAAAAAAGGTGTGAGTCTCTTACATAAAACAGTCTGGACATACTTTTAGTTTTAGAATAACAAGAGTTCAAGAGATCTCTTTTTGGTGATCTCAAGCTCTAGTGACGAGAAGTTGCATCTGACCTGATCATAACCTTGAACTTATTTTCGAATAGCCATTTTGGAATACTTCTTTCCTCAGTGCAGTGATGTGAATTTTAGTTCAAAGAATATAAGCATATTGGTGAGAAATATCTTCACAAAAAAGTTTCAATAATAGCTTCAAGGTTTTCTTGGAATTTAATCATTGTGAAATCATCTCGTCATTGCTTTTGGAATATTTTTTATCAATATAACTAATCAGTTCCCATAAAATTCATTTGAAAAGACTTTATGCTCAAAATTGTATTCAATAAACCAATTTGCGTGATATCTATGAGTTTCATACAGATTGCTCAGTCGTTTTATCTCATAATGAGAATTTCTCAGGCCATGACTCAGAGAATATTGACGAAAAGAAACTAATTTAATCCAGAAGATCACCTATTGAAATACATATTGACTTTTATCGACAATTGTCCAACTTTGAATTCACATTTTGTTTTAGATTCGAACATATTGATAATAAATTCAGGTTGAATTATGTCAACATTAGGTGAACTTAATAAGAAGATCTTGTACAACTTTTCTTGAGAGAATTTGTTTTCAAAAGGCTTCTCGTTTAAATCTAAAGTTTTCTTGATCGAGCGAGTAGATTGGTTATGCTTTTCCCAAAAGTTTTGTTGCTTATACTATTCCAAGAAATCAGACGAGACAAATAAACGGCAAGTTTAGACAAGAGGAGAATTTTTTGCCAAGAATGAGCTCAAAAAGGATGTTTTAATCATCAATAGGGTTTGATATCCAAAATAAGGAGCTGGTTTCAACCGAAATCCTTTTGTAAGCGTTTTTAATTTTCAGCTAAGAGACCATCTGGCCAGGGCTTGGTTTTGCTGGAATGTACTTTGTTTATAGAGTTTTTTCTTTTGATTAAAGGTTTATTTGACAAAGAATTAGTGCTTTTCAATGGAATTTATGGAGCATTCAGATCAATCATTCTCTCAGTTCAATGAAACTCTACAATTTTTAGAGTAAAAATTTATTCATTATTTTCTTCATCCAGAATGATCTTGGAGAACTTCTTGGCCTCTGAAGTTGGCTATGAGTAGAAGCAAAAAGCTACCAGTTTCAAGAATACACTAGAAAAATGTGTCATTAAAAATACATTAATGAAATCCTTTGGCTTGTTGATATTGAAAAAACTTACTATAATGAGATGATAACCATCCAACTGGATAGCTGCAAGAACTGTGAAAAACTTACGAGACTCAATATATTCTAATAGGTATAAAATTTTCATTCTCGATTCAACTCCAATTACTGAATAGGACATAAGATTTTCCATTTCTTTCACATGATTTTTTATCTGTTTTAAGAAAAATATTGACCACTACATAACATTCGAAGAGAAGCATATATTCGTACCTTTTTTTGAGCAAACCAACTTGAAAAGAATATCAATGATTGACCACAAAGCCAATTCAGAATACCATAGAGGCCAAATTCAATTCTTGATAGGAAAGCAAGCTCGGTGAAGAATATATGATAAAGAATGAGTATCTGAGCAGCATAAGTTGAAGTGAACGAGTTGGAATTCACATATTTATAAAAATCTTGAGTTTTGATTAGTTCCTTATAGATTTTTTGGTTACCCTGCATCAGGCTCTCTATTTTAGGAGAAATTTTCACTTTCCGTATGCTCGAAATTCTTTTCGAAAGATCCTCAAAAGCAACACCATATCCGTAAGTGTGCAGACAGAAAAGGGCAGCAGAATTAACTGCATAGGAAACTCCCATATAAACGCACACCGTAAATTGAATGAAAACTAATAATGTGAGAGGCCAATATTCAAAATTATTACCACGAATGATGAAGTAAATGAATTGAGCTATAACTAATGTTGGAGCACAAAATGATTGAAATATTGTTGTCAACCAGAAAGTTATAACTGAAATGGAGAAATTTTCAGATCCGTAAAATTTCCTTTCTGATAGAAGGTTCGAAAGTTTCCACCATGGATGACTTCGATCCAAAAGAATTCGATGAATATGAAAACCACTCAAAGTACAACCGATAGCCCATGAAAACCAAATCAAATCAAAAGCTCTACGATGCTTCCCTTGTATACTATTGAAATCACAATTCAGAACTATAAAACTTTCGTCTCTCGAGAATATCCAGATGCCATCGTAGAATATTATCAAAAATTCATTAAATACCAACAGTTTTGAGAAGATTAGCTCCAAAAGAATTTTGCCAGATGAATTGGGCAAGAATATCCAATTTCTACGCAAATACACAATGAGATCCCAGTTTTTTGAATTTCTCATTATCACACCGAGTATCATAGACAGTGCGAATCCATTTAGCTAACAAAAAATTGAACTGTTCATTCATGATTGAATACCTGTCTCTGAAAATTCTTAGATCATTCCCACTAATCGAGTAACGGTCTCGCAATATCAAGAACGCTTCGAAAATTTTTTATATTCAGAGAATCACGGGGGTGATCACATTTATTCAGTTCATATCAAATTTTCGTCTCTTTCGGAGTGGTTATCATTGGCTTGATGTCATTTGTCTTGCTCTAATGATTGCTCTTTCTCTCTCTCTCTCTCTCTCTCTCTCTCTCTCTCTCTCTCTCCCTCTCTCTCTCTAATTACTTTGATTCTTTTTCGCTCATCCTTTCTCTCTTTTAATGAGTCATGAACTCTTTCAGCATTTTGAATAATCTTAGGAAAAAGGATGGTCTATAGCACACAATCAGAGCAATAAAAGACATTTCCACCAATCAAAACGAAAAAGTTCGAAGAGATCGAAAAAGGGGTACATCGATGATCGATCTATCCATCAAGTTATTGATTGATTGGAATACTTAATGATTTCAATAGATTTAGGCTCTGTTGATGATTGCTAAACTCCTCTAAACTCTTTGTTCAAGTTTTTCATCTTTGTTGATTCAATCATTTCGTCAGTAATTAATCACACAATAAGATTGGTCCTACCTTTTCTTCATATTCTCCAGATCTTGAGTCTTGTGAAAAAAATGTACACAGTCGATTTTCAGCAGTTTTTTGTGAGTGGAGAACTTATCACAGAATTTCAAAGGAGACTCTCTTATGGAGGAACTGTTTAGTATTTGCTTTGGAAATACTAAAAAAATCAGCCTATAAACGCACCAGATAAGGGACCATCTCATCGGTAGTTTATCAGAGAAGCCTGATTAACAGAAATCAAGAGAAACCAAGTTGTATAGTGTCAATAACATTTGGCTACCAAAAGGATTCCAGACCAGATGAGAACGTTTTTCGATTAGTAACTTTTCAAACTTTTTCGCAATATGATAATAACAACTAGGCCATTAATTTTTGCATCCATTGCAGGTTATCTTAAAGAATTTCTCGACCTCTCAGGTTAGATATGAGCAAAAGTAGGAAGCTACCTGTCTATAATCATGCACTGATGAGTATAGATATAATTCGAATTAATTCAGGAGAGCATTGAACTTGAAGGCTAGTCTCGTAGAAACTTACAACTATTAGATGATATCCATCAAGCTGAACTGCTCCAAGAATGGTGAAGAATTTTCGAGACTCTGTGTATTCTAGTAGAGAGAGAATTTTAATCTTCATACACACTTGAATTTTAGGGTAAAACAAGAAACGAGCCATTCCCTTTGGGAAAAGTTTCATCTGTTTGGTGGAAAAATTCCCATTTAAATTTTAGACATTAAGATCTGAAGTACGATTTTGGAAAAGAAAGACACTACGTAACCTTATTTTTTGCGAACCAACAGGAAAAGAAGATTAATGATTGTCCACTCAGCCAGTTCATGATTCCATATAAAACAAATTCGATTTTCTTCAGTAAAGCCAGTTCTGTGAAAAGAATGTGATAAAGAATGAATATTTGGGCAACATAAGTTGCTCCAAATGTGTAACCGTTCAGATTTGTATAGAAATCTTGGGTTTTCACAAGTTCTCCAAAGATTTTTCCACTGTTGAAGATGAAATCTTGTATTCCCGCAGGTGTTTGGAGAATTTTTTCCCTCCTCAGGCTAGAGATAATCTTTGAATAATCTTCAAAAGCTACACCATAGATAGGAGATAGGAGTATTTTGCCTTTCTTTAGAATCATAATGAGTAAAATGTTCGATTGGATTATGGTAGAGGTAAGCGTCTACCTATTTTTGTAGAACTGTTAGAACTCTTCAGCAATTGTCAGTATCTTTGATCACTTCATTCTGTTTGTTGATGCTTCACAGTTTCCTTAGCTATTAACTTTCATTTTTCTGATTTGTGAGAACTTTCTCTAGTTTGGCTCAGATTATATCATTCAGTCGTTGTTTAAGATGAAAAAGTGCACAATTTTTATTATCAGATTCTGCCTTTCTTTCTCCTTGCAAAGTACAGACACGCAATTGATTTTTTTGGTAATTTGGGGAGAAAAATGATCCAAAACATGTACAATAAATGAGCAAGAGTTTCGATGCCTAGATATGAGAAGTAGAAGAAGGCAGATGATCCAACTGAGCTGGAAATTTTTAGTAGCTCCATGAACATTGTGTTCATTCAAAACTTTTTTTGTCGCCTTACAGATGACTTGATTCCAAAAATCGAGGATATAAGAAGATTCTTATCCTATTCAGAAGGTGAAAAATTGATTATCATCATCATGGTTGAACTGCCTCAAATTCGAAAGGCTGTTCGTTCAAGTTTTAATTTTCAGGTAGAAGACCATCTGAGCAGGGCTTGGTTTTTCTGGAATGTAGTTTGTTTATGGAGTTTTCTTTCGATTAAAAGTTTGTCTGACAAGAAATTTGTGCCTTACTATTGGAGTTCTGAAGCATTCAGATCAATCTTTCTCGCAGTCCAATGAAACTCAACAATTTGTAGGATGAAAATTCATTCTTTTTTTCGTCATCCAGGATGATCTTGAAGAATTTCTCGGCCATTTAAGTTAGCTATGAGCAGAAGCAAGAAACTGCCAGTCTCAAGCATACACTAGAAAAATGTGTCATTAAAAATACATTAATGAAATCCTTTGGCTTGTTGATATTGAAGAAACTTACCACAATGAGATGATAACCATCCAACTGGATAGCTGCAAGAACTGTGAAAAACTTACGAGACTCAATATATTCTAATAGGTATAAAATTTTCATTCTCGATTCAACTCCAATTACTGAATAGGACATAAGATTTTCCATTTCTCTCACATGATTTTTTATCTGTTTTAAGAAAAATATTGACCACTACATAACATTCGAAGAGAGGAATATATTCGTACCTTTTTTTGAGCAAACCAACTTGAAAAGAATATCAATGATTGACCACAAAGCCAATTCAGAATACCATAGAGGCCAAATTCAATTCTTGATAGGAAAGCAAGCTCAGTGAAGAATATATGATAAAGAATGAGTATCTGAGCAGCATAAGTTGAAGTGAACGAGTTGGAATTCACATATTTATAAAAATCTTGAGTTTTGATAAGTTCATTATAGATTTTTTGGCTACTGTGCATCAGGTTTTTCATTTTAGGAAATGTTTGAGCCATCTTCTCTTTCCGTAAGTTGAAAATTTTTTCCGAAAGATTCTCAAAAGCTACACCATATCCGTAAGTGTGCATACAGAAAAGGGCAGCAGAATTAACTGCATAGGAAACTCCCATATAAACAGCCACCGGAAATTGAATGAAAACTATTAATGTCAGAGGCCAATATTCAAAATTATCACCACGAATGATGAAGTAAATGAATTGAGCTATCACTAATGTTGGAGCACAAAATGATTGCAATATTGTTGTCAACCAGAAAATTGTAACTGAAAGAGAAAAATTTTTAGATTCGTAAAATTTCCTCTCTGATAGAAGGTTCGAAAGTTTCCACCATGGATGATTTCGATCCAAAAGAATTCGATGAATATGGAAACCACTCAAAGTTGAACCGATAGCCCATGAAAACCAAATCAAATCAAAAGCTCTACGATGCCTCCCTAGTATACTATTGAAATCACAATTCAAAACTATGAAACTTTCGTCTCTTGAAAATATCCATATGCCTATGTAGAATATCATTGAAATTTCATTGAATATCAACAGTTTTGAGAAGATTAACTCTAGACAAATTTTGCCAGATGATTTGGGTAAGAATATCCAATTTCTGCGTAAATACACAATGAGATCCCAATTTCTTGAATTTATGATCATCACACAGGGATCTATGTACAGTAGGAATTCATTTAGCTTACGATAAATTGAATTGGATAGTTTCGTTGATGATTGAGTACCGATCTCTGACGATTTTTTGGTCATTCCCACTAATCTAGTAAAGATTTTGAAATATCAAATTTAAAAACGTCTAAAACATTTCTTATATTCAGAGAATTGTGAGTGCGATCATATTTATTCAACTTTGGTAGCTTTCGGAGTGGTTACTGATATCATTTGTCAGGTTCTAATGATTGCTCTCTCTCTCTTTTTTATTACTTACTGTTTCTTTTCCTTCCGTCCTCTTTCTCTTTTAATGAGTCATAAACTCATTCAATATTTTGAAATAATCTCAGGAAAGAGAACCGTTGATATCACTCAATCATAACAATGAAAGATGTTTAATTATTTCTCAATCAAAATGAAAGAGTTCCATGGGAACGGAAAAAAGTTACATCTATCAGTTTATTGATTTCAAGATTTAATGACTTCTATAGAGATAGGTTCGATTGATGATTGCTAAACTCTCAATTTGTTCAAGTTTTTCATCTTCGTTGATTCAATCATTATGTCAGTAATTAATCACACAATTTCATTGGTCCTAGATTTCCTTCAGATTTTCTGGATCTTGGACCTTGTGAGAAAAAGTACACAGTTGGTTTTTGGCAGTTTTTTGTGAGTGGAAAATTTATCACAGAATTTTGAAGGAGATTCTCGTATATAGAGAAACTGGTTAGTATTTGCTTTGGAAATACTAGGAAAATCAGCTAATTGAAGATGAACGACCATCTCATCACAAGTTTATCAGAAGAGCCTGATTAACAGAAAACCAAGATGAACCAATTTATGTAGTGTCAATAACATTTGGCTACCAAAAGGATTCCGGAATGAGAAATGAATGTATTTCGATCAACTTTTCGCACTTTTTCGCAATATGGTGATACCAACTGGGCCATTAATTTTTGTATCCATTGCAGGTTAAAGAATTTCTCGACCTCTCAGGTTAGATATGAGCAAGAGTAGAAGGCTACCTGTCTCAATCATGCACTGATAAATATAGATATGATTCGAATTAATTCAGGAGAGCATTGAGCTTACAGGCTAGTCTCATAGAAACTTACAACTATTAGATGATATCCATCAAGCTGAACGGCTCCGAGAACGGTGAAAAATTTTCGAGACTCTGTGTATTCTAGTAGAGAGAGAATTTTAATCTTCATACACACTTGAATTTTAGGGTAAAACAAGAAACGAGCCATTCCCTTTGGGAAAAGTTTCATCTGTTTGGTGGAAAAATTCCCATTTAAATTTTAGGCATTAAGATCTGAAGTACGATTTTGGAAAAGAAAGACACTACGTAACCTTATTTTTTGCGAACCAACAGGAGAAGAAGATTAATGATTGTCCACTCAGCCAGTTCATGATTCCATATAAAACAAATTCGATTTTCTTCAGTAAAGCCAATTCTGTGAAAAGAATGTGATAAAGAATGAATATTTGGGCAACATAAGTTGCCACAAATGTGTTAGCGTTCAGATTTGTATAGAAATCTTGGGTTTTCACAAGTTCTCCAAAGATTTTTCCACTGTTGAAGATGAAATCTTGTATTCCCGCAGGTGTTTGGAGAATTTTTTCCCTCCTCAGGCTAGAGATAATCTTTGAATAATCTTCAAAAGCTACACCATAACCATAAGTATGAATACAGAAAAGTGAACCAGTATTGACACTGTAGGAAACTCCCATATAAACTGCAATAATGGCCTGCAGTAAAATAATTGCTTTCAGAGGCCAATAGTCAAAATTTTGTGAGGAAATAATGAAGAATAGGAATTGAGTTGCAACTAATGAAGGGGCACAAAAAGCTTGTAGAGTTGTAACATAATGGAAAATCTTTACTGCAAGCTCAAAATTTTCAGATTCATAAAATTTTCCTTCCGATAGAAGCTTGGAAAATTTCCACCATGGATGATTCCTATTTGGTGGCTTTCGATGAATATGGAAGCCATTTAAGCTGGTTCCCAGAGCCCACAAAAGCCAAATCAAATCAAATGCTCTTCGATGTTTTCCCATGATACTGTTGAAATCACTGATCAAAACGATGAAACTTTCATCCTCCAAGAGGATGAAGCTGCTTAAGTACAATAGCAGCAAAGCTTGATGCAATACCAATGCTTTTGAAAATAAAATTTCCCGAAAGTTTTCACCGGAAGAATTGGGCAAAAATATCCAAGCTCGACGTAAATAGTTTAGAAGATTTGAGTTTCCCGAATTTATCATCATCACAAAATGCACATTCTTGACTCCTTTAATGGCTTCTTGTGACTTATCTGAAGTTCTTGAATTCATCGAATTTTTAACTCTGCAGAGTCCACTAAACTTCAATGTTTACCTGAGATGTCAGATTATTATAACTTTTTTGTTCTGCATCCGATATCTAGAAACTTAAAAAACGAGGTTTATCGATCGAATCATGCACGCGACATTTCCCTATGAATATCATAGAGGTTCCCGTTTGAGTGTCTTAAGTGTTTTCTCCTCTCATGGGAGATAAATATTTGATGACTTCTCTCGAAAACAATTTGTGAAGATAACCATCATTTTAATAACTTTCCCAAAGGAAATAGTGAGCTTTTTTAGTAGGTATTCGATCGTTCCAAGAAACTTTTGAGGTTTTTTTATGGCTTAATATGCAGAAATAGTTTTCTCTGTTTCTTTCTAGACACGTGTTCTCGACTTAAAAACGTCCTCTAAGGTTTGCTATGAGTAGGAGCAGCAGGCTACCAGTTTCAATCATACTCTGAATGTGGAAAAGATAGATGAAAACTAGAGATATTAGCCTTAATTCTCAAGAAACTTACAATTAAGAGATGATATCCATCCAGCTGAATAGCTCCGAGAACAGTGAAAAATCCTCGATTCTCAATATGCTCCAGATAAGACAGTATTCTTATTTTCGCTCTGATGTTGACATTGGCCTGAACCAAGACATAAGCTATACCTTTTGAATGAATTCTCATCTGCCAATAAAGAAAATGATGAGCATATCAGTGTATCATGGTTATAATGCAAGATTCATTTTATTCTCAATAGAATGATATCCAACCTTATTGGCGGCAAACCAACTTGAAAAAAATATTAACGATTGACCACAAAGCCAATTCATGGTCCCATACAGGAGGAATTCAATTTTTGTGAGAATTGCTAGCTTGGTGAAGAAAATATGGTAGAGGATGATCAATTGAGCGATGAATGTTGGTACGAAGTTGCCAGAGTTGCAAGAGTAAAAATCTTGAGTTTTTATAAGTTCTGCATAGACATTCACACATGACAAGATTTCAGTTTCAATCTTCGAAGGGCTTCGAACTCTTCTACACATCCATGTTCTTGATTTATGTTTGAAATGATCATCAAAAACTACACCATACCCATACATGTGTAAACAATACAATGAACTCATGTTGACAGAATACGAAAGTCCCATATAAACCGCAATAAGGAATTGGAAGAATACTGCAGTGGTTAAAGGCCAATATTCAAAGTTTCCATGAGTGATGAAGAATATAAACTGGATTGTTATTAATATCAGAGAACAGAAAGTTTGCTGATTGTTCATGAATTTAAAAATTTGAACCGAGTGAGTAAAACCCTCAGATTCGTAGAATTTCCCTTCAGATAACAATTTAGAAAGTTGCCACCATGGATGATTGTTTCTTATAGCATTGTGGTGAATGTGGTAGCCACTGAAACTAGAGCCAAGAGCCCACAAAAACCAAATCAAATCAAATGCTTTTCGATGTTTTCCCATGATCGTGTTGAAATCACTGTTCAAAACGATGACACTTTCATCCTTCAAGAGGATCCAGATGCTTATGTACAATAGCACCAAAATTTGATTCAATACCAATGCTCTTGAAAATAAAATTTCCCAATAGTTTTCACCGGAAAAATTGGGCAAAAATATCCAAGCTCGACGTAAATAGTTAAGAAGATTTGAGTTTCTCGAATTCATCACAAAATGCACATTTTTGACTCCTTACATTTGTGACTGATCACAAGTTTTTGAATTCATCGAATTTTTAACTCTGCAGAGTCCACTAAATTTCAAAATTTAGCTTAGGTGTAAGATCATTATAACTTATTTGTCCTATACCTGATATCTAGACACTTAGAGAAAAGGTTTGCCAATCGAATCATGCACGCGACATTTCCCTGGGATAATCATATCGGTTCCCGTTTAAGTGTCTTAAGTGTTTTCTACCCTCATGGAAGGAAAATTTTTGATGACTTCTCTCGAAAACAATTTGAATTTGTAACGATAACCATCATTTTAATAACTTTTCCAAAGGAGATAGGAGCATCCCGACTTTCTTTGGAATCAAAACGAGTAAAATGTTCGATTGGATTATGGTAGAGGCAAGCCTCCACCTATTTTTGTAGAACTGTGAGAACTCTTCAGCAATTGCAAGTATTTGTGACCACTTCATCCTGTTTGTTGATGCTTCACAGTTTCCATTCATGGATATAAAGTTTCATTCTTCTGATTTGTGAGAACTTTGTCTAGTTCGACTCAGATTATGTCATTCAGTCGTTGTTTAAGGTGAAAAAGTGCACAATTTTTATTATTAGATTCTGCCTTTCTTTCTCCTTGCAAGGTACAGATACGCAATTGATTTTTTTGGTAATTTGGGGAGAAAAATGATCCAAAACATGTACAATAAATAAGCTAGAGTTTCAAAGCCTAGATATGAGAGGTAGGGAAAAGGCAGATTATCCAACTGAGCTGGAAATTTTTAGTAGCTCCATGAACATTGTGTTCATTCAAAACTTTTTTTGTCGCCTTCCAGACGACTTGATTCCAAAAATCGAGGATATAAGAAGATTCTCATCTTATTCAGAAGGTGAAAAATTGATTATCATCATCATGGTTGAACTGCCTCAAATTCAAGAGGCTGTTCGTTCAAGTCGGTTTGAGTTGAAGTATTACTTCTTCCACTTGTTGAGGGAGCACTCTCTTTAAAATCAACTATTTTCCGATTCGATTGGCGTATAAATTGTTGATGCCTCAAATATATCTTTAAGAATCCTTTGACAACTATGAAAGTGAAGCCACCCTGAGAGAGAAAGAATAAAAATGATCAGTCAAATTTGATTAAATGATTTTTCGAATCTTACCAAAAGAGTCCTCTGTAAATGACTTGCAACACCAGGAAATAGATATCGTCCGATAAAAGAGGAAACAGTTGGAAGCAGAAGAGCTCCAGTGAAAAGCCTTGTACACGAAACAGGGTGTGAAGTATCACGATTAGTCAGTATTCTGTTACTATTTTCACGCTGATTTGACGGAGGTAATCCAAATATTTTCTCAAAGAATGGTATCGAGCGATAATGACGACGCCAAAATTGAAGAAGATAATGTTCCCATCCTATGAATTTACCCGCAATCAGAGCAACTGGAATACAAGGCAAGCCAGTAAGCAGCCAAAGTGTATCAGTTTGCTGGAGAGCTTCCTTTCCCTCTGGTAAACCCATCACTTGAAGAACCGTTACAGCTCCATATGATAGTGAGAGCCAATAAATTGAGCCCAAGAACATTGTGCCACAGGCGTATGGAGCCGCTTGATAGAGAAAAACATCACAAAATTCCAAGAAACACACTAGTCCACCTGTATGATTGGTAAGAGAGAAAAGAATTCAAGATGAGAATTGAAGTTGACAAACAAATCATATCTCACCACACAAGATGAGTAATCTTAACTAATGATCATTTGTCATTGATTGGGTGGAAACAAAAAAAAAGTGAGCTTCTTGAAGGAAGAAGAGGAAATAATATTGAAGGACTAATATAATATATACTTACGAAATGGAGGAAATATCAAAACATATTCAGTTTTACACTGTGGACAGCTGACTTTAGTTCCTGAACTATATTTTTGCTTCTCATCAATCCATAATTGAATGCAATTTTGGTGGACATATTTTGATGATCCACGACATCGACACGGTTGAACCCAATCGCAATCTGCTCCATTTTCATCTTCAGCCTGAAGACATACCCAACATTGCCGTCTATAAAAATATATATAAATATAATCAATTAGCCACTCAAGGTATACACAGTGAATGTGGGGAAGAAAAATCAAGGACAAACAGAATGTATTCAATTTGAGTAATTGGAAGTATATTAACTTACACGTCTCGTTCTGGTACTAATGTTGTGGTAGTTGTTGCTGGTGATTCAGGTTGAGATTGTGAAGGCTCACCGAGATCTGACATAATTGTAGATGTTAATTGAGGTATACCTAAATTTCTAAATGGATTATTGATCAATTGGAAACGATTATTTGGTACTGTATATCGAACTGGATGATCAGTTACACTTTCTTGACCAGTTGATGTTGCAATTGATTCAAATGTTATTATTTGTTCTCCCGGATGAGAAGTAGAGGAGGAAGATGGGTTTGACTCAGACGTTGATGTTGATACTGATGATGATAATAATGGTGGTGATGTTGCTTGCATTGGTGACTGTGAATCACCATCACTCGTGATCACATCATGATAATCATGCCTGTCATGGTGAGCACCTTGTATTGATGACATGAGGCTGGGCACAATGAATGTGAAAATGTGAGAATGTGTGTGTGTGTGTGTCTATATATTTATTAATAATCACAATCGGAAAATTAATGTATCAAGTTACTCAAGGTAAATATTGGCCAATACAAAATTGATTACTTCAAAGTGGTGATAGAATGGAAAAAGGATGTTTTTCTTCGCCGAAAAGGTGATCAAAAGAAAAAAAGGAGAAGTTTCAAATCTATTTTTAAATGGAAAAAAACACTTTGAGAAAGATGTATCAAAATTAATCAATTAATAAACATTCACACTATTATCAGTGGACTGGAACACACACATTATAATTCGGGTGAACAAAAATTGTATGAAACTTGTTAACCTAAATTTTGGGTTGCAGCAATCATAATAAAAATGATCATCATTAAATGTTTTTCGGCTGCTTGGCTGTTTACCTTGGAATTCAATTCACTGAATTCAGGAAATTCTTGGAATTCCTTATCAATAGTATGCTGCCATCTGCTATAGATCAGCACGTGTTGTCTTGGTGAATGAAAAGTGTAAACATCTCATCATGAAATTTTCATGAACACACACATTTTTAGGAATATTGTTATCATTCGGTCTGGAACTTCCATAATTTTTGTCTGTGTGATATTTTTGTGTTCCATAATAGATTAATATTTTCATGATCTACTGCTGTGGCCATGCCAAATAGTGGTAATAGTGTTGGTAATGATAATGAATCAAATAATGATATGGAAGCGCTGGCTCTCGTCAATGAGATGTCCAATATTTTAGAGACTAAACTTGATCTCGAATCACTTGCTATTTGTTATCGTCTTGTGGAAGCTGGTGTTAATCCATTACAATTGTCAAAGTGTGTAAATCATCTTAAATATCAGACAAACAATTCTTCATCTAATAATTCGCCATAGATTGTCTCGCTTGCCAAATAATCATGTTACCATTACTACAACTATCATCATCACCACATTCATCGATGAGGTTGATGATGAGTTGTGTGAGAAATTTTGCATCTTCCAGATCCTATGGAGAAGGATTTTCGAAGAGAGTTAATTGGAATTCAAATTATGGAAAGATTGGTATATGTAATGGACATCAATTGCAGTTACAACAGTGTCGAATGATTTTTACAACCAAAGAGTGTCACTTTATTAAAGCAGATTATGATCCTGATAAGGAAAAGAAGATAATAGTATCTGGTAAAGAAAGAGAATTGAAAGGCTATTTTAAAGAAGATTTCAATGTTCTTGGAAGAGAAAAATGGATGATAGCTAAATATTGGACTTCATTTTTTCCAATCTATCTTGGTCTTAATGTTTTGACTGGTTGCTGGGTATTTCTTGGTCTCAATGTTCCTGATGCTGCATCATTTGCCGCACGATGGCTGCAAGAGGCTAACTTTCATCTTTTTCTACCAACCTGGAAAGGTGCTGATGATATGAATCCCAGACTTGTGTCTGGTTTAATAATGATGGGATACTTTCAGGTCCCAGTTTTGATAACTTCTTTCTGGTTAGCACGAGTTAATAGCCAATATCGTGCAAGCTTGGCCGATAAGACTAAAAATGGTCCTAAATACGAGAGATTTTATGATGAAGGAGATTATGAAAATAAAAAGCCACCTCCGTTGTAAATCATTTACTAGGTTCAAATTTTCATCACCTTTGCCTTGTTGAGCTCTCACCAGTTCTGTTTCTTAGTCCGTTTTCAAAGTTAGATTTACTTGGAGAAAAATTTTAATTTATGTGTAGACAAATTACAAAATTAGACGAATAGACAATAATTCACATCTTTGGAAATATTTACAGGAAGAAAAATTGGCACGATTACAATAGTGAGATATATGAAATCATTCTTCACAAAAAATTGGATTGAAGTTGAGATCATCCTTACCTCCATCGATCTGGCAAATTGGTGAGATTTGTCAAAGCGAATTTGAAATAATGTGAAACTAAAGAGAAGGATTCCATGAAATTACATTATTTCGAAGGATTGCTAGCAAAGAAGAATAATATTTCATAACTCATATATATATCAAGATGAGCGAGTCAGAAGTTGAGTAGAGCTGGAATCATACGTTGAAGCGAGGAGCTGAGTTTTACTTCAGACCTATACTCAAGCTAGTAATTAGTTACTTTGGCTAGAAAATAAAAGAGCTCTTCGTCCAGCTGAACTCAGTATGCCAACACTTGTTCATCAAAGATCATGCGATTAGATGACTTGGGTCATGGTTCGTAACTTAGCCCAAAGTCCTGCCTTATCTTCCTTCTGGGATGGATATTTGTAGTTAAGTATTAATATACCAATCATAGCTGGATAAGCGATCATGTCCAAAATTATCGATACTCGGAGGAAAATGATGTACCATGAAGCTGAGGCTTCCACTACGCCCGTCCAACCGGTAAGAATTATCTTAGCTATAAGTATGGCGACTGAAAAACAAAAAAGATGGGCCCATATGAATAAAAAATCACACCATTTGTTTCAATCAAGAGATAAATCTTCTCCATGCGATGACAAGAAAGAGGGAAAAACACACAAGAACACATTAATAAAGTAATGCCAATGACCCAGGACAACTATCTAGAAAAAAGACTCGACTAAATGATTGACTTGTTTTACGATGTCACCAAGAGAAAGCAAGTAGAGAGATGGAGAGAAAATACATGAAAGATGACATGCTGACATGATGAATTGCGGAAACGAGTGATCACGGATAGATCATAATCATTATTTTTCATAGAGAAAAAGAGAGAAGTGAATATATATCATCACCAAGCTAGATCACTAGGCTATAATACATGTCGTGAAGATGGAAAGAGAAATGAATTTAAACCAGGCTAATAAGCATGTGTTTTCCCGAACATTTCACTTTCCATAGGCAAAACTTTGCGATGTTGAGGAGAAGGAGGACTACGGAGTCACCCAATTTTCTTCTTTCAATTATACTCACAATTTAATGGTCCAGTCCATCCATCAGCTAATACAGAGACAAGAATGAAAAGAATCCAAACACCCATAACCGTCAAATATGGATAGACGACTCCGTTATTGTTTCGCAAAATTTTGTATACTGTTCGAATAAGAGTGACCAGCACGGCGATGAAAAGTATGACAAGGAAGAGTGCATTGAGAATTCCTTCCACCACTGGAACTGTAATGATAGTTAAAGATTAGATGAGAAAGAGAGAACATTCAATTAATTGGCGATAAATTGAAACAATGAAATTAGATAACTTAAGCTTCATTGAATCTCTGAATTAGGCAAGATGATGATGAATAGATACAGAGCGTCATGCTTGGGCAAACAATCGGGATCATTAATGTATATATTACAGTTGTATAATCATAATGTATCATATTAATGGAGCAAACAGCATGCTTTTCATGGCTTCTCATTGTGGATCACAAGATTTTCCACCAAGAAATCAGAGACTAATGATGATTCGATGATCATGATCAATGTTAATCAAGCACATAAATATATGGATTCAACTTACAAGCTACGGGCTTTGTATCCGATTCTTCTGGTGGTTTATCCGTTGTATCACCATCATCACTCGATTTATTGGACACATATATTACAATAAACCGGAGACCATAAGCCACAAAAGGTATTTTAAGCATTGTTGAAATCAAGCCGGTGAAGGCCAATACCGTCCGAAGTAGAAAGTAAATTAAGCTCACATCATATTCAACATTAGTAGACATTGTTCTTGAAATGGTCAAGACTTTTATCACTCTACTACACACAACTAATTCTTTTTCAAGATGAAACACTTGAAAACTTAAATTATGATGATGGTGTGATGATGATGTTGCTGGACAAGAGAACAATCAGACACAGAAGCGTGGTGTGAAGACAAACTCTTGTCAAGTCCCACAATAAACACACACAGATATTGATGCGATAGAAGAGGAAAGAAGAGAGAGAAAAAAATGAGGCTGAGATACTCAAGTGTGATATGGATGCGGATGATCGAGTCTATCTTTCTCTTTTCTCTCTAGTTGAACACTATCACTATTAAGTTTCAAATGGTTGAAGAAACAAATGGTAAGAGTTGAGAAGAGAGAGAGATGAAAACTTGATTCTTATGAAGAAAAAACTGATTTGAGAATGATGATCGTGTTTATTAATCACCGATTTCGTGACTGATTCAACTGGCTGGCAAGCAAAAAAAGTTTCCTTACACCAAGAGTGGAAAGAAAGAGAGAGAGAGAAAGATGCAAGAGAACAGAGGCTAATCATGCAAAACGCTGTACTGAGCAAGAGAGACCAGCCTACGAGAGAAGAGAGAGAAGAGAGAGAGAAGAGAGAGCTTGCACTCAAAGATGAGGAGGAGGAAGAGAGAGAGAAAGAGAGAGAGAGAGAGAGAAGAAGTCCTGGTCTGATGAGATGCCTGAGGCGATATTCTTTCTTTCGGCTGTGAAATTTTTTGGCGCGAAGGCCTCCTCCTGCTTTTCCGCTTTTCTCTCTCTCTCTCTCTCTCTCTCTCTCTCTCTCTCTCTCTCTCTCTC
>QZCP01000079.1:4304-21513 GCA_003956705.1 Brevipalpus yothersi
TCTCTCTCTCTCTCTCTCTCTCTCTCTCTCTCTCTCTCTCTCTCTCTCTCTCTCTCTCTCTCTCTCTCTTCTTCCAGTTTCTCGATGCTGAACTCATCTCAATGTTTCATGCTGTGTGAAGTTGCTTAGAAGAAAAACTTTTTTCCTCCTTTTTTCTCGAAATATTTTCTCTCTTCTTGGTATGCATTAACTTGTTATATATAAAAATATATGTATGCAATATGTATTCGCATGAAATATTGGCGGAAATGAATCTTTAGGTGAAATGCCAATTAAGTTTCCCCCCAGAATCTGCTGGAACAGGAAACACTATTCACCAGTACATAATATATATTAACTGTGTGAAGATGTGGAAATAATTCGATTGGAAGATTTAGAGGGAAATTTGTTCACAGAGGGAGAGAGAAAGCGATAGAGAGGAGACATTGAAAAAAAGAATAAGTCGACCATTCCGCTATTCTATTCAGTTTTAATATTCCATGAATATCCTAGCATGACATTTCTCTCTATCCACAAAGAGTTTCAATAGATATGGCCTGTCAGCAGAATAAAATTGAATGGATAGGAAAGTGTGGTGGATCTTTGGGAAGAAAAGAGGAAGAATAATGCATCTGAAGAGAGTATCAACAATAAAGGGAAAGAAAAAGGTTACACAAGTGTCAATTCGGTGTGAAAGGTTATAATTACATCTTCATAATAGGTAGACACAATCGAAAATCTTGGGCAAGAATTGTAAGAAAGAGAGATCTATGAACCTTCTCCATGTTCATGGCGATGAACACAGAGTGTCTCAAAATATTTCGGAAAGATGAATTTTCAATATGCACTCCATGGAATGTATGCTCAAGGGGAGCTTCATTTCTTCACGATAAGCTCTGGTGAACACATTACACTGATGTCAACAGCTTTCACTCGAGAAAAGATGAGAAGAAGAGAATCAAGAATAAAAAACTTCATAATGTGGTTTACTTAAAATTTTTAAGCTCATAGCCTAAATGTGATGATTTGAGTTAAAATTTGAGTTCAGAAGAAAGAGAGAAATCTTATTTCCACAGAAAATATACAAGTTTTGTTATTGATGCACTCTTTTTTCAGTCAAGATGGAATTCTTTTTTTGAAAAAGAGAGCTCGAATATGAATTGATCAAACCCAATAGAAATTCAATTAATTGATCAACAAAGTTCAAGGAATAACTATTGACATTGTGAAATGGAGGAGAAGAAATTTTTGGCAAGAAACGACAGGTAGAGAAAGGCCTTGATCAGTGAGAATATTGGAAGTATATTAGGAAACCAGAAAGTATTCTTTCTTGAACGAAGTAGCTCAAGATATACTGTTCATGTAAACACAGAAAGGATGGGTCCATATTGAGTGTCTGATTTCATATTGTTACCCAAATGCCTAGAGGTTAACAAAAATGTTTCCATGATCAAATATTGTATGCTGGTAGAATATAGCCTCAAGGAGAGAATCCAGTCTCTTCCATTGATACAGTTACTCATATCGTTAAGGTAAGAATGTATACATGTGAGAGATATTTTGCTAATGATCGTAGAATATGTATGGTTTTGGGAGGAAGAAAACGCAAGGAAAAATTCGTAAGCATAATGTTTTCAGAGACATACTTCAAAAAGTTTGACATGAACATCATGTAGAATTATCTGAAGAATCGAACAAAAAGTTTCCAAAACTATGTTTCGAAAAGACAACTCTCTTGATCTATTCAAGTATCATGTGGTATTAGCAGGTGCTCAAGATGCTATTTCGAAATAATTTCACCCTGATATCAGAATTATTTAAGATTGTAGCAAATCAGAACTTCAACTTTCCGATTTTGAGTTTAGCACCTAGTTAAACAGTTAACTTGTCAAAAATTTTTCCAAAATTTATCTTTTTAACAGTCTTGTCTGGAAAATGATCATCAAACATGTTCCTTTTGAAGAAAAACATTGGGAAAAAACTTCTCTCTCAAATGCTGAAGTTGTTTTTGATTTTCATTTCAAAGATTGATTGTTGGATGAATGAATAAATGAGAATGGCAGCAAATCGATCATTATTATCATACAAAGAGAACGATAAATAATTTGGCTTACCAGTCATGCGGATAATCGAAAAAAGAAAGAAGGAGAGAGAAAAAGAGAGATGGGCAAATCTATACAAAAAATGTTAGATAAAAGGAGATAGAAATATTTTTCTTCTCAATCCAAGCAGATCATCATTTCATGATGATGGTGAATACAGTTTATCAAGATCATGGTAGCTGAAAATTAGAGGAATCAGGAATTCATTGGATCAAATGTCAAAATAACTCTCAACACTGTGGGTAAGCTGTGATGGTAAGAAAAGATTCAATAAATTTTATCGAGAAAGCCTAGTATGTGAATGATTCTGAGCAATACAGGCAGGCCAAACGTGTACTTCTATGATGGAAAATCTGATAAAAGATTGCAAAAGATCAACCATTAAACGTCAGAAAGACTGTTACAGAGAATATTTCGTAACTTGACAGTACAAGAGAATGAGACCAGTTGATAAAGAGTGATGCTACATTGAATTGAGTATTGATTTGGATTCAAGCAAAACCAATCCACACACAGATCACCTTGTGAGTTTATTGGGAAAAGCTCAATTGGATGACCAAGACAATAAGAAATCTTTTTCTGGGTGTCTTATTTTTCTTCTCCACGGAATGTCACTTTGATCCAAATAGAGAAGACCAATGACCGATGAGCTCAATCGGAAACACTTGCTGCCAAGTTAGCAGTTCATGTCTGGTAGTATTTTTTTTTTCTCTCAAGCCCACAAAGTAAGTAAGTATGAACCTACAGTATAGACATTTGCTTTTCGTCTGGGTTTTTGTTAGATCATAGAAAGGATAGGAAGAGAGAGAAAGAGAACGAAATTCGGACAAAAAAGAATATATAGATGAGTATTATGTACAGTGAAAGCGAAACAAAATGAGAAAGATGGAAAGAGAATGAAAAGAACAAGAAAAGAAGATGAAGAAAGAATAAAAGGAAATAGAACAGAGAGAGAGAGAGAGAGAGAGAGAGAGAGACGCTTGAGATGAATACAACTGAAATATACCATCATTTTCCGAAAATCTTCTTCCTTTTTCCGTTTCCTTGGTACTTTTCACATCATCTAGCATATACACGCATTCATACATGAAGACATGACAATCATGCGATTTATGAGCTTCAAAAAGTTGTAACAACGAATATATATTCATGATAAAAAGCTGCCAGTACATGGTATTTTTACCTACTCAGGTTGCCTTTGGGCTTCACTTTGTCTCTCTCTCTTTTTCTCTTTCTTCTTCGATAATGGAGTTCAGATAAGATGCATAATTCATTCATATAAGTCAAGTCCACTGAATTCTATGTCACAGAAGAAGATGAAGAATAATAATAATAATAATACTCTTCACACGAACATCTCTCTTCCTCTCTCTCTCTCTTTCCACTTGAACTGTTTCATCCCTCTTCACACTTGAAATATGAGAGAGAAGATTATTATAAATTGTATTGTATCAGTTCATCGGACCATCATGATTTGGCTGACCAAGCCCAGTAGTAAGAATAAGAATCAGAAGAAGGTGGATAAGTCATCGAGCTGGAAGTCTCTTTGATGAAGAGAGAAAATTTTTCCGTTGAGAGTAAGATAGAAGTAGAATGAATAAAGACAGAGAGAGTAAGAGAAAGAGAGAGAGAGAGAGGAAGTCTCAATCGGTGGATGAATGAAGATGGAAAACAATTAGACTTTAAATAATTGCTGTTTTGTTCTGAGATGATCTTTATATTCACTTGGATGACAACAAAAGCTGCTACCACACTGTTGAAGAATAGCCAGTCTGACCAATCCACTCGATTTACTTGCAACTTGCAACTTATGTTGTCTATACCATCCTCTCAACTACCATCAACACTATCAACTACTACATACAGTATTCTCTCTATGAAAAAAGGAAGGAAGAAGTGCATGAACTTTTAGTATACTATCTATTCTCTTTCAAATACAGAAGCAAGCATTTTGTGTCCAAGTGTGTTCATACAACCGAACAATGGCCACTCGATTTCATCATTAATGATGATTTATTCACCATTCTGTGTGTTTGTGG
This sequence comes from Brevipalpus yothersi, assembly GCA_003956705.1. Classification (NCBI taxonomy): domain Eukaryota; kingdom Metazoa; phylum Arthropoda; class Arachnida; order Trombidiformes; family Tenuipalpidae; genus Brevipalpus; species Brevipalpus yothersi. Next base: position 8,425 of record QZCP01000079.1, read on the forward strand.
GAATGAATACCTTATAAATACCTTCATCTTCAACCAAACACTAGCGATCTGATGACCTGCATGTGTGTAGGCATATCTTCTGGATTAATCTCTCAATTTACCTACACACACACACATGAATGTAAATATATTTGATGGTCACTTTCACATTTGCTGGGTCAGTTTTTTGAAAGCATTTCAAGTGTGAATGATCCAAAAGAGAGCCCCATCAGAATATCTTAAGTTCCAATATACAAAATGCAAAATGTTGTACATGTAGCATGTTATGGCTATCAGAACTATTCCCTAATTATTAGCACTTCAGCCAACATGATGAAAATATTTTGTCAAGTTTTCCCAGCATTTTTGGTTGATTCTTGCCTGAAAATATACCAAAAGTATTCAAGCTAATACTGGAAGGATTCAAATTTTTAACCCGATCTGTTCAGATGTGTGTTCGATAGGCGGAACACAGTTCTTCTGGATGATAAACTATTTCCCAGAAGTAATCACTGGACTGAGTAAACGTGAGAAACTGGAAGCAGAATAGTCTAAAAGAAGAAAAAAATCTGAATCAGAGTTGAACAAATGATGTAAATTCGATGAAAAGATTTTCAAATTCCCAAAACTTTCCACCAAAAAAGAAATTGAATCGTATAAAGAGGAGAGAAGATAGAGGTAATAAAAGAGTAAACTGAATTAATTTTAACAGTCTTATGGGTCGGAGAGACAAGATTGACTGGAAAGAGAATCAAGTTTACCAAGAAAGTATACAGCTGTATGTGTGTGAAGTTAACTTCATGATGCCCCCACCATCAGGACAAATACTGAAGAAGATTCTTTGTCACTTATCGAGCGAATTACAACAAAATGTGTGTCTCTATGTGCCTTTGATGATCGACAGGCATACATTAGAATGCTAATAAGAAGACAAGATTAGACAAGATAAATTGAAGCAATGACAAAGATGTGCATCTTTAGAAGCAAGCAGTAGTTGGGTGATCAATGCAGAAAACTGTGAAAAAGAGACAGAATATTCTGGAAAGAGAACGAGAGAGGGAATAACATGGTTGAAAGTGAATTCAAAACACATACTCTTGTCAATTGGATTAAGATTCGGAATGTATCAAATTATGAGAAGAAGAGAAGAAGAGACAGTCAAACTAATCTATCATCTTCGCTATGATGGAGAAAGAGAGAAGAATATTAGGAATATTAGGAATATGAACAAGCCTCAATCAAGATTACATGGCAGATGACATCGATAATCGTCTTGATCTTCTCAGAAATGAACATACACGATTGACTGAGAATAGAGAGAGAGAGAGGAAAAAAAGTGTCCCAAAAATTAACCTCACGACAAGAACTTGAATGTTTTGTCAGTTGATAGAGAAATCCCAGAGCTTTGATCATCTCATTTTGAGGGAGGAAAAACGTTTTTTGATTGATTTGCAAGATTATTTTGGTGATTTACATGCAGTAATTAAATTAAGTTCAGGATCATGTACAGTTTTTTAACATTTTTGCCCTATTTTTCCATTAAATTAGGTTTTTGGTGTCTCTGCGCCATGAACAGTTAGAAAAAAAGACACAATTTGGTTGACTATGGGTCTGTAGAGATATTGAGTGCTGGACTGGGGAACTGTTTTCCAAGAATTCATGATTGGTTTCGATTTACTGTTTCAAATTTTGAGAAAATTTGATCCAAAGTCTCAGTCAATTTCAAGTTTTTAGGAGTTCTCAGAAAAGAAAATTGGAAATCATGAGCCTCAGTGAATCTCAAGTGAATGAGTCAATACGATGATTTTCCAAGAAAATATAAGTTCATTTCAATCACAGAATGAAATCAAGCTCCTTTTTCATGGTTATTCCATTCGGAAAAGTAGTTCATCTGAAACTAAGAAACTTGAGAGTCTGAATCCAATTTTGATGTGAACAATGTAAGCTTACGAAACTCAATGAAAATTTGGATGGCTACCAAAAATGCAAGTGATCAGCAGTTTCAACATTATGATCATCATTATGGAATAAATTGGAATTCAATGTACAGCTTCATAGATGAGTACTGACTATCCATGATAGAACTAGTGGTTCCATTTGGAAATGTTTCGATGAAGATGCTGAATCGAAAAGACAGCTGCGGAGCTTGAATGGGGTCAGATCAGTGAATCATTAATCAGAGAGAATCGTAATCAGGGTTCATGATTTGGGTGTAAAATAGGGAGAGTTAGAAAGTGAAAGTAGTGTCCAAAATGCGAGCAAAGTAATCGATTGTATGGTACAGTGACTGGCTGTCGAAAGTCAAGAAGAGTTGATCATTGAGAAATGGTGAAATCAATAAAAAAAAGAGTATCTAAAAGTTCCAAATAAACCTTGAAAGAGAGAAAATAGGAAAGAGAATTGATCGTAACCCATTTCGTAAGCTTTGATCTTTCTGAGGAAAGGTAAAGAAGAGAGAGAGAGATAGAAATAAGATGAGCCTTGAAGGTTTCTATCTGTAATAGTACTACTAGTTAGAGGGAAAGAGAGAGAGAGAAAGAGTATATCTGGAATTCCTGTGTACTGTTGTTCATCTGCTTTCTCTAGGTCCTATAGTTTCTCCTGGAAAAATTCGATAGATTCAGAAGTGAATCTATCAGAGGAAAAATAAGTTGAAAGAAGAGTGTGCTTTATTCAAGCAGTTTATATGTTGCAAGAAACATGATTCAAGAGAGAGATAAGTTGAATTGATTTCTCTTTTTCTTGGTGAAGAAAATCAGCTTATTCAACTTTAACCAAAATCTTAGAGTTGAGACAAATGTCCAATTTTTTTCCCAAAATTCTCCTGGACCCAGAGTGGCTACAAGAATTGAGAATCCAATAAATTGAGAAGTGAAGAGAAAGAGAGAGAATCTTCTGAAAGCTACTAGTTTATCGATATTTGATGACCCCCATGATCTGGTATTCGGAAGGGAATGATACAAAAACAATCAATACTGAAGTTAAAGCTAGAAAATACAGAATTCCATGGAAAAATGGAACAAAATATTCGAATAAAGTCAACTTTTGGTAGTGGAGTTTTCTTAGAGGCTAAAATATGATGAATGATGAACCTGGATAGATGATGGTGGATATATATTGGAAAACCTTTTTACACATACACACATCTAAAGGTAAACCGTTACATGGAACATCGGGTTTGAATCCTACTTAGTATACAGGATCTATTTGTGATTCGAAAAAGGTTCAAAAAAGAAAAGAGCGAGAGAGAGAGAGAAAACTCGAGAGTTTCAAGATTTTCGAAAAATAGTAGTTGTACAGACATAGTAAATGGAGAAGAGCGAAAAGCTTTCTTCCCTCAAGCTATGAGAGAATACTGTAGAATGTCATAGAAAAATGAGGAAAGAGACAAGAGAAGATGGAAATCGACAAGGATGCTGAAGAAAAGATGAAGATGAGTGGATGCCAAGAGAGAGAGAAAGAAAGAGAGAAAGTGATGCTCATTAAACTATGCAAGAGTGATGATCGCTTCTTACAAGGTGATGATGGAGGAAGATAGGGAAGGAGAAGAAGATGATGAAGAAGAGAGGAAGAGAGAAAAGAGAAAATAGAAAGACTAGAGATCATTTTGTTTTGAAAATGAATAATAGTGGATGCTATCAGAGCGAGAAGAAGAAGATGAGGATGAGAGAGAAAACTATTGAGCCGTTTAGATAGACTTTCACTTTTTTTCAATATTCATGTACACTTTCCCATACACACATACACATTCATTTTGATGAATAATACTTGCTGGAATGATTGAATTTTTTTGCACTTCAAAAATCAGCAGCTCATTTGCAATATATATATACACTCAAATATCTATTCATATGAGAAGCTCCTCTCATTGTTCATTTTCGCCTCTTCTTGGGTATTGTCAAAAAGAATAAATTATCGATTTCATGATGAGTTTTTTGAGTTCAAGAATTTTGCCCTTGTTATCCGGAAAAACTAATACTCTAATATTCATTCCACTTCAAATCGAAATCAATCAGAGATAAATCTAACATGAAACTATTCAAACACTACTACACTACTACTACATGGCGGAATGTAATGATACTGACTTTCTTTTGTATACGAACAATAGAGGCCATCTTATATTCAGATAAGGAAAAAAACAAATTGAAAAAGATTAAATAAAGAATGGTATCAATGGGAAAGGTTTGAAGAGAGGAAGAGAGATGAGAAGATTTCATCCACAAACCAGCATCAAGTTCAGAATGCTCATCAGTAAATGAACTTCTCAACATGGTTGTTCGAAATTATCAAACGGAAAACAAGTTAATCCATACTGTAGCTTCCAAATAGTGTATTCCTAATACAGAGAAGTAAAATGTTCTCTCTCTTTCTCTCTTTCGTTGGTTAAGCTTTTCTCGAATTAATCCGACTTAATCTTACAGGCTAAAGTCACGAAAATTGTGTGTGTATGTACCGTAATCCTGTAACCAAGTATAGCTCTGATCTATCGGCCGTTCAGTTCATTTTGTCTAAATTGGATCAAATGACTACATGTTCAACCAAAATATCGTGTATATTGCGTGACATATTACCAACTATTGGCAATATTGTGGGGAAAATATGATCTTCCTTCTCTTTTCCCTGAATATATCAGTATAACAGGATAAGCTATCTGATAAATTTGATGTAGTCCTATGTTTACCTTGAGGCTTATGTGTGTAGGTGATTAGTTTTTAATCAAGTGAAGTATCTTATAATTGAGATTCAATACGTTTTCAGGTGTAACGAAGATAATTTTTTCCGAGACTATTGATGAATGCTGATTTCACTCAGATAAGAAGCTCATTATGTTCCTGAGAGACCAAGGTTTTCTTAATGCTCGAAAAATCTAGAGAAACTTCGGTGCATAGAGCCTAGTTCAGATCATTTTGAGGAATATCATCATGAGTATTGGAAAATATCAGCAGCTAAAAGCATCATGATCAGAAACCCATACACACATAGAAATTCTTGAAGTAAGGAGGAATAAGATCGTTTCTGGATGAATGAGTGTACATGAGTGTTTTGGATAGAAGAATTTATCTGATATATTTTCCCTCAATTGATCAAGTTATCTTCAGAACCTCAAAGCCAGCATTGCTGGAAAAATCGAAATGTTCATGGAAACTCAAAATGGGCCAAGATGAGAAAAAGAAAATGCAACGCCATGGAGCGAGAGAGAGAGAGAGAGATAAAAAAATTTGAAATCAATTGGATAAAATTATCACGTTGAATGGCTGAAGATGGTGTGAAATAAAAATTTGTTCAGTTCATGAGAATTCGGGAAAGTGAGAAATATAGACACCTACACACATAGATAAAACAAACTTGGATGAAAAATATTGTCACATAGTATAAAAGTTGAAAGTTGTCTTCGAAAAGTCCTCTATTTTTCTTTCTCCCATGAAAATGTTGCTGAGCTGGTAGATTACATGTCAAAAAGAGAGAGAAAAATGTTCACAAAAATGGACTCATGCTGTTTTCTTGTCAATTGGTGGACAAATAAGAGAGAGAGAGAGAGAGAGAGAGAGAGAGAGAGAGAGAGAGAGAGAGAGAGAGAGAGAGAGAGAGAGAGAGAGAGAGAGAGAGAGTAACTTTACAAGAATCAATGGAAAAAGAAAAAGATGAGGATGGAGAGAAAATGTTTCCTTTTCTTCTGTACACATAACTGGTTGGTAAAGCAAAATCGAGAATCGATTTAGCCTCAGTGTTTCGATGTTCCATGAATGATTCTTCATGATTGCTGTACTTGTGTATCATGGGATTTTGTCTCTCTCTCTCTCTCTCTCTCTCTCTTTCTTTCTTTCTCTCCGTTCCTCTTTCTTCTACCATATACAAGTAGCAAGAGGAGGTTTCATGTTCTGAAAATTCGTTCCCCTAACTGTTCCTCTCTATTACTGACCACAACACGAAACCCATATACACACACCTTTCTATCTACAGGGTACATGGTTATGTGTTAAACCCCTAAAGCAATCAAGTGAAAATGTGGTGAAACAAAAGTGAAGTATAGTCACATGGATTGTGGCCCAGAGCAGAATGTACATGTTCAGTTGGGCTCATTCAAATTTTGACATGAATCTGGTGGATCCTACTTAGTGGCATCTTATGAAGTTTCCTGATGAATTTCGCATACACATCAGAAGGATATTTCCATGACAGACGGACAGAATCGAAGAGATGAGAGGGAAGAGATAGAGATAAAAGAACGTCATCATCATGATGGTGACAGAGTTGATGATTCAGGCAGAACTCGATGAAATCTTCTTCACCATGTGTGTACTTCCTCTTATGGCTAAATTCTTTTTCCAGAATGAAACTTGCTGAGACCAGTCAATAACAGAATAACCTAAATTCTTAGGGATCTATTAGACCCATCTCTAGTGAACAATCTTCCTGATGATGATCTCCATTGCACTATCTTCTTTTCCATACTCATAAAACTGCATGAATATGGAAAAATGATCATCAGACCAGTATAATATCAGCAAGAGTAATAATATTCCTCTTATATGGAATATTGGGCAATGGTAGCAATTTTACCTGGAGTTAAAGAGATGAAAGTGGAGAGAGAAAAGGATAAAGAGAATGCATACATATTCACTTTTCTTCATCTCTAGGTTGATATTCATAGCTTGATTAAATCGAATCATATTCTTATGGCCACTTGCTTGAGTGAGCTGATTTACTTATCGAAAACCCTGTGGATATATACGATATTCCTCAATTATATTTATGTATATGTAAGAATATGAGCAAGCTATATTGTTCTAATATTGAATGGTTATGAATTTCCATTATTATTCTCGAAAATAATCCGATTGATCACTCATCCATTCTCTCTCTAAAAATACTTTATTCTGGCATCAATTTCTTTATTTGACTTAATTTTTAACTTTTACGCTTTTTTAACTTGGCTGACTTTCTGAAAGTTATTTGAATGTGAGAAAACAAAATCTAATAAGTGTGTCTGAGTGGCCATCATTTATGCACATAGCTCTCAGCTGGCTCACATTTGTATGATGCAAATGTGTATGTTTTTGTCAATTCAGCATGTGTTTGAAAAATGACGGAATGATGGAAAGTGGAAGAGAGAGAGAGAGAGAGAGAGAGAGAGAGAGAGAGAGGATGCAAGGGCCATTAGGATGGTAAGGCCTTGTACATACACTAGCCATAGGAAGTGCTTTGAGTGGAGTGATAATAATTACATTGCACTGAATATCACCAGAAAGTCTAAAAGCTGGGAGAGAAAGAGAGGTGTTTGAACGGAAGGTTCATAAAAAATGATGGATGATAGATGGCTTGGTCTATATATTCTCCATCAATTGTTCAGCATTGTGTTGTTTGTCTGAATGTACAAAAATGAACGGAATAAACTGAGCCATATCATATATCGTTCTGCTTATTATGAGTTCAGCTGATTCAGCGTGACTTGTTGCGTTTTCTTCAGTCTGGAATGGTGATACCGATTGAATTTGACCACAAAATGATTAATAATCAAATAGCTGAATACATCAAATGAATATAAGAAGGATTCAATTCTAGTGGATGTTGGGCATCCATCAATTCATCGAATTGATATACAATTTAGCAGTTAATTCTAAATTTCACTAGATAGTGAGCTATTAATACACAAACTAGAATATCTCTTTCAATAAGTGCCAAAATTCATGAAAAAATCAGCATGCACAGAAGAAAGTACTCGAAATATCGAGCACATTCTTATTGAAATACTTTCGATAACTTAGGGAAGATAATTTTTACAGAGGTGTTAATTGAAAGCAAGCCATACCTTTTCAATAAAGCGAGCAGATTGGGTCCGACGTAATTCATCGGTTAGCTGAGCAATATTTTCGTATTGAGGCAATAGATGAGGCTTGAGACCATAAAACATGCCCATCTGTTGTGTTAGAGAGTAGTTTGGGATCGAATTTTCATCCAATATAAGCAGGAATTTGGGCAGAATATTTCCACAAGCACACACGTAGCGTAAGATCAATGAGCATGATGCAAACAGGCGCCAACAATAATCGGATCATCAAGGAGGATGACAAAACCATCGGTATCAAGAGAGCGATAGATGAGAATTGCAATGATGAAAGTGGTATCATCAGCAGCATCCGAAAGCGTTCATGATAATCCGATGCGATTAGGAAAGCCAATTCAAAGATATGTATGTGAGGAGGAAGCAGTACATAAATATATATGATGATGTTGATGGATGGACGGTGTGTGTGAAGATGTGGATGTGGATGTGTGTCCAGGCACATTGGTAGAGGTTAGAAAGGAGGAGGAATAGAGGGTGGCGAAGCGTGTGATAATAGATGCCATCACATTTTTGTTGAAGGTGGAAGATTGAAAAGATGAGCAGCATGAACATAATAATAATAAATAAGGATAAAGAAAAGAAAGAGAGGAAGAAAAAAATGAATAAAGCGAATAAAAAAAATCAAGCAAGCAACCAGTCAATCAGAACTGAAAACTATATAAGTTATATATCTTTTAGATAATTCTTCATGGTGTTAGTGTTATGAGGGGAAGAGAGAGTGTCAATAAACAACAGTGGAAAGACCAAGAACAGAATGAAATCAACTGGAAAGGTATTCAAGAAAAACTACTGGAAGAATTTTTTTGTCAAGGTGAGAAATGAATACCTTCAGAATGCAATTCAAGAGGGAAAGAGGATAGAGTGAAAAAAGATGATAATTCTGATGGAATATCGAGATGAATGAGATCAGCAAGGCAATAAGCTTGAGTAGGTTTTCGAATGATAAAGGTAGTGAAATGCTCTTCCACGAGAAGAAGACTTTCTCACCACTTTTTTTCATCTTCATCAGAAAAATTCATCATCTTCATTCTAGTGTATATGTGGCTGACCATGATAATAGTAATAAGAATGCTGATATTGGGGACGTGGACGAGATTTTCGTGCAATAGATGATGTCTGTGATCGATGATGAGGGGGTGGCATGGGAGGAGTGGATCGATGGTATGTGAGATCACTGTATAACAAGGGTGAAGCATTGGGATGGAAGAAGGTAGAGGTCCCCGAAAGTGAGGAAAGATTAGGTGATGATAAAAGTGGCCACTATATTGAAATAGAATAGGTAAAGAGGAAGAGAGAGAGAGAGAGACAAGCATGATTAAGCATCAGTATTAGTAACAGTCAAGTATAAAAAGTTTCAGAAGTTCCATGTTGATAGATTGAGTGGAACTCATGAAAGCAGAGAGAGAGAGAGAGAGAGAGAGAGAGAGAGAGAGAGAGAGAGAGAGAGAGATAAAAGTGGAAATGATACAAAAAAACTTTTGAAAAGTATACCAAAAACAATTGTAATGATCGTTGAGGAAGCCAGTGAAAGTTTCCAAAATAACTAACCTTCGAATTGAAAGATATATCATTAGAATAAGGCTCCTTGCCGATTTGCATCATAGTTGGACTTTCCATGATGTGATGTTCAGCTCTTCTGGGCATGGATTGCACTTGGGAGATTATCTTCCGATCTGTATCTGGTACAATTCGTGGACATGGATGGCAGAAAATGATAATGAAAGTAAAATAAATGAGTATGTACATATATATACTCTTGTGATCAGAAAGATTGAAACATTTCTGCTGGCCAATCAGGAGCAAATGTTTCAATCTTTCTGATCACAAGTGTATATGGCAAGAGAGAGATAAAGTACGCTTGGTCTGGCAAAAGTCACGAACTTTTCAAAGATAGTAGAAAAATAGGAAAAAGGAGAAGAAGAAGAAGGATGGTTGAGTAGAGAGAGAATGAAAAATGTTCAAATGAATTCAAGTATGCAAATTTAGATAGCTGCTCATTTAAAATCTTGCCTACTTATGATATGCTCGATATTCCTTAAGCTAATATAAGAAGTCTAGTTGGGAGAAAGAAATACTGTTACTCGTGCTACTGTGTACAGCACGCGTTTTTGTGCTACTGTATTCTGTGCATTCTCACGAAAGTACAGACATTTTTCGCCACTGTTTTGCCTCATTAATCATCTCTCACCACTCTACTCATTTACCAGATCCATCTCTCTACTCATGACTTCATCATCTTCATTATTGTCATCATCTAAATTTACATTCCAAGAGTGAGAGAGAGAATATCTGTGAGCATCTTGGAAGTATGTGTGTGTATGTGTGTGTCTTCTGTTCCTCTCCTTCTATTTCGATGATGTATTTGCATCGTTCATGAGAGTTCAAGTGAGAGAAATAGAGAAGTTATTTGGAATGAAGAAGATTACTGAAAGTACAGGAACTCAAATCGAACAAATTTTTGGGTACAAAAAAAAGAAAAATTATTCCCGTAAAAATTTTCATTTCCACAGAAACAATTTGTGATTCATGATACATACATCATAGATCATTGAATGAAAAAAAAGATATAATTTTTACTACTGTTATTATGGAGAGAAAGCAGACTATTCCATTTACTACACCTCTGAAGTAGATTGGAACACATTCCTCACATAGAAGAATTCTTCAAATAATTGAGAGAAAGACCATGTGTGTGTAAGTGTATATGCATGAATCGTGATATAAGAAGTTGGAAAAGAAGAAGGAAAATCATCTTACCAATAACTTTATCAGTTCGTTTGTAGCGAAAATTAGGTTCCTTATTGTAATTTATCGCTACAATGGAAAGCAAGAGAAGTGAAGTAAGGAAGAGAGGAAAAGAGGAGAAAAGAGAAGAGAGAGAGAATAAGTGATGAAGATGAATAAATGTGAGTAATTAGAGAGAATGGAATCGAAAGTGAGATAAATGAACGAATAAATAGGATATGAGAAACAATCATACAAATCAACAGAAAGTAAGAGAGAAAGAATACAAGAAACACAAGCATATACACACATTCCATTGGTACTCGAAAAATAATTCATCAGTACAGCATAGCACAAAATTGGAAAAGAAAATAGAAAATAGAAAAGGATAAATGATGATATGATGATGAGATGCATAAGCAAATGAGGCAAAATTTAGTGGGGAGATTGAAAATGGATGATAAATAATAATGAAAGAAAAATTCAAATCAATTGAAATTTGTTCTTTTTTTGCTGGGCCAGATATATATGTGTTATCATGGAATATGATTTTGATTACCTTTACTAGGAATCACATGATTGCTAAGAGATGATGTAGATGGAGATGAACTTGCTTCTGGCCTATTGAGGCAATTAATTGATGGCGATGCAGAGTAGGAGATAGAGGTTGCAAGCGATGATGATTATCCATTGCGATTAACGATGATTGTGATGATGTTGAAATATATCATCATGCAAGCACATGGGAAAAATTGGGGAATGGATAAAAAATCAATTTTTTGTTGTGTTAATAAGTCAGCATTGATTATGATATTAGAAAAGTTAAAAAGCAGTGAGAACAATAGCGTTCAAAAGCATCCTTTCCGGAAGCATTAAAAAACTCATCGCCATTATCATCATAATAATACTAATTGATGTTGAAAGTTGTATAGAAAGAGAAATGAAATATATGGATTTTTCAACATTTTATCCACATATACACAAGAAAAATGTTCAGACAAAATGAGTAGAAATAAATTTATCAAAACACAAATGATACATAAACTGAACCATTTGCTCTCATGATTTGAACCAATAAAGCATACAGTAATCAAGATGAATTGTATTCTGGATCATGTGGCTAGTAGTTGTCCAAAGAAAAAGAGAGAAAAAACAAGTAAAAGGGAAAGATATTGGTCATTCGTTGGATACTCTGATGTTTATCATCTTTTTTTCTCTCTCTCTCTCCTGTCTGTCTGTCTATGAGTGTGCTTGAATGATGATGAAAAGAGCAAAGATCCACTTGGCTAATGTATTATTGATAGATGGTGAATATTTAACCAAGAATACCATTGAAAGGAATAATCAATCAAGTTGTAATGGAAAGAGAATACAAGCTGCTTAGTGAGAGAGGAAGAAAGATGAAAAACTCAACACATCAGGATCAATTCTTACTCCTACCAAACTTTCTCTCTCTCTCTCTTACTTTAACCATGGTTAACCTAACACGAAATCATGGCTTATTGGTGAAATATAAGCACTCACTACTCGAGTTAGATGAGTATATAAAATATTCAAAACAGTATATCAACATACAAAATCGATCTAGTCTGGAAGTTTTTTTTGTTCACTAGATTGGACAAATTGTTGCTGGTAAGAGAAGACTTATACCGAAACCACAGAGGATCAACGATTTATGTGGAAAGATGCTTGGATGACTAATCATCGTTAAGGTGTATTAATAATGATTAGTGGATATTATTTAGGTTCATTTGGACTTGGTATGCATATGGGTATGACGTGTGAAACACTGTTAATAAGTTGGGTAAGTATGGCTTTTTGATACTTCTCTCATCCACAAGGAGCTAGCAATCAGATTAATGGCAGCCAAACTATGGGGATCATCATTTGAAATCATTATTATCAAAGTTGTAAGGCAGACTCACAGAATCATTATCAGACACACACACACAATACTTGCAGTATTTTCTGAGGAATTTCGAGTACATATCAAAACGATAGAGTTAAATTTTATTCCTAATCTTTTTGTGAGATCAAATGGGTGAAGCAGTATAGATGGTCAAGTGTAAGTGATCTAACCCTGATTCCTTAGGATGGAAGAAAAGATGCTTCGAAAGTAGAATTTCTCAAGAGTATTCCATCTTCAAAGTACTATATCCACACATTCTCAGATCAGTTGTGCAAAAGTGGAGATCAAGTAAAGTTGTTATCAATCATTTATCTTTCAGCACCTTCCATCATAATATTCTACCAATTTCACTTCACTATTACTTTGATCTTAATGTAATCTTTTCAAAGTGTGTGTGAGTGTGCTTCATCTCTGTTGACTATCACACCTTATATCTTTTGCTCAGCCTCTTCTCATTCTCTCCATCTTCAAAGAGAGAGAGAGAGAGAGAGAGAGAGAGAGAGAGAGAGAGAGAGAGAGAGAGAGAGAGAGAGAGAGAGAGAGAGAGAGAGAGAGAGAGAGAGAGAGAGAGAGAGAGAGAGAGAGAGAGAGAGAGAGAGAGAGAGAGAGAGAGAGAGAGAGAGAGAGA
>QZCP01000079.1:27115-51298 GCA_003956705.1 Brevipalpus yothersi
TGAACAAAAAAAATCAAAGTTCTTACATTCAACTTGAAACATCATACTTGATGATACTCCAGTGCCAACCATATTGCCCGTACTTGAACATGATATTTCGTATGGATTGGAATATTTATCCAATGGAACGGTCATATTCCAGGTTAGAGTGGAAACGATGGAGAGAAAAATATTCGCATCCGATTCTGGTGGATGCTGTGTTTCTTTGATAATGAATTCTCTTGATGAATTATCGATCAGAACATTATTACGATACCAATTGATGGAGCATATTGGTTCACATTCCACTCTACATGATACCGAATGTGATGGACCATTGTAAAGTGCACCATTGATTTTGGGCAATGATTCAATGAACCGGGGCGATGCCATCGGACTGATGTATAAATAACCTGGAAAATATATATACACATCATGATGATGAATCGAATTAGAAGTGTTGAACATCAAGTTTGACCATCAGAAATGGGTGAATTTCATGACGATGACCAAAATGAAAGTGGTGTGGACGAAAGAGTAGAGAAAGCGAAACGAAAATAATAATAAGAAGAAAAAAAATTATGCAGATTAGCTTGATGATGAATAAAAATTAAGGCAATTAGAAGAGAAAGAAAGCACAAATAAGCACGAATGAGAGAAGGACCAAGTGCAAAAGAGAAAGAGAAAGAAAGAAAGAGAGAGAGAGAGATGCCCAAATAGATTTGTGTGTATGTTTCTTGAGTCATTCACGGCTTATGATACAAGAGAGTGAAATTAGGCAAAAATTATCCAACAGAATCTTAATCGCTTGTCCTGAATGACAAATCTCTTCTTTTTTCTTCATCATTTTCTTCTACTTCTTCTACTTTCATCTTATATTCCAGGCCAAGATACAGATCGCTCAGTGAAACAGGGCTTAGTGAAACCATTTTCACATGCAAACAGACAGAGTTTAAAAGTAAATTTGAATATATAGCTTACAAACAGAGCTTCATTCATCTGCATATCTTCGACTTATTTCATTTTATCTCTCTCTCTCTCTCTCTCTCTCTCTCTCTCTCTCTCTCTCTATTCCAATGAGCCAGCAATTGAAACTAATAATTATACACATTTGTGTTTGTACAGATTAGAGTCTGTAAATTATTGAAATTTTTGTTACCTAATTTTGCTCATCTGCCCAGCTCATCACAGCTCACAAGCCCTTCAAATCAAGTATACTTAGTGATCTACTTTTAGCAAATGCTCAGAATGCCATCCTCTTGAAGGGTATTCTTTCTCTTTTAAATACAATGTCATTGAGATCTGTTAGATTGATTGAAATTAAAGTGATTTGTTCCATCCGAGAGAGAAAGAGAGATGAAAAAAAAGAAGTCCTCATGATTCTGAAGCAGAGAACAAAATGTGGAAAAAATAGCAGTATCAGCATAATGAGAAGAAGAACAATTTTAAAATTGTACAAATATTCGAAAAATACTTGGAATAGTCCAGATTGTTGTAAGCCTTAATCGACTAGTGACTGTGACATTTGAATGGATAGCTAAGTGTTACCACTACTGCTGGTGAGTGACTAGCGTAACAATATATATACACACTAAATACACTAAATACATGTGAATGAATCCACTATGTTCAAGTATGTGTGTATACCCACACACATACGTTGATTGAAGTAAATTAGTTTACGCTGGAAGAAGATCAGTTTGTTCCACAAAAATAGACACATTACACTTTACAGTTCTTAACAGTCATACGCTAAACTTAAATAGTCCATCTCATTGTCGGCTTCGGTATGTTGATTTTGTACAGGGCCAACTAAGACCATCAATTTGAAACTGGAAAAGAGGAAGAGAGAGAGAGAGAGAGAGAGAGAGAAAGAGAGAGAGAGAGAGAGAGAGAGAGAGAGAGAGAGAGAGAGAGAGTCACCCCTTTCGTCTCTCCATGTATTCCATCATGTTGTTGATATTATTCTGTTATTGTTTCGTATATCGTTCTTTTTCGTGCTTACTTTCTTCCATTCTTTTCCGCTTTTTTTGAGCATAATTTTGAATTGAAATAACAGAAAGTTCTGAACTTTTGGACTTGTTTTTTCATTTTCCTTTCAAAATAAAGAAGAAATACTTTTTGATGACCAAAAAAATAATCAAACAAAACAATAACTGAAAGTGATTCTCTCAATTGAGGTGATGAAGCAACGGATCCACAATTATGGATGTTCTGGATTCACTTGTAGAGAGAGATAATCTCAATTCTAGGAATACATACATGAACTCAAAATGAATCGCCTTAGCAGTCATGCATACACAATTGTGTGTGTACATATTTGAAGATGGAAGAAATAAGTTCTACACAAAATATTACCATTCTTTGGGGCCAAAGATTGAACTAACGAATTGAAGATATGAATGTCAAACTATGAATGTCATGTTTTGAGCGGATTGATTAAATTTTAAGGTTCCAATAAGCAGTGACAAACGATAAAGGTTTGAAGGGGGCATGATAATGATGAATGGTGTGTGAGTAAAGATACATACAAACACACATACAAACATTATACACACACATGAACAAGATGGAAATGATTGGTGACATTTTGGTGGTTAAAGAGAATTGAAAGAAAAATATTTTCCTTTTCATGCTCATCTTAAAATTCTGAACAACAATCCTGCTCTTGTGGTTATGTGATCAGCATGAGTAGCACCAACTAAGGTGCGGTAATCATGATACTTCATGATACAACATGTTGTAAATGCTCAGCTTCTCTCTCTCTCTCTCTCTCTCTCTCTCTCTCTCTTTTCTGTTCATGGTGGGCTTCATGTATGTGGAAGAGATAGATTTCTGAAAGTTGAATATGAGCTTGTATATTTTTTCGAAACGAAATAGAATCAAAAAATTAATCAAACCTTCGCCAAGCCCGAAAAAAAAAGAAGATGCTACAAGAAGTGGTGTGTAATTCAGGGCGGGAAAAGAAGAAGAAGAGGAAGAAATGATAAGTTCATCATCTTTATATCCTAGTTTTGAAATCATTACTATTCGCTTGTCTGTCAAGTTGACGGAAAATTTAAAAAGAGAGAGAGAGAAAGAGACAAGAATCAGGGGATGAAAAATATACACTTAAAACTGAAAAACTAAAATTGATTGTGAGAAAAAGTTCACTTGACCATGATACATAAGATAATAAGAGGGAATAATTATTTATCATGTCAAGTGAAGCGCTTGACCGGGACAAAGTTGATGAGGAAATCATACAAAGCAAACTTTAAACTTTAACCAGATTCATATCGAAGTGATATTCCAAAAAAGATTCCAGGCATTACTGAACATTTTGTCTTTCCTCAAGATTTCATCTACGCAAAGAAAATTCCCATACAAATGAATCATCATTATTCATTCATTATCATTTTTCACTTTCTTTCTCTCTCTCTCTCTCACTCTCTATCGTCTTTCTTTTGTTCAATCATCATGTTATTCTGATCTCTTCCAATGAGCCCAGAAGGAGGTTGAAAGAGGCTGTAGGAGGAGGTAGATTGACAATATTACGACTTTCATTCTTCTTCTTTTTCTTCTTCTTCTCAACAACTTGGCAACAGTTTGCTGGAAAACAGAAGCGAAAGAATAAGAAGAAGAATAGTCCTCACATTGTGACACTTGGATAAAATTGATGATGACAAGAGAGGCTCACATTGAAGTCTGGTCATGATCAATATCGATTGACAAACACACAGACAGATAGAAAGAAAGAGAAAGAATGTGAGGAGAGAAAGAGAAAAAAAACGGATTGATTCATTCAAAACGATGGAGAGAGGGAGAGAGAATGTTCAAAATAAGAAATCAATAAATGTCAATCTTGTATGTCACTGAGAGAGTAAAAATTATTCCTTTCGATAGATAGATAAAAAAGGAATAGTCAAAAGAACACCATTCTATCACATAGAGATAGAGACAAAAGGGCCCACTTAATATGCACAAATTTTTGTGTGAGCTTAATTTTGCTAATGAGATGAGAAAAGCCAATGAATGAGGAGCCCAAAAAAGAGAGAGAGAGAGTCAAAAGACTGGCCCATAATGAATGTGACTTCATGCAAGACTGATCATCCCAGATGAAGTTTGAAGAGAGAATAGAATAGAAGATGAAAGAAATAGACAGATACACAAATTGTGGAAGCTTCTGTTTCACACACACAGCTTCTGCTTTATTGGCTGTGTTGGCTCATATGGAAGATAAAGGAAGAGAGAGGGAGAGAGAAACAATCATGCCCGTCTATTTGGAATTATTACCTATCATGATTGTTGCTGAATGTATCGGTCCTAAAATTGACACAAATATATAGCCTCTAGGTCTGTGGATCGATATGTTGTGTGTTTGATTTTTCGATATCAAACGCGAA
The DNA here is from genome assembly GCA_003956705.1 of Brevipalpus yothersi. Lineage (NCBI taxonomy): Eukaryota > Metazoa > Arthropoda > Arachnida > Trombidiformes > Tenuipalpidae > Brevipalpus > Brevipalpus yothersi. Next base: position 31,480 of record QZCP01000079.1, read on the forward strand.
CATGACCATGGACACTATGGCAACATTGGAACAACTTTCACACGCACAGACACACAGTAATCAACTAGCATGGGTAACTGATTTCGGATAAAATTTGGCAAAAAAAGCAATCCTTTAGGCATTTTTGGGCAAAAAATAATTCATACCTTGCTATACTCACATGCAATCAAGGTAAGTGTAAATATATTTTAATCTAGACGAGAGCTTTGAACGCAATAAAAGGGAAAGAATCTTTTTCAAAGCACACACATGATTTCTTAATAATGATTCCAATGAATCATTTTCATGAGAATTATTTTCAAGGGAAAGAGAGAAAGAGAGAGAGAAGTATTCGAAATAAAGTGGAGAAACAATAATATGTGTATATATTGTAAGGAGTAATGATGATACTATATAATATGTTAATCAAAATTCAGACCAACCTCTTTGACCCAGCCCCACTGAGCTGACCGCAGCACATGAATAATTGCCTCTGGTTGATAAATTTATTCGGCTAATATTGAGTATAGATGATCGTTCATATTCCATACGATAGCCATCTTGTTCCCATACATATTCGTTCGCTTGAGGCCATCCCAATTGATGAACAAAACATTCCAGTATAAGTTGATCATCTTTTAGTGGATAATTTGCGTTTATTTGTCTCAATTCAGCTGGTGATGGCAAATATTTGACATCTATTTCAATCATATTACTTTCAAGTGACCAACCGGCTTCATTGAATGCTGTACACGAATAATTAGCACTCGATGTACGATCAATGGATGTGAATAGCAATTCATTTTGTGTGGTTTCATTGATTATCATTTCTGATCCATCATTTGTCTTCTTTATCCAGCGAACTTTGGATGAATTGAGAGGATTTCCATCTTCAACATCACAAAATAGTTGGACATCATCGTCCTCTCTGATCATCGCTCCTCGTGTTGCATCTATGTTGATGATGGTGGGAAAGAGAGGACCCAGGACAGAATAGAAACAAAACAAGAATGTGATTAAATTGATTGGAATATAATTGAATGATGAGTTGAAATGAGGTGAAGGAGGCAAGCAAAAAGTGCGGGAATCGAGTGAGACATTCAAGAAAAAATAAGGTGAAAAAGAAGAGATCTGAATTGAATCAAATTTGACAGGCAAAAAGACAATTCATCAATTATTTGATGAATAACTTTTTTCTCACACACACTCATTCATTTGATGGACAATTATATACTTGAAATGTGCTCATTTAAATTCATTTGGGAAGGCATTTCTATGCTTTGTATCAAATTTTTACTTGAAACAAATCATCAGGAAAGTCAGAGAGAGAGAGACTCTCTCTCTCTCTCTCTCTCTCTCTCTCTCTCTCTCTCTCTCTCTCTCTGATGCTAGTGGAGTAAAATTTTCACATGAAGTTTGACATGAAGAAAAAAGCATCTTCTGAAATGTCATCTGGATACCAAATGGTCCTGAGAGAGAGCGGAAAAGTTTTTTTTCTTTCTCAGCTTGAGAATTCGTTTACATTTCTATACACATCGTCTGTGTGTCTTACTGGTTACGATTCAAGATGTACTTTTCAAGATGCTGTTGAATATACAAGCTATAATTTTTCATGATTTTGGTGAAAAAACAAACTGAAAAAATAGAAAGAAAGATGGAGAAGACGATGAAGAAGAAGTAGAAGATAGTAACCTTGAAGCTTGTAGCAAGAGGATGAAAATTGCTTCTAATTGTTTTGAATTAAATATGTGTACAAGCAAGCAAGAGAAAGCAAAAGAAAAAATATTGACATGATTTATCGATCTTAATGAATATTCAGCTCATTCCATATATTTTCTTGTTCTCTCTCCACTCCTATGCTGAGCCCTTTACTTTACACCACCACCCACAAGTCAATCAGATGTTGGGTATTGTCGCTAATAATTCACATCATTTTTCATTTTTCCTTTCGGCCAATAACACGCCGAATTAGAATGCAAATGATGAGAAAATATTTGCTCCATAAGGCTGAATGAATTAGTATTACTAGAGAATTGATATTAACTTCTTACTTTCCATATAAGCTCCTCTCATTTCCCTTCACTTTTCAACCTCTAGATTCAACATATACACACTTGCACTCATATTAGAGGTGGTTTTGAATACCCTGAGGCAAGACACGAGCCATAGAGAGAGAGAAGATTCAAGGGATGGAACTGAGAAAAAGAGAGAAAGGAAATCATCAAAATTATCAACTTCCGAGCAAACGTATGTGGCACAAAGTTCATTCACTAGAACTGAATTTAATTACCTGTGGAATCTGAAACAATTTTTCATCTCCTCTCTCTCTCTCTCTCTCTCTCTCTCTCTCTCTCTCTCTCTCTCTCTCTCTCTCTCTCTCTCTCTTATCCTCAATAGAACAGGACTGAGTGATAAAAAAAAGGAAATTCTATAAAAGAATCGTAGGACATGGCGACAATTTTTTTTTCAACAACATTGTCCAGACTTTTTTTTCATTCCATTTCAAATTTTCTTCCAAATTGTAATCAGCTCACACACTCAATATCAGCTGTTTACTCATTCATTGAAAAAAAATAAAATTATCTCATTGCCAGAGTGATAATTGGAATAGAAATTAAATTTCCAGAGAGACGAAAGGACAGAGAGGCTTCCCTGTAATATCACTCTCGGGACACTGAAGATGATTTCAGGATCCACACATACACACACAGACACACACAATGTCAAGCTTAGAATCACCAGAGAGGCGAAAGACTAGGTCTTTCCTGATGACTGATCATGTAACCACTTTTACTATGTGTATATATACATATTCTCTTGATTGCTCCTCGATCCCCACTCACACAGACACATACATATTAGGCAAAAGGACTGGATGTGGACATCAGTGTACCGTGAACCCTTGTGTATGTGTGTGTCTGCATATTCGCTCAACTATGGGGCTCTTATACGGTGAATGTTTGGCCGTATGTCTGTATCGAAGTGAGGATCGCAAAATTACACCAAGGTAAGGCTTTTACAGGTCTCCGAGCACACACATACACACATAGCACTTTTACACACATAGACGAAGACAGATGAGAGGAAAAGAGAATGATTTGCTTGACTTCAAACCACGTTCAAAGCCATAGCATCAGTAGAGTTTTCATCTAATGGATCTTGCTCATTTTACCTTCAAACTCATTGCATTCACTAGATAGAGAAGGAGAGAGAGAGAAAGAGAGAGAGAAAGAGAGAAAATTAATGCCCTCCTTCAATCCCACCTGAAACTATTGCTTTTCCAGCACATATACCTCTGATGGTTGATGGCATACTGGATGCTGGTATATTACATTTTGTCAATAAGTGGAGAAGTGAGAGAAAAAGAGAGAGAGAGAAATGATTGTTGGTTAGAGTTGAGGGATAAGGTTGACTAGAATAAATATGAGATTGATTGAAAAGATTTTTTTTTTCGTAGCATTCAGAGAGTTATCAAAGCGAGTGAGAAAAAGCTTCCAATCATGAATTCATTTTGAATCCGATGATGTGCGTATATGTGTTGGTATTCAGTGTGATATCGATGATTATCATCCAAAATGGACTGGAAAAGATGAGGATGCAAATTTGTACAGAATAAAATCGAAAAATTGATGAGAAAAAAGAGAACAGTGTATGAAGAAGGACAAGGAGTTATAACACTAATTGAGGTACAAATATGATTAAATTTTGAAGGTAGCTTATTTATATTACATGTAATCTGGGCTTACTAATAAGATTAAATCCGATGGATGAGGTGGAATAAATAATAATAGTAATCAGTGAGATATTCCTCAAATTTGTGGTAAGGTATGGTTACATTAAGAGGGATAGAGAGAGAGAGAGAGAGAGAGAGAGAGAGAGAGAGAGAGAGAGAGAGAGAGAGAGAGAGAGAGAGAGAGAGAGAGAGAGAGAGCAAGATCGAGATCAATGTCAATAGGAAGAGAGATTGAATAAGTGAGATAGAGCGTAAAATATGCATGAAATGCTGATTTTCTTCATCTCACACTCTTTGATTCGAATCTCATTATTCAAATGAATTCGAATAAGCTAGATAATCAAGTTACAAGGTACAGTTTCTGTGATGATGAATATTCTTGTTCCCAGTAAGAGTCAAGAGAGAATATATGGGATTACATTGATATTATTATGCACTTCATATTTTTTCTCTTCATACAGTCTCTCTCTGTCTCTCTCTGTCTCTCTCTCTCTCTCTCTCTCTTTCTTTCTTCCTTTCTCATCGAACGAAATGTTTCTGCCTACATTATCAACAGTCATTTCAAGCTGCCATTCAATATGATTTCTGTCGAAAACTGGATTTATTATGCACCATGGGCTACATGTCATGAGGATCAGGGCTTGGCCAGTTAGATTTTCTTCTTCCTATTCTGTATGCCTCTTGGAGGCCAGAAAATTTTAAGATATTCCAATTCTGATCGCACACACACATACAGTGTGTATACATATTCTAGAAGAACCAAAATCTCATTTGGAAGGTTCATTCATTTTTGTCAGTTTTCCAGTCATTCTTGCATCATTAAATAATCTGAATGAATTCATAATGTTCATAACACATATAGACAAGAATTAATACAAGGTGAATACTCGAAGTAAGGTGACCCATGAAGAGAGAGAGAGAGAGAGAGAGAGAGAGAGAGAGAGAGAGAGAGAGAGAGATAGATAAAGATCAACTGGCATGATAGACTGATCAATACACAAAAACAATATCTTTTGGTCCAATGGAGTCATGATAGTTGGTCAAAAGACAGACAGACTCACACAAGTGATCATTATTACATCATTCGATGATCAAGATCAAAATAACAATATGATTGTCATGAGAGAAAAAAAAGAAAGAGAGCGAAAGAAAGAAGATCTAAAGACAAAGTTTCATTCCTATATATCAATGAACCTGGATTTAATTCTGAATCGGGTCAAAACTATCAGATCATGGCGATAATGGTCCAACTAATGGACTTTGCCAACTTCTGATCACTGTGTGAGGTAGCTGATAGTAAAGAGATAGTAAAAATACATTTTGCAACTCTCTCTCTCTCTCTCATATCTCTTTTTTTCTGCTTTCCTTTCATCTCAACAAACTGACCAACGATGGACAATTGAACGGAAAGAAAATCAAGATTAACGATATGTCCATTTCCATTCATAAGAGAGAGCTCCCATTGATAGCCCATGAGAACGATAAACGATAACAGATAGATAGTTGTTGTTGGAAAGAGAGAGAGAGAGAGAGAGAGAGAGAGAGAGAGAGAGAGAGAACAAACAAACACATTCTATTGAGGATTAAAAAGTATCATAACCTGGAAGCCTTACATGAAACAAGAAAAAAATGATGGAATAAAATCAGTGGGCTACTATTGCTACTCATATGAACACATATTGTGTATGTGTGTGTTGGGTTTACAAGTAAACTGTTTTGGAAAAAAAAGAAGGAACTTTGAAATACACATTAAATCATTATATCATATCATTGGTGAGGAGGTTACATTTGCTTGCGGGTGATCAAACATATATACACACACACACTTATACATCTTATACATCTTGTTCACCTTCTTGAATATGAGAAATCATTTCATTTAGGAAAAAATTGGACCTCACTTAACCGCGAGTATCAGTCATAATGGTGATCATCATCACCAGGTAAATGGATAAACACATTTTCATTTCATATCATGCATGATTACGATGGTTGAGAGAGTAAATCAGGGGTGTAACATGCAAAGAATACACAAAAATTGTGTGTAACAAGTTGGAATAATATTTCATTTTATCATTTCATTTCACTCTCCTTTTGTAAGAAATTCTCTCGCATATCTGTACATACTGTGGGTAAGTATGTTTACATGAAATATATGCGTATACATCATCAAAAATTTTCTTGATTAAAGAATGTAAATTAATTGATCATGAGGTATGAGTGGTAAAGAGGGATCATGAAGATGGAAGAGAGAGAGAAAGAAGATGAGAGAGAGAAGATGAAAGAAGATGAGTAGGAGCACTCCTCTTTGAAGCAAGATAGACCACCGTAAAGGGTCCGAGAAAGAAAGTGAACCGGATGAAAGTGGATAATAGATAATAATAATGATAATATTATTATTATTATGATTATTTTTTCATTATATATCGCTTTCAAGCGTCATACAAACAAACACCAAAACATATTGCCATTTAAGTTAAAAAGAAAAAAAAGAAGGAAGATGAAGAAACAAACAAACACCCATGATAAATAGAATCATATTTTCTTTTATCTTTCTCTCCAGATCATTTCACCTTTCTCCTATTATTTCAAATATATATACTATTGTGTGTCTTCGCTTTTTGAGTACATTTTTTCTTCTTCGATTTTTCAATTGAAAACTGAAGAAAAAGAAGAAGAAAAAGAACACAACTACCATGATCATTGGATGTTGAAAGTCGAAAAATAATGTTTAACTTTGGAAAAAATATCGTTCTGTTATATTCCATAGCTTTCTGGTGAGAGAAAAGATTTTTCAAGCTCGAGAGACTCTCAAGATTGGTCACTGAAATGTGATGAAATTCAGTGTTATTCGATGCTATGATTCTTATTCTAGACTGTACTTTTCCAGACACACAAGAAGTTAAATACACATACACACACACACAAGATGATGATCCACTTGATTGCTATACGCGCACTTTTCTACGCGTACTTATACACTATCAACTGTACACCAAGTTCATGGACAAGAGAGTTGACTGACTAAACTTGAGCGTATGATAATAATGAGTAGAATATATTTTTCATTTATATTTCACTAGCTTGACGGTCCAAGCTTGACCCCCTCGAGTATCTTAAATTTGAAGAGGAGAGAGAGAGAGAGATGATATTCGTGCGGTGTGTGTATGTGTGTGTCCACTCTCTCAGTGAGTGTCCGGCAAGAGATGATCTGTTTACAATGAGTTGGGACAGAATGAAAATTGCTTCTGGAAAACAGGTATTTTTTCTTCTCTTACTGACCATTCACAAACACACATTGCCAAGGAAGAGAAAAATAGACAGAAGAGAGAGAAAATTCTTTGGCGGAAGAGAGGAAAAGAGAGAGAGAGAGATAGTCAAGAGTGAACATTTACTTTCTCACTTCTTCACACTCTATTATTATGCCACAGGGCAAATGAATCTGTTTCTATCTCTTTTCTGGTCTCTTCCCCTCTCTCTCTCCTACTATTCTTCATCCCAAGATCATGAATACACATTCAGAGCACAGTTAAGCAAGTATAAAAGGAAGAGAGAGAGAGAGAGATGGTCAAAAAGGATCTTCTAAGCCTCTTACATGGCGAGCCCACTTGACCAATTCTACTTTTCCTGTGAGATGAGATGGCCAAAATGTCCATTAAGGAACTACTTCATTTGATGCACTAAATCAAACATAGCTTTTCATCTCTCTCTCTCTCTCTCTCTCTCTCTCTCTTCAAACGAAATCTGGCCTCAAGAACTGAATCAACAGAAGAAAAAAAGTTAAAACTGGACCCAAGGGTCCCAAAACTTCTTGTAGGGATCTCTCGAAATATAACACACATACACATGAAAGTTTTTTTTCTCCCTTGGGTGTCCATTCATTAGATGGCTGAATATCAGAATTTTTTGTTCATCCGCTATCTCCCTATTCATATCAAGTATCATGGTCAGCCTGATGGATGAAAATTAACTAGATTGATCGTGGAATTCTAATCAATGAATAGATACACTTTCAATACCTGAGCCTGAGGTGAATGAACATTGAATCCTTTTATATCGGCATTAAAAATATGCTCAGATTACATTACTAATGTGCACAGGTATACATGTGAACAAGTCACAAGTCTTCCGTGTTTGTATATCTTACAAGTTTTCTACTTCCTCGACTACCAGTACTATTACTACTACCACCTTGATGATGACCACCGGCCAGTATATTGTCTCGTCCGTGACCTGATAATTTTGGGAAATAAGGCTAACGATATAACACATTTTCGTTTCACATCTGTATTATACTTTTTTTCTTCTCCTAACAGCAACAGTAACACATCTTCATCTCTCTCTCTCTCCCTAATATTTGACCAGCTACGATCCAGTGAATATTTCTCATGAAACTTTTCCGCGATAATAATTATAATTAACTATCTTGTGAATCTTATTCTCCACTATTCCCTACTGTCCACATGAGATGAGTATATACGTTGGGGTTAAATATATATATACATACATTCTAGACCAAAGTGTGGGATGAAATTCGTTTGAAATTTAAGATCTGCTTATTCAGCAATTCACATTGTTAAAGAGTTTCTGAAGAAGAAAAACTTTTACCAAGTTTATCTCATCTCCTTACTTGGCATCTTTTCTCTCTCTTTCACACACGCTTACAAGCAATGACCAATGTGATTGTTTTCGGCTGATAATTGGTTAAATGAATTGAGTGCACGAGATGCCTTTCACATTCTTGCTCTCGTTCTTCTTGTACAGCTTCTTCTTTTACCGAATCACATACTTTTACGAAATTATGATTGCCGAATAAGCATAACTGCATCATCACTAGAGAACGGTATACATCAAATGAGAGAAGAAGAGAGAAGGTAATTGATCGTAAAAAGAACATCCACATTTCAATTCAGATCATGATTAACGAAAGGAATAGAGAAAGATTAAAATGTATATATATTTGAGGGTATGATAAGGATTTAGTGGGAAAACGAATGTAACAACCGCAAATTGGATCAACTTACCTGGAAACATACGTATAGACACTTTTGGTGGATATGTAACTTCTAATTTGACACCATAAGGTGAATAACCGGGTCCAATCTCATTGGAAACCTCACAGAAATATGTGCCTCGATGTTCACGAGTAACATTCAATATTTTCAATGTTGGATGAACACCACCATTTTTAACTCTATACAAATCTTGATTGTCTTCAATATCCAATTGTTTATCCTCTTTAAACCATTTTGTAGCATTGGGAATCAATTCTTTGGGTGTTGCAGTGTATGTACAATGAAAAATAGCTGGCTGAGAATGTTCAACTATTCTGATACCAGAACGCGGTTCCATAGCAACTTTGGGAGGCTCTAGAGTTAGAGATGAGGAATGAAAAAAAGATTTTGGAATGATGAGAAAAAAACATCATCATCATGCTGATTGTGAAGAATGTAATATGAAAAGAATTGGGTGAAGATTGGCGAAAAGACTATGCTACTATTTGGCAGCATTTGCATATCTCTAATGAAACTTGGCTAGCTGTTGATTGACAACATCTGAGAGATAAAGAATGCAAACAACAAAAATGTGGCAACTTTGAGAAAAAAAAGAGGAAACGAGATTCCTTGGTAATTCATTTCGATGATCTAGAAGCAAAAGTTTTTCCAAGTATTCCCAGGATATATGGAAAAAAATTGGAACTAAATTCCAGTTGAAAGGGAGAAAAAATATTTTTTCAACTTTCCAAGAATATATATATGCTCATAAGTCATCTGAACGATGCTTCTCTTTTTTTTCTCCTCAAGATTCACATGATGAGATGGAAAATTCAGCAAAAAAGAAAAGGATTTACAGTCAAAATTTTTGCCGAAAAACAAGGAACACTGAATGAGTCTCTGGAGAGAGATCATGAAATAGTAATAATTTCTTGATAGATGGAATGAAACTTGAATTTTTTTCCCTCCATCTCACATGATTGAACCGAATCAAACTATTTATATATATATTTCTATCGATCCATTTTGAACTTTACAAATTTCAAAGGTTGGCGAAAAAGAGGTTTGATAAAGAATACAGATGTCAAAATATTGAGGTTACATGTATGAATATATATACTTACGAAGCACTTGTAGGTGTACAAAATTAACTGATGGACAATTGGGCACCTCTTTGATGTAGGTCACTTCACACTTATAAAAGCCTTCATCTGATGTTTCAATATAATTGATTGATAAATTAGCAGCCATACGATCCGTATTAAGACTAGCTCGATTGGCCAGCTCTCCAATGGGCTTGCTAACAGTTTCATGACTATGTATATATATTCGTGGCCATTGATCATATGGATTTTTCATTGAATCACTTCGACTCCATACAACAAAAAATGCATCACCACATTTGACCTCACATGGTAGTGATACTTTGTCACCAAGTTTTGACTTTATTTCAATCGGAGGATCAACGTCTAGGTATTTAAAAAAAGAGATGATAAAAAGAGGAGAATAAGAATTTAAAAGGAAAAACAGAGAATTCATGCGATAAGGAACCATTGAGGACTTGTTGCAGAACAGAACAGATAGTAAGATAGTCAGATAGAGATGGATAGACAGTAAAATTCTTTTCATTACAATTGAAAATGGCTTTCGACTTGGCTATCGGATTGGAACGTGTGTGTATGTGTGTGTATTTAAGAAGATGAAGATGAAGAATAGAAAAGGAAGAAGAGGAAGAGGAAGATGGATGGCTGGCAGAGGCTTGAAGAAAAAGTGATCTCAAGTGTGAAGAGACACATACAACATTGGCGAGTGATTTTTGCTATCCTCTTCTTATTCTTATTCCATCATGCTTATACTTTTTTTTCTCTTTCTCTCTCTCTCATTCTATCTTCCTTCTTTCAACATGAACACAGTGTGTCCATTTTATACAGATATATAAAAATTTTCCTTGAGACTTTAAAACATCTCAAGCATTTCAAGATATCCGATAAAAGGAGAAGAGAGAGAGAGAGAAAAGTAAAGTGAAATAGATTAAATATCAGGAACGACCTCCCATATTTCGATGTGAAGGCAATATGAAAAATTGATCGATAGCTATCAAAATCAGATCCCATATGTACATGTGTATGTGTATGTGAGTACAGAATTTACAGAGACTTGAGATGTTTAAAATTGATTTCTACGGAAACATAGAGGAAAAGTAAGTAAGAGAGAGAGAGAGAGAGAGAGAGAGAGAGAGAGAGAGAGAGAGAGAGAGAGAGAGAGAGAGAGAGAGATGAAAAGAGAGGGATTTTGGGTGGATAAGAGTAGGTAGAAGAAAGCGCCTTAACAGTTCCGTGATGATAGCCAGCATCATATGTGTATAATAAGTCAGAGAAAAGATACGGGAATTATGATGAATTCTTGTTCCTTCACTCTTGTTGGTTAAAGAAGGATGTACTTACTTTTTTTCACTGCACAATGGCTATATGATATTAATGAGAGAAATAAAAATATCCAAATTTGACATAATAACAACACAAAATGTGGCCCATAAAGTGGTGCCCGAATCATGTAGATTCTCATTGTTTTATCCGTTTTAGTTCTTGTTCTCTTTTGGATGAACAAAACTCATAAAATCGTGATTTTAAAACAATTCAATAAGTTTCAATATTCACACATGTTATATTCACATCACCATTATGACAGAAAAGAAGTACACATAATCCGTTAGACGATGAGTACCTGTGGACACACATCGACATATTGATGGTAATAATGATGAAATTTGTCAAGATCGATGAAATCACTCGAGATGATGCACAAGATGGATAATGATGATGAAATTGGATGATCAATGTTACCTGATGAAATTGATGATTTAATCCAAGTTCATCAATCGATTTGAGATGAGTGAAAGAATCCTTTTTGTTACCAAGGCGAAAAGAGAAAAAAGAGAAAATTTCAACTTCGATATGAAATAGTGACCAGAAATGATTCAAAGAATTAGCATGATATCATCATCATAATCCATATTGTGAATTATCCAAACACACTATTCATTTCAACAGATTTATCCACAAGTTCAATTCCAACATGATGAGATACACCGCACATTCAGAACTTTTTCAAATATATCTCAGTTTTCCTTAGAACTGTATATAAAAAAGAAGGAAAAAGTCTTCAACGTTCTAGCTTCTAGAACTTATCTCATTCTAAGCGCTTGAATTCGATGAGAAAGTTGCACTGAGCTTATTTTGAGAAGTGAGAAGAGAAAAAAAAGTGAGCAAAAATGAGCCAACCTTTAAAAGCGCCCTCTACTTTCTATCCCGTAACTTTGCTTTTCTTTCTTTCTTGAAACTTTCTCGCATCAAAAATTCGGAAAATTGTTCATCGGTCATCTTGGCCCTCCTTTTCCACCTTCTTCTATCATGATGGTGAAGAAATTTTCACCAGCATCAAATGGGGAAATAAAAAGTTGTCCCTTACACCCACTGTCCAGTCTCTCTCTTTTTCTCTTTATTTCTGTTGTTGATCATACTTCGTTCTTGTCCTGATACTACTGTTACTCTGTTTGTCTTATTTCAACTGTCTTCATCAAGCAAAGAGAGAGAGAGAGAGAGAGAGAGAGAGAGAGAGAGAGAGAGGCTCTTTAATTTTTACTTTAATCTGTCTTCCTTTCACAGGTAATTAGGAGCTTCCGTTTATCAGACAAACGTACACACACATGCGAGACTGTGGACCAGTCGGTGCCCTTGAGGCATGTCATCTTTGCTCAGGGAGAGAGAAAGAGAAAACCTTTGTAATTTCAACGATCTCTCTCTCTCTCTCTCTCTCTCTCTCTCTCTCTCTCTCTCTCTCTCTCTCTCTCTCTCTCTCTCTCTCTTGTATGAGAGAGAAAAACATTAAAGATATAAAAAAACGGTGACAAAAACTATCCAGCTGATGTTCACTGAATCGTTCCGAGAGCACGTTAGCACTGGAAAGATCGATTTTGGCGTCAAAAATTAGTCGGCACGCGGAACTGATGTTCTGGCTGACATTGTTGGGTAGAAATTAAGAGAAGATTCACACTGTTCTCAGAGTTCTATTCTGGTATCTAGTATATTGTGTAATTGATCTAAGTAAGTTTTGAGTATGTGTGTGTTATTGGAATTATCTTCTTCGATAGACGCGGAAATTTTTTCACACAATTCGATCACCTTTCTGTTCACTGGGAACAGCTTCTGGTCGAATACAGTTTTCGTGAAGCCGATCACAGAATTTTTTCTTACCTGATGATTTATCCGCTTTTGTGATTCAACAGAAAGAGAGAGTTTTCATTTTGTAACTCAGATTTTCACAGAACTTTCTCAGGCTTTGAACCTCGATGCATTCTAAAATCTTCCATTGAAACATCCACATCAATAGACTCCAAAAAAGTTCTCGTAAATAATTCAATCACACGAAAACTTTATGAACCCTCCAACTTGAAAATTGGGAAAATTCATCACTTCCCAAACTCAAAACACACCGAAAAATTCACTCAAAATAGTCACAATCTGATGACGACAACGAAAAGGTTCTTAAAATGCTCTCCACCATAGACATTTCTGATGTGAGAAAAACATTTCACCACTAAAGATGCTGATATCTGAACACTTTGCCAACTTACAATAATCTGACAGGCCAGTTTCACTCCAATAGAGAAGCGAGAGAGAGAGAGAGAGAGAGAGAGAGAGAGAGAGAGAGCAGATAGATATGCGCCAAGATTTTCAATTTCGGCTCTACTCAAGAACCGCCCTGATACCCCACAAAGGCGGTGCCCTACTGCCGTGGACCCCTCGCGGACCTTTGGAGGGGCAGCCCAGCACACAGAAACACACACACAGGCCAGAGGGAAAGAAAGAGAGAAATACTCAAGACTAAGGCCATGCCCGTCGATATGGTAGGAGAGAGATGATTGCTAGTCGAAAAATAGATAGCAATAGCAAAGATAGCAGCTCGCTATCGGACGTCCGAGATGAGGATAGGCCGATATAAAGGCGCGCGTTTTTTGGCCATGGTGGCGCTTCTATCGACGGAGCCCAAGTGAGAAGAAGAGAGAAGAGAGAGAGAGCTCGGAAGATGAGAGAGTCAAAAATATTATTACGTTAGTTGAATTTTGGAGACTTGAAGGAGAACTCCGTAAATTTTTCACGTTCTTTTCAAAACGTTACATGTGTCGGGAGGCGTAAATTTTCGATATTCAAATTATCTGGTGAACTTTATCATGTGACCGTTCTTGTGGCCAACAATTGATTGCCTTTTTTTGTACTGCCAATAGTTTTATATCACAGTGTGTAATGTGTCTTCGTCCTCGTGTCCGTCCTACTAGAAATCCTAATCGGACAATGATCAGCCGATCAGCTGTGAGAACTTTTTTCAATCCACATGATCATTATTATTACTATCATGCCAATAGTAATGGTTATCGGTGGAACTCTGCGTGCCTGGTGCTTTTTGTGGCAATCATGTGTTTGCCGATGATGCAAGTTAATTCACTTCGAATAATTGATTTTAAAGCGTCAAATGTTGTCGAAAATGGTACAGGTTCGGTAATATTGGATTGTGATTTTGTATTCGATCCTGGTGAACAGCCGATGTTTATGAAATGGTAAGCTCATTTATATGCGAAGAATATTGAATGATATTTTCTTCAATTCAATCGGTTTTATCTGTACTCTTTTATATCAATTAACTTTTAATTTCGTTCTCGATTCGAAATTAGTTTCACTTTCTGCTCAATCATCTTATCAATCGAAAGTATCAACCTTTGTTCCGTTAGACGTTTTTCTGAAATTTTCATGACAACATTCTGTCATCTTTCTCTTTCTCTTCCATTTGAGGTTAATTCTTATCACAATCTCTTCATCAAGAGTTGCGAATTTTGTCCAGGAAACTTGATGATGTCCTTTTCGATAGTATCTCTATAATTGTCATCCAGAATAGTCTTGAGGGTTGAGAATAGTAAAAAAGTTTCCTCTCTTCTCATCATCTTCACCATCCGCACTTACACACAACAACAAAAACAGCAGCTCAAGTAATTTGCATGCACAATTGACTTTGCCAAAGTTTTAGCAATCCGTTACATTAGTACACGTACTACAGCATCCTCTTTCTCTCTTTCCGCAACCGGATAGATGATTTAATATTGGTGAGAACTTTTTTCTCCAGTATAAATTCTTCTCCTTCCTATTTTCGATGGTCCAACATACACCTTACATACGTGTTTGTGGGTATCTTTTTTGTCACTGGGACTGATGAGTGGTGAATAGGGGCTGAAGACATGCGAAATCAAACGGAAAGGTAGAACTCAAGTGATGAAGTTGGAAAAGATAGAGTGAAAATAATAATAACAGTGATAAAAAAAACTGAGTTAAAAGAAAGAAAGAGAAAGATGAGAAGCATGACTGAATAGAACGGAAACATGTTTCATTGTGAATACTTACTACTATTACTTTTTCTATTATGTATTTGATAAAATGAGCATTTCATAAGAGGGGAAAAAAATTTTCGGAAGAGAGAGAGAGAGAGAAGAAAGGGGGGTGGGCTACCGTAGAGAAAGGTCCATGGAACCACCCAAAATAAATTGCCATGTCTATCTATCTATCTTTCTTCCTTTACATACATACATTGGCCACTATCTGTCTCTCTCTATGAATGAATGTATGTGGATGTGATGCTTTGATGAGTAGAAGCATTTAACAACAGATAGGTAAAGTTGAAGATGAAAAAAAGGAAGAGGAAAGGTGAAAACAAAGGAGAGAGAGAGAGAGAAAGATGAACGATCGGCCCTTCACACATATACACACACAGAAGGACCCTCTTTCAGTAGTAGTAGTCTTCGCCCTCTTCCTTTTACCAAAAGTCCTGAATACCAACTAATATCACTGTCCCAGGTGAGAAAAATTATCATCATCAAATTTGGAAACTCCTCCAACTCACCCTCTTTCGGTAAGATGGACGGCAAGATTTGAATATTGTGGTGCCTGAGAGAGGGGTAAAAAGGAATATTCAACATCCACACCCGGGATGCACATTGTTGTTCTAGTTGAGCACTAATCGTCTCTGTTCGATCACTAATCAAGTAGAAAGTCATTAAGGAGTTCCACAGACTTTCATCCCTTATTTCTTGGAACTTGTTAAATGAGTCCCACATGTGTGCCAATATCGGCAAGAGAGGTTCAAAATGGATAATTTTCGAAATCGGAAACCATTTTAACCGTTTTAACCACTAGCGATGACCTTTAACCATCATTAGACTGTACTTGACGATGTTCCATCAGAAGTTCATCTCGCTCAGCGATGTACAAGTGATGGTGAAGTGATGAATCATCATCACTGATGATAATATTCCGATGCAAGGCGCAAAGTTTTCTGTTTCTAATTGCTGAGAGCTTTTTTCTATGCTTCTCAAGTTCAACTTGGAATACTGTTTAGGATTTATGTACCATGTACATCATATCATATCTTGCTTTACACATTTTAATGTCTCTGATTTGATATCCGTTATCAAACCCCTTTTTTTCGATTCATTTTTTGATTGGTGGAAAATAATTTAGCTTATATTATACTGATGAATTTTCCTTTTTTTTCTATACACTTTCACCCAGGCATTTCAAGGGGCAGCTGGTTTATCAGTTGATATTTTCGAAGAATGCCATCTCAACCCTGGAACCGTTGAAAGGTTTCATTGATAATACATACTCTCCATCTCGATCGGAAAGTAAACATCGATCAATACGCTTAATTAAGCCCACTATTCAGCTACATGGTCCGTATACGTGCCGAGTTGATGCTTTATCCAAAGATGATGCCCCTACAGTCTCCAAAAAAGCTCATTTAATGGTGTATTGTGAGTATTTTACCAGATTTTAATATCATTTTAAAACAAATTTTTACGATAAGTTGATGATATTATGGGCTGTTTTATGAAAAAATCTTTTCCTAAAGCCTTGTGAACATTGAATTTGATCATGATGAGAATCTGAATTCAGTTGATGCGATACAATTCATATTGAATCTGAGAATGTGTGTGTAGGTGATATATTGAAACAAATTCTGAGGTCAAATTTCAAACTTTCATACACATATGTATCTAAATATGACATGTGAAAAGTTCATATTCTCATGGAAGATGCATAAACTTTTGTTTAGAGTAAATGTTGGGCAAGTTTGGACACGATTACTCAATTGGACATGCAACAAAAATTAGCCTCATTTTATTAACATTATTATTATTGAAGCATAAATGAACACACACATACTCATACAAATCGGAAGCATCCATCAAGAATCCAGTATACAGCCAATTACTTTCACAAAGAATCGTTCAAATATCATCAGTATCATCTTAATCTTTCCTTCTTGTTCACTTAATTTTTCTTCTTATATCCATTTTGTTCATCATTTCATGAATGGTTCTCTCTCTCTCTACTTTCTGTTCATTCCTCCTCTATCCAGCCTCCTCCTCTTTCCTTCATCTCCATCTTGTCATTTATACCATCTTCTTAGTTTTGCCCACAATTCATCAATGCCCACGTTTTTTTGGCAATCTTCACTATATGAGTAACTCACATGTATCATACTCTTACACAGTATGGATCATCATGTTTATAATTCGTTGAAACAAAAAGAACTCAAAATCATATTAGGCAATTGTTTCAATCTCTATCTCCATCTCTTCTTTTCTCAATATTCATGAGATATTCATCATGAAACTGGACTCATGGTGTATGATCATCTCTCTCTCTCTCTCTCTCTCTTTCATTTGAAGTAGGAGGCTGAGGAACCTTGCTGATTGGGATATCTTTTATTTTGTTTTAGGAGAGAAGAAATTATTTAGAATAAAGTTATTTTCAAAAGTTGCTCAAGAACTTTGTAGGCATAAGATAAATTTTGATGTTGGCATTTTTGGAATGCTTTCGTTAATACATTTAGATACCTTTAGATATTGTGAGGGTCGTGGAATTGAATAGATCATCAGATTTTTTTTCTTCTTTTCTATTTGGAAAACAAAAGTAAACCATTTCAAATGGCCTTTGATTTACAGTTTGATCTCATAGATCAGCTACTTCATTCGATTTGAAGCTTTCACTGGATAATTATTCTTTAATCAGATATCATTCACTTTTGCCGTATTTGATTCACTGGCCTCATGAAGTTTCGAATGTCCTTCTTCTTATATTCTGATTCTTCTCCCTATCTTGATGATACGCTTTTCTTAACTGTTCTCACGATTAAACAATAGAATATCAACTAGTCTACTTTTCAACGTTTTCGATTTCAGTCTTCAAATTCAACTGCTCACAATCAAAATACGCTCGTCTTTCTTTTCAAAGTTCCAAAACTCTATCATCCACCAATTGTCCTATTCAGAAATGTGATCCGCTTGACATTAACCGTAATCGGTATCAATCGATACATGAAAGTGGTAAACAATTGAACCGCACTTTGATCACCATTGAACTAGAAAAATTGGCTATTTATGTGTCCAAAATGGGTTGAATTCACTTCCTGATGCAATCGAAGAAAAAATAACAGCAGAACAAGCTGATCAGCCCATCTCAGTCATGAATTGATGCTGCATGGACAATAATACTCATCTGAATTCCGAGTTAATGGAAAACATAAACATTCAAATGCATCAAGTGTAGCATCTTTCACGCCTTTGATTCTGTTATTTATGCAAATCTTTGAACATGAGCATTTTCCCAAGCACCTTAGCTCTCTCTCTCTCTCTCTCTCTCTCTCTATGATGTCTTTCTTCTTCTCTCTCTTTTCTTCACCCTTCTGATGTGTTACTGGAGCGTTTCGATGGACATTCACAAATCATCTTCCGGTCTTCTCATGACTTATTTTCAGTCCACCTTCCGTTCAGCATCTTCATTATATTCATCTATCGTTTCTTGAGGAATAGAATGAGAGTGGAAGAAGAGAAGAAAGATGGACGAAAATTCCTGGACATCCAAGTGTGTCAAGTGTGTTCGGTCAACTTATCTAACCATTTTCCTGAACTCTACATCCTTTCCGCATCTTTAACAATATGAACGATATACATTAAACAGAAAATGTTTTGAAAGAGAATTTGAAAATCTTCGTATGTAGGTGTAAAAAGTTATCTAGCCAAGCGATAATTTTCGATCAAATATTTTATGCATCCTTAATCACGATCAATAGCCGTTCACACATCAACTTGAACCGGAAATTTAGACACACTCGGTTGATTATTTTTTCTCAGACACTCACAACATACACATCTCACAGCATCAGAAGATCGTTTGACCAGAGAAGCGATTGATGCTGTATAACGGTACAACAGCAATGATAATAATAATGATAACAAAAAGTTCATCAAGTTCATTGTTCAATTGAATTAGAGATGAAACTTTGATGGGACATCAAGTGTTGTAGCTAGTACAGCAGGCACATTTATTCGTTAAACTTATCTGAAATGATTTAATTGATTGATTTTTCATTTATTGTATTTTATTTTCTCTTTCTTCTTCTCTTCAGCTCGACCAAAATATTTTGATTTTGTGACCGACAATTCAAGTTCAGTCATCTGTCGTGCATCAGGCATATATCCTAGTCCAATTATAGAGCTTTATCGATATGGATCTGAAAATGAAACTAATCAAATACTAATCAGCCGTAATCCGGATAAAGTGAGCACCAATTCACAGGGTGAATATACGGTTGAATTGCGTGCTGAAGTTGATGATTCTCATTTGCGAACTGAAATTGTTACTCATTATGAGTGTGTATTAACCATACCGGGAACAAATTTTAGTAAAAGTAAAGTTTTGGCCTTCCAAAAAGGTAAGTAGTATACCTTTCACCTTATCTATCAGCCATCCTTTCTATATCCATTCTTTTCTCTATCTGTTTATATACATTTCTCATGATACACATTCTCACTAATGGTGATTGAATGATTTATTTCAGTCAATTCATTTTTCCCAATATATTATCAATGATATAACTCCCATTAATCCACACCTCATAAGGGTTTGCCACTTTGTTTGTAAACGATCTTGACTAGTGATCAAAGAGAGAGAGAGAGAGAGAGAGAGAGAGAGAGAGAGAGAGAGAGAGAGAGAGAGAGAGAGAG
>QZCP01000079.1:69089-87300 GCA_003956705.1 Brevipalpus yothersi
GAGAGAGAGAGAGAGAGAGAGAGAGAGAGAGAGAGAGAGAGATGAGGTGACTTCCGGTTTAATATTTTCATTGTTTTTCGAAAAGATGTTGTGAGAAGTGAAGGAAGCAAAGGGGGAAGGAAAAAAATTTGGAAAAAGAAAAAAGGTGCTACAATATGAATTGAAAAGAAGCAATATTCTTAATTAATACATGCATAAGTACATGCTCGATGAACTATCATCTCAATTTGATAACAATTACCGTTTTGTGATCAACACCCCATAATGGTAACAATACGTTACTGTTTGCCTTCGTTTCTCTCCCTCTCTTCAGAAGTAAATTCAAATGAATAAGAAAAGGAAGCTCAAAAATTGTATACTTTAAATTGAGTTTAAGAAGGCAAACACAAATTAAGGGCGTAAAAAGGGTGGTATGAGAAATACTGGAGAGAGAATACATTCACATCATTTTATCATGTTCTTCTTATTCTTCATCATTTGACTTGCACAATACTTAAGTGTTTTTTCAATATGGTAATCAGGGTGGTATATACCAACATTCACACACACACACAAACATCGGGCCAAACTTGACCTGTCCACTCTCTGGTGGGCATCAAAATGAAACAATACAAAAGTTCATCAAGCTAATACAAAGAGACTTTAATTTTTTCTACTCTCTCCCTTCACTTTTTCTCCCTCTTATCATCAGTAACACACACACACACACACACACACCATTATTGTTCTGATCACATTTACCCCGGTCCAATGTTTTTAACCTCTCTCTCTCCATCTTGTTGGAACCTAAAACATTGGACATCCTTTTGCCTATACTCTCATTATGACCACCCTCGAAAATCATCTTCCACCCTCATGTTTGAATAGAACTTTTTGTTTTATCGTTTCTTCATCTTCACCATCACTGTCAAGCATGACCAACAAGACTATCTTGACCGTATCACTTATGAGATGACCAATCTCCACCCTCTCCATGAAAGTCATTATTAACCAGTCAAGTCTAGTGTAAAATGATTTCAGATCATTATAAGTAGAAAGCTAGTGTCATCATCATAACTGCCATTCTAATCATATCTCTCTCTCTCTCTCTCTCTCTCTCTCTCTCTCTCTCTCTCTCTCTCTCTCTCTCTCTCTCTCTTGGGCCCATCACAATTTTTTCCCGCCTTTTTTTCGACTATCACACTTCTCACACTCATCCACTTTGGACATGAATGTTTATTATTGTTATCGAATTTGCTTCACTTGATGAATAAGCATAAACTTCTGATTGTGGATGTCTTTTTTGCTTCTTCTTTTCTCTCTATTCTTCCCTCTCTCTTTCCATCTTCTTCTTTTTCCTCTTTCACATCACTTCCCTCATCGCTCATATGGACAACACATTGAGACGGGCTATCTAGCCACCGCCTTGGCCGTCCCGTTTAAGGCCCTCCGAAAAACCACTACCATGTGTACATGTGTGCATGTGTGTACACAAAACACTGTTTAAAAGATTCTTTTCGGGAATCCACTCATACACACATGCCTGTGGACTGGATCGTCTGATGTTTTTCACATCACATACGCCCAAACCAACTCTGCATGGTGCGTCAATCTCAATGCACCCAGCCCGGGTCTTAAGTAGGGTCAATGTGTATGTTCCTCTCTCTCTTTCTCTCGTTGACCAGTGACTGCTTCCAATGCTACATCTTTTGCCTCCCTCTCTCAGAATTCTTGGTGGGCCTTGTGAGATGATGAACAATGAGCAACCATTTGTGAGGATGAAAAATTTCGGGCAACATTACTGGGACGATTATCATCTAGTCGAAGCTCTCTGTCAAACACTGATATACATTCTCGAATACTTTGTCTGTTCGAAAACTTCGTTTCGGTCTGCTTATTGACCTTATGACATTGCCTTCAATAACGGTCTTCAAGATAGGTCTCAAATTTTTGAATCGTCAAAATGAAGAGAGAGAGAGAGAAAGTCTAGAGGCTTCCGAAAGTATGTGGCGGCAAAAGCGGTCAGTAGTCTGAGTAAAGAGTGAAATTTTGAGTCATAATGATGGCTTTTGGAATGTTTTCTCGGAGAGAAAAGAACACTTAACATTGCCAGTGATGCGTCCACTGTGAGCGTTGGATGCTGGATGGATGGATCGTTTTGTCCATTTTAAAGTGTCCTCTCTCTCTCTCTCTCTCTCTCTCTCTCTTTCACTTCCCTTCTCTTTTTTTCGTTCAACCAAAACGTGGAGAGTTTAAAGAATTTACAGAGGCTTGTTTCAAATTTCACCAAAATGTTTGTATGTGTGTGGTTTCGCTATTCCGCATGATGTGGAGAAGGAGAATAGATGGGACAGTTGAAAGGAGAATGGAGAGGGTAAGAGGATGAAAGTGGGATGCAAAGATATGGAGGACAGTTTTGAAATGGTCATGGGAAGAGGAAGATAAAAGAAGTGGGAAGAAAATTCGTAGAGAAAGTTGGCCTACAAGATGGATGTTAAGGTCAAGAGGTTACAAGTGGTGTCCTTATGAGGTTGTCCGGAAAAGGATGGATGATAATTTCTCCAGCTTTTCGCCTTCTATTCTTAACATAGTCTCAGAAGAAAAGATGAGAATTTACGTCTCTCTCTCTCTCTCTCTCTCTCTCTCTCTCTCTCTCTCTCTCTTTCGTCGTTTCTTCTTCCTCTCCTGTATTTTCACTATAATTCACTTCCTAGTGAGATGGTAACTCGATGACTTATATTTTTTTTTCTCTCTCTCTCTTTTTCTCTCCAGGATGGAACAAGCGTCGAGGCTCAAATATGGCCACATCTTCACTGAAACTAAGTCATCTATCCGTTGGAATATATCTCATTTTATCACTTTCAATGGTGTCCATCTCCACATGGTAGCCATAAGATGAATGTCTATCACATTTATCACATCGTCACTTCATCTTCTCTCTACATATACTACATCTCTCTTCCTCTCACACACACCAACGATTCCGTCCTAACAACTTTTGAATGCGTTTTATTATTATTAACGAATAAAAAGTTTTCATAATTGTAATCGAAGTTATCCTGATTTTTAACTTTTCCTGATACAAATATCTGCAGCAATATTCAAAATCAAGCTGATTTTGTTGTTGCAGAGAAAATATATACTATCAAATCGAGGATGCTTGTATAGATAGGCCAAAAATGTTTAGATGTAAGAGATAGTTTAGAATAAGTTCTCTCAACTAGATTCTCGATGATAGTCTAGAACATCGGAAACATCGGAAAGGTTTCGTATGTAGTTCTAGAACAAGAAAATTAATGAGTGATTGGGCTCATTCGCTCCGTTATCGAATGTTGAAATGTTTGCCAAAGTTTACCGTGTTCTTTCGTTTCCAAATGTTTCATCGTACCTGGCAACTAAAGCTCGTTCAACCAATTTATCAGAAAAAGATGAGGAGATGCAAAATTTAGAGGGCCTTAATAGAGATTTTAGGACTTAATTTCGATAAGTAAGCCAAAGTATATGGGTTTAGGAAGATATTCCTACCTTCTAACAAGAGATACCTAAATACTCGAGATGATAAGGGGAAAAGTCAATGCTCCATCATGAGAATGAATTTAGAAAAAGCAAATTTTCAGTGCCCGCGGGATGATGTACTCTGAATCAATCAATTTGTCTGTTTTGCTGATAATGAAGAGAAGATGTAGGGGCAAAGAGTTTATTGCATCAAAAACCATTCAGAATGATTCAAATGTCACAATCAATGTGGAATGATCATCATGAGAGGTAATTTGTTCACTTCATTGTTCAAGTGACGATGGTAATGAAGGCGAATTCTCGAGAAAGAGTAAAGAAAGAGGAAAATAAAGTGAGAGAGAGAGAGAGAGAGAGCGACTGATCAAAAAGAGAAAATACGGCAAAATGTGAGCGTGATAAGAGAGGATGAATTTAAATATGAATAAATACGGAACGAGGCGGAAGAAAGTGTGTGAGAAGAGTAAAACTGAAAAAATCAATCTTTAAATGAAAATTCCAATAATGAGTGTTGTGATTGCAAGAAAGAGAAGATTATTAATTTACATCACTAGATTCAGATCAAGGCATCAGTTCCTTGTCGAAGGAAAGAGAAGGCATCCGTCTTAAAATTGACGGATCAAATTTTTATGTCCAATGGACTGGGAGGATGGCTGGGCGATTCGATAATCGATGAGCTTGTGACCGAGTCTTTTACATCTTGAGATCCGCGCAGAGGAAGTATCATGATTCCAGCAAGAAAGCTACAGAGTCCAATCACATAGAAGGTGCTGTCGTAATTTCCAGCTATATCGAAAAGCCAACCTTAAAAATGAAAAAGGAAACAATGAGTAAATATTCATGATGAAGATAAATAAATCAGTTTGCACCAAAATTGCTTCAAAAAGCATACCAGCAAGTGGTGGGCCAAGCATTGACGCGATTCCTTGGACTAGAAGCATCAGACCATAGGCGTTGGTAAATTTGTCCAAGGAAATTAGATCTACCAAGATCACTGGTACTAAAGTGAAATTAGCACTGACGGAAATTCCATAAATAGCAGATAGAATAGCCAATACATATGAGTGGCGAGCAAGAGGAACCAGTCCCATTGAGAAACCACCCAAGATTGTTAGGACACTGTACCAAGTTGAGGGCTTCAACCAGGTTTTATCTCCTATATAACCAATGATCACCTGAGAAGAATGAAGAAAGTATGAATATTCTTTGGTTCTTATCTTGATTGTCAAAAATATGAATCATACCGTTCCCAGTGTGTTTGCAATACCCATAACGGATATCATGTAAGAGGCAATTTCTTTTGTATATCCAGAGGATATCGTGTGATCAGGAAGACAGACGTATATTACGTCAATGCATCCGTGGAGAATTAAATTAGAGAGACAAAACAGAGTGAAACGAAAATTTGAGAATATTGAGAGATCGATCAAGCTCTTTAGCAGCCTTTTTACATCATACATGAGTCTTTTGTTCTGTATTTCGGAAAGAAAGCGAGAGAAAAATTAGAAATTTGAAAAAAAAAAATCATGGGTTCAAATACTTTACCTTGCGGGATTCTGGTTTGGTAGTTAAATGAGAATGGTACAAATCAGGGGCACTAGAGGCGCGAAGTCGATATCGACGATTGCTATATAATGCAGTTCGGTAAGTTAAACTCGTTCTTGGATATAAACCTCGATAACGAAAAACATCTCGAGCCATCAAATTATGGATAGGTATCTGGTGGGTAGTTTTGTGACGCCATTTACGTGCTTCTCGTTCGATCATGTGTCGAAGGTTTGCAGCGGTAGGATTTTTTTGAGTATCACTTGGTTGCTTGTTGTGTTCATCACCTTGAGATCGAATTTGGGAAGTTTCATGATCACCTTTAAATATGTCCAGCAGTGCTGACGAAAAGAAAACTGGTCTCTCATCATGAGAGTTGAACGATGGTAATAAATTAGAATGTTGTGGTAAAGGTTGATTCAAGTTAATATTCTTAGATGGTACATCACTTTCACGGAAAAAATCTCTCGACTCTAATCCTTCCGAGCGCATATATGTTGGAATGTTGATCAAAGAGGAAAAATTTCTAATCGGCATTGGACAGCGTCTTTCTTGAGAGCCTGAGCAGCGAGACTGGATTGCAGGATCAACCGATAATTGAGTTTTCAATTGAATTTGCCTAGTAGAACTCTTTGGTAACAAAGTATCTCGACAATCTTCATTCTCACTCATTCGATGGGTTCGATCTTCCTCCGAGATGGATTCAAGTGGTCCATCGATGACAGCTGAACACGAATGATTCAACAGCTGGGACGAAGGTGAAGCATCATAGAAATCAGAATTTTCACAATTATTACAATCACGTGGTGATGGTGGATTCAAAAGTTGCTTGAGAAGGGTTGGATTGTTTGGAGTTGAATTATGATGATGGTTACAGGGAGGAATTAGAACTTTCGAAGGATTGTAGGGAATAATTGCTGTTGAAGCTGTTGTAGAATAGAAATTATCGCATGGGGCACTCAAATTACCATAAGTGCTAGCCGAGTGGCCACTTTTGATCGCAGTTGTTGAATCTACATTAATACTACTTGCTTCACAATCATTTGACGAATCATCGGAAGCAGAAGATGAGGTCAAGGAGGAAGTATCGTCGCCATAATCGGAAATATCAATATCTCGCATCAAGGCACCAAAGACGACGATGTTCAAAAAGAAACCAGACATTATCAAGAGTGTACCTCGCCATGAGAATTCATCCAACAGATAGGTTGTCAAAGGTGCAAACAAAAAGGTACCAATTCCACTGCCACAAGCAGATAGACCCAGAGCAAGTGATCGCCTTTTTTCGAAATAGTAGGCAACAGAGACAGTGGAAGTTACGTAAGCAGAAGATAAACCGATACCGGTAAGACTGAACGCAATAAGAAGATGCTCAAGTTTTTGAGCTCGAGAGCCAATCATAAAGCCACAAGCTGACAATAATCCACTTATAATGGTCATTATTCGACATCCAAATCGATCGGTCAAATAACTCGCTATCGGACCGGTAAGCTCAGGCATGGACAGTAGTAGGGAGCCAACCAAAGCTGTAAGAGATTTTGATTCACCAAATTCTCTTTGCAAGTGAATATTGTACAATCCATAGGACAAAGAAACACCATCAGCAATCAGTGTGATCATAAATGAAGCAAATACCACCATCCAGCCCCATCCACCATCGGGTGGCGATTTGTACACTATTTCTCCCATGAGATATTGAGAATAAGGTGAAAGATGGACAGATAGTTAGATTGTTGGCAAAAAGGTAAGTAGATGGTGATGTACAAAGAAAGAGAGGAGATGGTGTTGTGGTAGTGATGAGCAAACGAGATGTGTGTATGACCGCCAGCAGGTTTTTCGAAATACTTTACAGGACGTTCAAGAGTAACTCGTTTCGTTTTTCTTTCAAATCTTTTCTTTTTCAATTTCTTTTCTTTGGGAATATATACTTTCTTGCTTTCTTGAATCACCAAGAGTAGAATGAAGCGAAGAAGAAGTAGTAGTAGTAGTGGTTATAATTGTTATCAATCAGCGATACTTTAAATGCAAACTTAAGGTATTCCTTTCTTTTCTTTTTGGGGTATCTTTTTCCTTCTCTTTGAATTTTTTCTTTTTGCTTTTTTCCTCTTCCTCTATGTTCACATCAATAAGTTACTATTGCATCCAGGACCATAAATAACTGATGACAATAATAATAATAATAATAATAAATAGGAAGATGAATTAATTGGTGAAATGAAATTAAACTGATTTTGCATGCTTGAAATACTAATTATGAAGGCGACAGTAGTAGTGGTTGTAGTAGTAGTAGTATGGTTGACAATATTGGAGTAATTTGAGGCAATAAAGCTGGTAATAATTTTGGTTATGTTGGTGTTGATTTCGGCGAAGAGCAGCTTTGAGCCAAACATCTGATACGGAATTTATATTATTTCCCTTCTATTTACTTCGATCAGGATACGATGAACCGAGAGAGAGAGAAGTACAAGAACAAGAAGAGGTTAAATGGTTGTTGCCGTGGTCTAATATCGCGCAGATTTCCAGTTAAACCAGAGAAAAATTACAAGTGATCAAGATGAACCAGAGGAGAGAAAATGGCAAATTTCAACCCAGAGCAGATGATTTAGTTGAACCAGAGCAAGTGATTCGGTTAAATCAGAGCAAAAGATCAAGTTGAACCAGAAAGTGAGAGAGAGAGAGAGACAGAGGAAAGGCAAATATGAAGAAGATGATCAAAATCTGAAGCAGCAAGAGTGATGAGGATTCAAGGCGATGTGGTGAAGACGGTGATGTTGATGATGTGATTAATAATAATAGAGTTGGATGAGAAAAATTGAATTGAGATCGATTTTGAAATCATCGAATGTATCGATGATGATATTATTCACATATAATGATCGATGATGACAAATGCTTTCCGGGGACTGATTTCTGTTGTTGCCTGCTGCTGGTTAGTTGGCTGTTTATCTTGATTACGATAATAATATCGAATTGTGAATATACTAGCCACCATTTAAATCACGAAGGAAAGGAGTGAAAGTGAAAGGAGAGGAAGCTTTAATTTTTTCTTTTCCGGTCTTTGATCAATGTCTAGAGAAACAATAAATGTGAGCCAATCGAATAGAGGATAAACATGGGCACTTGATGTTGATTCGTCGATTTTTTCAAATAATAACAATAAAAATCAAGCCAAGAGGGATTCGTTGAGATTACCGTTGGTATTGATTAATTTAACTAGCTGGTTGTGTTGGTTGTTGGATTTTGATGTTGTTGTTGTTGTTGTTGTGGAAGGTGTTGAGACCAAGTTCGAATTCGAAAAGGGAATTGCGTAAGAATTGAAGAGATTAAACCGAATTCAAATCAGTCAACAACAACTGAGAGGTGATATTAAATAGAAGAATGAAGATTGAATGCCAAATAAAAGTGAGCTTCGCAAAAATATTATGTGTGTGTGTGTACTTAGATGATGATGGGAACTGAGAACTGAATAAGATCAAATTTCGAATCACCACTCTTTATGTGTGTATATATATATATATATATGTATAATTAATCAAATGATTCGCATATATAAATTGGAAACAAATTCGATATTGTAAGAAGTAGAGAATTACATCACAGTCATTCAAGAAGAAATAGACAGAGAGCAAGAAATCACGAAAAGGTTAAATTTTGATGTATTCAGAGAGATGGATCGAGAAAAAGAAAGAGAGAAAGAGAGAGAGAGAGAAAAGAGTGAATCGAATTCAAAGTCCTTGGCTTCTGTGTTCAGAAGATATGATGATGATGTCCTACGGACATGAGCATCTGAACATCATGAACATCATCATGAATATATCGAGCGAAACATGTACACAAGTAGAGGCAGAAGCAGAAGGATGTATGTCTATCGAATGTTCAGCGTGTAAAATAAAAGGAAATATACTGTTATATAAAATCATTAGAACATTATTTATTTTTCTTGATCTTTACACTCTGACATAAACCAGAATATTGATTAATATGGTAAAAAATATCGTACACTTGTGTGTTGAGCTCTGGCTCGTGCACTGTTCAGATTTTGACTATGCATTCGATTCCCCGTTAATGTAATTCAAAGGCAAGAGAAAAAAGAGAGACAAGAGAGAGAGAGAGAGGGAGACTCAGCCTGTCATTCTTCCGCTACCAGGAAAAAATCGTAACTAATCATTGAACAACCAATTTTTCAGTCTCTCTCTCTTTCTTTCTTTCTTTCTTTCTTTCTTTCTTTCTTTCTTTCTTTCTTTCTTTCTTTCTCCCTGTCACTAGCTACCGAATGCTTAATGAGCTTTCTGTGAGTTTCTTTCTTCGATACTTTTCGGATCATTGATGATCAACGATTATGCGGTATTCTGGAGAATGTGTCCCAAAATTGATGAGGTTTTTCTCGTTCTTCTCCCTTATATTCAATTATCTGTTCAAGAAGACAAAGTGGAAGGAGATAATTTTTCAAATTCCCTGAAAAAAGGCATTACAATGTCTTCGAATCACGATAACTAAGGTCAATTGAGATGGAAAAGGCAGACTGATGGATGATGGATATCAGTATATCTCTGTATTTGCTTGGATAGAGAATTCAAGATTATCTAAATGCAAAGTTCATCCAAGTTGAGCATAGCTGTGGATGAGAGATGAGAATGTGTTGGAATGGCTTCATCTCATCATGATCAGCTTGCTGGTCTTGTGATTCTGTTTCTTCGAGAGAGAGAGAGAGAGAGAGAGAGAGAGAGAGAGAGAGAGAAAGTGAATAATGGTATGCAAAAGAGAGAGAGAAAAAAATATTCTTTCCATTGTTTCAAATGATTCTTCCAGTTGAAGAAAGTTGCTCGAGAAAGTGGATCCAATTTGGCAGAATATTTTGACAGACTCCTTATGTGTGAGGACAATCGTGATCACAAATATAGCTTTGGATCCTCTCTTTCTTCCTCTCTTTCTTCTTATTCCATCATCTTCATCCAGCATCTCTCCTACAGGATCCACGAACCATACACACTAGAAGCTTCCAAAATTCGACAAACCTTGACTGAATGTTCATGTAATTGTACGTGTGTTTCTGTGTAGGCGTTCATGATACTTCGACTACAATCAGTTTGGTTTCCAACAGCAATTTCATTTGACTTAAATGAAAACAAAATTCTTCTTTTTTTCCACTTCAAAAAAGTTATTCGCTCTTATGCATAAATCACCTTTTTTTGATCCTCTACCATTGCCATCACTACTCTTATCTTGGCTCTTGTTTTACGATCGTTGAAAAGTGAGAAGAAAGGACATGGAAATATATTTAAAGAGAGAGAGAGAGAGAGAGAGAGAGAGAGAGAGAGAGAGAGCGAAAGTGATGAATTGATGACATAGATTGGTGATATATATGCATACATATCTATATATTATAATGTGTGGACACACACGTTTACCGATAAAAATTTCATTCCCTGACATCATCATGGTCTACAACACTACTACTACTATTGTGTGTGGTATTGTCCTTGGTTGAAAAAGGACAAAATCGAAATGGGGAGATAGTGTGACAAATATTAATAGTATCGATGGGTTGAAGATAGGGAAAGAATGTAAAATAAAATGTAGCTCATCAGGAGAAGAGTGGAAAGTTGGAAATATTGATTGGACCAGAAAAAAGTGTATAAAATGGCACGGCCATTGCTGGGGTATTTCATTATCAACAGGAAAGGATGGGAAACACACACAAATGATTTTTATAGAAAATTTCTCATGGTGAAGGGAGGAGAGAGAGTGAATGAAAGAGAAACTGAAAAACATTTGAATCTGATCGAATGAGGATTCTCGAAAAAAGAGAATCAAGTGAGTGGAAACAGATGATTAAACACTTATAGAAAAGTGATTATCTGAAGAGGAAGGCGAGCCATAATGTTTCTAATGTTTTGTTTATTTGTGTCTATGTGGAATGAGTATGGAACATGTTTCTAGAATACTTTCGATCCAACAAGGAATCATTCTTATTCATTTAAAGATTCCAAAAAGGAACACACGCACACACAGTCTTTGTGCAAAAGCGGACGGAATATTTTTGCAGAATTCATTAGAAAAAAGGAAGGAAAATCAAGTTTCCATTTAGAATAGATAATGTTAGCAACATAGACAAAAACGAAAGCAATTACTTTAAGTTATCGTTGTTTGATATATGATGATGATGTGTTCCCAGTCTTTGAGATGAGAGTGAACATACTTGAGTCCTTTCTCAATTTATTTACTCATCACAGATGAGGAAGGGGGAGAGATTCTCAATCCATAGAATTGGGTGAAGGTTTGAACTGAAAGAGTGGTGATTGACGACCCGATCAGTGATATATATCCAGTCATTTTCTTGGGAAAGCATGGAATGTGATATCCTTGGATACATTACTTGAAACATGATAATTTGCATGAAGTGAGAGAAGGTGTTGTAAATGGCAGCAAGGCAAATGGTAATGAATTGTGAATTGGCGGTGTTTGAGAGGGAGACATATATTACTACTCTTGAAATTAGGGAACCAATTTGTAGTGGTGATGAGATAAATTTTATCTTTCTTCTTTCAACTCTCTCTTTGTTCATTAATTTAATTTGAACCACTTAGGACTTGGTTGCTGTCTGTGCCTGCTCCAAGTCAAATGAATTTTGCTTTTTGAGCTCTTTTTTGTACAATATTCGGTTTTCAACCCAGAAAAGTATTGATGCCATCCATTGAAAGAAAACTCCTACCACAGCGAGCGCAAATGACCAAGAGAGATAATTATGCTCCGGATCAGGCATCCAATCTCTATCATCACCTTTTATACCAAAAATAATGCATGCAGTGGTGCAGAATAGAGCTGTATAGAATTTTGTGAGAGGAACAAAGGAGAAAAAAAGAAAGGAGAAAAAAGGAGAATTAGAATCGATTTTTTGAGTGTGAATTTAGTTTCCGCTGGAATCATTCACACACACACAGAGGTTCATGGAGTCCTTCGAAAAAAATTCACTTTCAATGGAAAAAAAACTATTATTCATAACCGTCATCGTTGTTGTTGTTCCCAAGTTATCAAGCGAGTCATCAGTCTTACCTGAAAGAAACATTATGATTGACAATACTCTCATGGCATACATCTCTTTGTCGACTACAAAGCATAATTGGATAGCCAAAACACCAATAACCGCAAGAAGGAGGAACACAAAACCCAGCGTGTATAGTGTTTGGGTGGCCACGAAGAATGCTGTGAGATGATATGGAAGAAGAGGAAGAGAGGAAGAGAGAAAAAAAGGATAAATTTAATTGGTTGAAAACCCACCATGAGATTTCGATTATTCTTGTTCATGGACAATATGAGCAATAAATAATTGGTCAAGCGATGAATTATTAGCACCACAACATGATGAACGAAAGGATAACAGATTTGAATGAATTATCATAGCTTATCGAATTTTCAGATTCCTATTGATTAGGGACAAGGTTATACTTTGAAATGCTCTTTTCAAAAAATGAAATATGATGCTCATCGAGAACAATTAAGGGCATGAATTGGAGTTCTATTTTTTTCTTCCTCTTCTTTTTTAAGAAGATGAAGGTGAAAGAGACAAGGAAAGAAAAGTGAAGAAATTAATTTTACCGGGTAATAGAAACTCTCGAAGATTTATGTTACCATCACTGTATTCGTAAGAAAAAATCCATCGACAACCAGTATAATATCGGAAAAATTGAAAATCGTATGGATCTTTCATACTACGGAAACATGTTTCCCATAAACCAAGTTTATCGAATGTAGCACCATAATGGCGTCGATCAGAGGCCAACCAGTATGGTGTAGAGAACGCAATCAGACTAACAACAAAACTAATTGCAAGAACAGCATAAGCCGATATACGCGCGTCTGACATTTTTGCCATGATGATGTGATATGATATGATATGATGATAATATAACAATATTTTTTTCAAATATTTTCAAATTAGAACAAATCAATTTTTGACTTTCGTGCGAATATAATCACACAAGTGAACGTCTATATTTATCTATGTGTATGTTTATATTTTGATGAAGATGATCAGGTTATGTGACCCAAAAATTACCCACTTTAATTGGAAGTAGGGTAATACGAGTAGTTAGGAATGTGAAGAAAGATAGAAGAAGTCCAACAAAACTTAAAGTTCTTCAGTCTCAAGTAAATATCAACAATCAAAAGTCAATGGCACCAAATTAAATAGGCTGATCATCAAAGCTGAGGTAGTTTGATGGTAAATGAAGTAATTTCAGAATTGAAGGTTGAGATGATAGGCAATTCTTGATGTCCAATTAAATGGAATGATGAATAAAGTTGGGCAAATGTAATTGTTCACCAATAAATAGATGACACTCAAGTTTTAATCACTCATCACCAGGTAAAGGGAGAGAGAAAAGAGGAAATAGGTAAGGAATGGTTTGATGAGAAAACGTTGATTGTGAGAGGAGAGAGAGAAAAAAAGTAGGAAAAACTGAATTTAGACCATCTTTATCACTGATCTATGACAACTGAAAAGAATAATGGTTGACAATCTAAACACATATCATCTGCAACAGTTACAAAAGTATATATAATAGACACACATACACAGGTAACTAAGGGAATGACAGGCACGGTTTATATGTAAACACAAAACTATTCCCTTTCTCTCTCTCTTATTCAGTTGATTAGTTTGGGTAGATGTTTTTCACGGCGGGAATATTGATGATGATGTTTCCTTCTTCTCTTACACCTTACTCTCTCGTTCATATGGACTTTCACTGTACTTCTGTGTTTAAAAATTAACATTCACAATCCAAATTCACTAGTTGACTGTCTCCTCTGCACTCTCTATCAACTTTCTTGTGGTGGATAACTTTTCAAAAAGCTTATATTTTCGGTAGGAACCATGCAAGCAAGATGAAGGAAGAAATTTGAGAGCCGACAAGTAAGAGAGAGAGAGAGAGAAAGAGGAACGCTAAGAGAGAGCTTCAAAGTTTAGCCAGCAAGGCAACATAACTTCGGACACCGCCCAAGCTCTACCTTTTTCAGAGAGAGAGAAGAGAGAGAGAGAGAAACAGGTATGAAAGAAAGAGAGAAGAGAGAGGAAAAGAGAGAAGAGAGAGAAAAAGAAAGAGGAAAGAGAAATAAGAGAGTTCCTCTTTCCCATCGACTTGCATTTTTCTCTCTTCCTCCATACTTTGGGTAACTTCCCGTGACTTTCCTCCACTTTGACTGGTACCTTTTTGTGCTTAGTAAGAAGGGTCTTGGCTAACTTTTTGGTGTAAAAAATATGCCATTTCATTTTTATGCTTGTTATGTGAACACGAATGACAAACATGTTCTCATAAATTTTGAGAATTCTTGAGAAAAAAAGCTGGAAAAGACTGAATGAGATCTGAATAGAAGCACTTTCTGGGGTACCTGTGTGTATGTTCATTATCAGAGGTGGCTAGAAAAAAATGAAAGCTTGAGAATTCAGCGGTTGGAATGTTGAAAGAAAACTTGAATCGGTATCTGAAGG
Organism: Brevipalpus yothersi; assembly: GCA_003956705.1. Lineage (NCBI taxonomy): Eukaryota > Metazoa > Arthropoda > Arachnida > Trombidiformes > Tenuipalpidae > Brevipalpus > Brevipalpus yothersi. The sequence continues at coordinate 83,617 of QZCP01000079.1, forward strand.
TGTAGATGTATAGATAGCTTGATTGGATCATAAGTTTTATTGCAGAATGAAGAGGAGATATTTTGAATGATGAAAGCGGATAGGAAAATTTCTATGATGAGAGAAAATTAGCTAATGAAGGAAAGGAGAGAGATGAATATTTCCACTGGTCGATTGGAATTCAAACTGATAGAAAAATTCTTAATTCGCTCAACAAACTTTGTCCAAACTGGATGGACACTTATCACGAATAAAACTCGGAAGAATTCTCCTTGATCAGTAATCATAGGCTAATACTGAGCAAAAAATTCATCATGGTGGTAACATCGGGAGAAAATTTGATTCAACCACTTTCTGAATATTGATCCATCGCTCAATCACCGTGGAAAACCCGAGTTTAGTACCCAGATTAATCGAATATTTCATGATCCACATTAGATGAGGGGATGAATGAGATATCAGAGAACTTGTAGAATATAGAAGTTTTACGCTAAGATCAACAAACAAAACTGTGATGAAATTCTTTGTGAATTTTATCATGAAAGATTGAAAGAAGAAATCTCATGATTCAATAGTTAGATGATATCAAAACATTAAAAAACATCTCCTGGAACATCATAAATTACATTCGAAAAGATGTTGAACAATTGAGTTTCAAATGCAATCATCAACACAGTGGCACAAAGTATCCATCGGCTAATTATCAAGCAAAATTATCAATTAAATCATTACTTACGAGGTCTTAAGAAGAAGGCAAGAAAGTAGAGATCCTCATCCAAAATCCATCGACAACCACGATACTGTATATCATATCTTAAATAAGGATCCTCAAAATAATAGAAACACGCTTCCCATAGTCCAAGATTTCGGAAACGCTTTAAATGAGAATATCCATCAGATGCTAGCCAATAAGGTGTTGAAAATGCAATTAAAACAATAATACAACTTGTGAATGTAAATATGGCCGCATAACTGGAAGGCCTGATAGCGGTGATATCGAGCAGCATGATGATGAAAAAAGATGTGTTTAAATGATAAATATGAATAATGGCAATACACTGATATACTTCAATCACATGGATATTGGCTACTTTGATCACCAGTCAAAACTAATCAAGTTGAAACAAGAGAGAGAGAGAAAAAAAAACAATGAATGATGAATGAAAACAATTCTGTGGCACTTGTCAGGATACTTTTTCTATACTTCCAATGAAGGTCCTACCTATTATTCCATGGTCTCTCTCTTCCTTTTTTGCCCACCTAGTCATAAAAATATATATCTATATTCACACAATACAATCGATCAATTAGGCCACAAATGAATTACAATCACAATTGAATAAATATGCGGGTGTGTTGATTTTTTTTTTCACTTCAATACTGATCAGAAAACTTTTGTATGTGTATAAACATTATTATTCAATTGAAGCTATGTTATAACATAGCTTCATATCAACTTGCGCCTCATGTCGGCAGAAGCGCTTTTTTTCGGTTCATGATGGTGAAAAGTTCTGGAAGATGGATCAGAAATTATGGACGAAAATCGATGGAAATTGTTTTAATCATTAGAATGGGTGGGGAGAGAGTAGGAAAAAAGAGAGATCACATTTGATGTTTAAAAATTGATCAGAAAAGTTTGATTGATGAAAAAAAAGTTGGCATAGTGAAAAATAGTTGTTGATATCCTTACTTTTGTGACAAGAAGGAAGGAACTTATTTGATCTTCTTCAAAGAGAGACAGATGAAGGAAGAGAAGGCACAGAATTTAATTGCTGATAGTTTTAAATATATCAAAACTATCAGCTGATGTGCTGATAATTAGGCCAGGAATTTGGGGATGAAAATGAATTTCTTTCACTTCTTTTTGGCCTTCGTGAATGAAGAGTAATTGTGGAGGAACATCACCATACTTTCGAGACATTTCTTCTTCCTCTTCACGCATTTGTTTTCGCTCTTCATCATCCTCTTCATCCTCATCTTCTTCCTCATCATCGTCTTCGGAACTTTCATTGTCATTATCATTTTCTCCACAATCCATCTTCTCAGATTCTTGCCTGTTGATGAAGAAGGACGAGAATTTAATCGACTGATTCTCAGTAAAATTTCTCTCTCCAAGAAAATTTGAGAGAAAAATGAGCGTATCAATACTTACTTGACACCATTTCGATTTAATTGTAGACTTTCTTCATCCTCTTCCACTGAGAGATCCCAAATATTAACTTGATCCTCACCAGAAGAAATGAATACGCTGGCATCATCAGGATCCCATTCTAATGATGTGATAGGAGTACAATGATACTTGAAAGTTGCAATTGGTGAAGCTCTTTGAGATGAATTGGAAAATTTACGGAAATCCCAAACTTTTAATATACCATCATCTCCTCCGGAAAGAAGAAAAGCTGGATCTTTATGATTCCATGAGATCACATTAACATCACAATCATGAGCTTCCTTCATATTCAATATACAAGATGATAAAGCAGGTTTGCGAATATCCCATATTTTTATCGATTTATCAACAGAACATGATGCTAATATTTTATCCTCTGTGGGAGACCATTGAATATCTTCCACAGATGCCTCATGACCAATGAGTGGAGTTTGATCAACATGCCAAGTTCCACCATCTCGAGGTTTCCAAATATGAATATTCTTATAACAATCACCTGTTGCCAAATATCCTGGGCTAACAGTTGACCAACCGATACCGAAACCTTCGGTTGGATGTCCAGAGAAGGCAAAATATGGTTGAATTGCATGCTCTTTACGAGCAATTGTCAAATCTTTAAGCTCAAAAAGGGAACGAGTAATATCATAAATACGAACACAACCTGAAAATAATAGCATAATATTTATCATAATGATGATCAAAAGTTTGTTTGTACAAAATACACATGGTACAAAATGATGAAATTATGGTAGCCAATCTCATCATCACCAAAAATGTCATAATTCTTACCAGAAGAGCACCATAAGGCAATAAGACCAGATGGACCAAACTGAGTGTACCTAATTCGATTAATTTCTCCCCATGGATGTGGTATATCAATAGCTCTCAATATCGGTTGTAAATCTGGATTCTCATTATCATCATCACTATCCGATTCATCTTCCTCATCTTCTTCATCTTCCTCACTATCATCACCTCCACCACGTCTTTTTTTACGAAATTTCTTCAACTCAGAAAAACGAAGAGCATGAATAGCATTTTGATTAGCTCTTGGAGCTTGTGTTCCAGTGACCAAAATCAATGAAAGTTTATCACGATCAAGTCGTTCTTCACCACAACCATCATCATCAGGAACCACATCGAAACTTAAACACGGAAACCCTGTTTGTGCTGAATGATACAACACATAGGCTGATTTGTCAAACTCTTTATCACCCATATTAACACCCTACACAGATACACACTTACACACACAAACAAGGCGAGATCAAAATTAAATCAAAATTTAAATGGACACCAACAAACACAACAATCTTATCACATTTGAACAAGCACACACACACACATTCTTCATCCACATGGCGCGAGTCATGTGTTTGTGTGGAGCATTCTTTGGTTAGAATATTCTGAGCATACTCGCAAGTTGAGGGAACGCCTGAAGGAATTAATATAAATTCAAAGAGAGAGAGAGAGAGAGAGAGAGAGAGAGAGAGAGAGAGAGAGAGAGAGAGAGAGAGAGAGAGAGAGAGATGAGA
>QZCP01000079.1:87489-313664 GCA_003956705.1 Brevipalpus yothersi
CACACACACATTCTTCATCCACATGGCGCGAGTCATGTGTTTGTGTGGAGCATTCTTTGGTTAGAATATTCTGAGCATACTCGCAAGTTGAGGGAACGCCTGAAGGAATTAATATAAATTCAAAGAGAGAGAGAGAGAGAGAGAGAGAGAGAGAGAGAGAGAGAGAGAGAGAGAGAGAGAGAGAGAGAGATGATGGAACATTTTCATTTTAATTCTCTCATTTTTGTTAGATAATAATTTTTTTTGGCGGCTATCAAGTGTGATCAAGTGTGGAGTAAGGTGGTGAAAAAATTATTTCAAAGTGATCCCTTTAAAAGTTGATACTAGTTGATATTACAATTTTTTTCATCTCAAATTTTGCTAAATTTCTTTGATGTTTTAAGTTGATCGAAGGACATCGTATTTAAGACATTGAAGTGTGTGTGTGTGAGTGAAGTTCTTTTTTTGATTCACCAAAAACTTTCTTCTTCGACTACTTCTTCTCCTGCTTCTTCTTCATCATCATCATATTCTTCATTATTATCATCGTTCTCCTTTTACGGTGACTTTTTTATTCTTCTCCGGTGAAGTGTTAGTGAAAAAGAAAATTTCCATTCAATTCACTTTCGTTTCTGATCAATTTATCAGTTAATATATTCTACCGTAAAGAAAATATTGACTGGGAATTGTTTGTCAAATTATGGGTGATAAGGAGGATTATTATGCGGTTTTGGGTGTCAAAAGATCGGCCACCACAGATGAAATCAAAAAAGCATACCGTAAATTGGCTCTAAAATATCATCCTGATAAAAATCCAAATGGTACCGAAAAATTTAAAGCTATCAGTCGTGCTTATGAGGTGTTGAGTTCTCCTGATAAAAGACGATTACACGATTCTCGTAATAATGGTGATGGCTGGATGAATGGTAATCATCATCACCATCATTCCAACATGGGAGGAGGAGGACATTTTAGTACATTTTCGAGTTTTCGAGATCCTAATGAAATTTTTAAAGAATTTTTTGGCCATCAAAAAATGTTCTCACACTTTTTTGATGACAATATGAGCATGAATAGAGGAAAAAGTGATAATACACATCGATTTAATGGCTCAAACCCTTTTACATTCGATAATTTTGACACTTTCAATTCATCAGAATCAAATTTTTCAAATGATTCTAGTAAACTTGGTGTAAGAAGAACAAGTACATCTACTCGCTTTTGTAACGGAAAAAAGATTGAAACTAAAAAGTAAGTATTTTATTGATCTATATCTCACATTTCTCCCAATATTTATCGATATTCTTATTCATTCAATTCTGGACATTTTTTTTCTCCTCACCCATGTTGATCCATTTTTTTCCACCTTTCTCAAAATGAGTGTCTTTTTTTCTGTTTGTATTTCATTGCAAGACACATTCTACCCCTAGAGACATAGGTTGATGACCTCTGCTTCTTTTTTCTATCATAGTGCATTTACCTCTACCCTCGTGTTCATAAGCATACATTTTTTTCTCTCTCTTTTCCTCTCTTTCTAGTCATACTTTCTCTCAATCATAATTTCAAGTCTAAGCACATTCACCTAGCTTTCTTCTTGAACTTTGCTTCTTCCTACACATTTCTTGTCCGACATGGGAAAGAACTATCACCTCAAAAATTTAGTGGGATTTCGAAATTATATTTTGATCATCTCACTCATAGAAAGTTCATCAGATAGAGTTTCCCTATGATTTTTAACCAGGAAGAATTGTCTGTTCTGAAGGTGGAAGAGAGGAAGAGAGAGAGAGAATCTCTCATTTCTCCAGGTTCAATGTACTTGATTGGGTTGCTCCATCATTATATGTTGCATCCAAATTCATTCATCTCCACTTATGAGAGAAGAGATGAAAGAAGAATTAAATGCTCACACAAATGATTGGGAACAAAAAAAATCAATGACTTGTAACAGACAGCACTCTCAAACTGCAGGCTAAAAATATTGCTCCAACTTTGTTGCGAGTTAAAATGAAATCCTTAACTTGATGGTGAACCATAAGAAGGTTATATTTTTGTTCATCTGAACTATATTCCAGTAGAGTTTTGATATAAGAAGGAGGATTATTCTTGATCATACTATAACAACGATTTTTGGTAGAGATTTGATTGAATTGAAAAGTCTGAATGGCAAAGAACTAGTTCCTCTAGATACCAAGTTCATCATTCAATGCTGATGAAATGATTCTTCCTGATTTATTGGAAAATTTTCACATTTTCTCTCTCTTTTCTCATTCTCTCAGGATATTTGAAAATGGAATCGAAACTATAACAGTTATTGAAGATGGTGAATTGAAATCCCGTACGGTGAATGGTGTTGCCCAGCCGATCGGACCAGTCAGTCAAAGGGCCAAGTGTTAAATTATAATTATGATTGAATTCAATTCCCTAATTTTTCAAGTATTCGAATTGCGCTGGAAAAAATTGATGTCTTGATCAGATTCCTGTTTTTCATTAGCTGAGGCAGTCGTCTCATCAGCTCTTGATAACAATCTGAGGCTCAAATTTGAGATGATATTAACTCTCACGCAAATCCTATGAATCCAATTGCAGCTGAAAAAATTATGGGTTTGGAATTTCAAGGACAGACAACGATAAAGAAAATCTAGAACAAATAGCTCAATTTTCAAGTATTGCTTTTATACTATTTCTGACCGTGAATCTTGCACACATAATGTGTAATTGAACAATAAGGCAGAAGATTTGGCATTAAATTATATATTCAACACTTTAAGAAATATCACTTTGATGATGAAAATTATTTTTTACAGACTCCAAGATAGATTGGGAGGAATGAAAAATGAAGAAATATCAAAAAAGTTCCACACAGCTGTATGTATACAAGGACATGTGTAGGATAGAGTCAAGAACGCTTGAAATGAACACCTTAGGAGGATTAATAGCGTCGTCTCTTTATGATTTCAGGTTTCCAATTGACAGGATGAGTTTCTTCGGTAGCATCCTCGTCAACTCTGTAGATCTTTATTGATTTATCAGCTTCTCCAGTAATCAAACGAGAGCCACTTTTGTCGAAAATCATTTCATAAATACCTCTTTCTGAATCCAATGAGCCAGGTTGAGGTGGAACCTGAATACGCTGAAAATTGTAACCAGTTTTCCAATCCCAAAAAAAGATTGACCCTTCATCTCCTCCCGATACGAGAATGTTGTCCTCATTGATTGCCATGCAGTTAACAATAGTACTCTGACCAACGAAATTTTGAACAAATTTACCTTCTGGAAGAACCCATTGTTTAATATTATCAGCAGCTCCTGATGCGAACATTTTCAATTTTGGATGAAGCTCAAGAGCTCGAATACTTTTTTTGTGATGAGTGAGAGTTGTCAATGTTTTGCCAGCGATTAGATCCCACATTCTGATGGTCGAATCGTGAGAGCCAGTAATAACTTGCGGATCGACTTCTTGACATTGAACAGAAGCGATAGAATTTGTATGACCAGATAGAGCGTGTATTTGTACTTTAGTTCGCATATCCCACACTCTTCCTACATTATCTCGACCCCCAGTGACTAGAATATCTAGAACAGGATGAAGTGCTAGACAATAAACGCCACTTAAATGGCCATGATAGTGACGAATTACCATGTTTTTTTCCAGATCCCAACATTTGACTGTCTTATCCTCACCACATGAAAATAAATATGGATGTCGAGAGCTAATAGCTAAACCTCGAACTGGTGATATGTGCCCAGTCAGAGAAACCTTGAGACTTCCACGAGCAAGGTCCCATATCTTGATCAGTCGATCATTTCCACCACTTGCAAACCACTCGTTTGTTGGATCGATAGCTAAACTTCTAACCCATCCAGTGTGACTGCTGATGACTCTCATCAATTTCCATGGTGGATGCCACATCGGTTTAGGCATTATGGTTGGTTTTCGAGGAATGATTGCTCCAGTGGTTGCCACCAGAGATGAATCAGTATTGACAGCCTTTGGCAAAGCGGCACTTTGACTTCTCTGATCAATGGCCACCAGAGATTGTGATGAAGGTGTACTCTTAGGACCGAGTACCAGAGCCTTGGACATACTTTCATTTGATCTGATTTTCAAAGATTCTGAGCCACCATCACCACTGCTACTACCAATATCAGAGGAATCCAGTAAACCTGGATACTGATCTCGGGCCGCTATTCGTACATCCGCTTCCACAGCATCCGGGTGATCGGGCGGTATTTCGAAAGCATGCGATGCGAAACAATTGAGTGTTCGCTTCAATGATCGTACAATTGTTTGCTCAATTTCAGTATCAAAAGGATCTTTTGGTGTTTGTGTGACATGTGAAGATGATGATGATGATGATGATGACGATTCTCTACGAGCACCACCCGATGATGACCGATATGGTGTGGCTGGCAGCCGTGATGATATCATGATGATTATTCTAAATTTTACACAATTTGATCTTCCAATCAAATCCAAACAATCCACGAAATCAAATTAAATTTCATCATGCAAAATTTTTCCATGAAAACAAAACATGAAAAAAGCCGGTCAATTATAATTACTATTGAGCTCAATAGATGGCCCTGATAGTATTACTGGGGAGTATCAGATACTTTCACGGGTATCTGATACCAACAAAGTATCAACTTTCAAGCTTAATGCATCGCATTGATGCAACAATCAAAATATTATCAAAAGTTTTTATATTTTCAAAGTGTGTATGGACATGGAATCGGATTAACATTGACGCCATGATCATTATCAATTAGGGGGTAAGTTATGGGTTTGATGGGTTTGTATGAAGAATTATTTTAAGCTTGTGGCCACTGATTTATTGTGTGATTTAAGAACGAGAATTACCTCTCTACACCGAGAGCTGCTTAATCCTTCATTTTTCTTGTTCTTGCTCAAAATTGTACCTCTCTCTACTCCTCACATGCTGTTTTGTGTGTTCATGGTGGATAGAAGTGATTCTCTCTCTTTTTCTCAGGTATTTTTTTTATTCACTATCTCTCTCCTTGTGTATGATTAATTTGTTGATCATTTACAAATTGTCTGTGCGTGTGTTTGTCATTTAGTCGAATTTGTGTTGGTAAATACACGGTTTACTGAGAATGGGTAAAAAAGGTGAGTTGAAGGTGATGAGAAAGCTCTCGCTTTTCTTTCCGTATTGCAAGCTAATTTTGATTTACATGTGAAGACAAAAATTCAAAGAAAAAAGCCAAAGAGGTTGAAACCTATGATCGACATCTTGATCCCATCGAAGAGGATGATTCAATTCAAGGTATGTATTTGTTTGAAATGCGTCAAATCTTTATTATTTGTTTCATTCTTTAACTTTTCATCCTGATTTAGACAATGTTGTAGTACCAAAAGCTGCCAGTAAACAATTGGCAGGTGAAGGCGAGGTTGATGAATTTGGGGCCAAGGACTACAGAAGTCAATTGACCCTGCGTGCAGATCATGAATCGCGTCCTTTGTGGGTGGTAAGCTTTCAATATCATTTGTAGCAATCAGATAGAGTCTTACCTAGTGCATCTTTCTTCAACCTCCACCTTTCTGATGGAGTTAGCGATTGGATTTACGAAAAATCTGAGTGAGAGAATAAATAAACCTTCACCTTATCTTATTAACAGGCTCCTGATGGACACATATTTCTGGAAACATTCTCTCCTGTTTACAAGCATGCCCATGATTTTCTGATTGCAATTGCTGAGCCTGTATCTAGACCTAATCACGTGCATGAATACAAACTCACACCATATTCTCTATATGCTGCTGTTTCTGTTGGATTACAAACTGATGACATCATTGAATATCTCCGAAGACTGTGTAAAACATCTTTACCGGAAGGCATCGTACAATTTGTCCGAGTAAGTCAACTCAGTTCCGAAAGTAGGGTAACTTATCTTACTCTTTGTCTCAATTCCTCCTTGAATTATTTCTCTTGATTCCTCTTTTTTTCTATTCTCTTGGTGATTAGAGGAAACGAGCTCATTTTCCTAGTTGTCTGACTTCCTCAAGCTTTGAAGATCGTTAAGATCAAGAAAATTTTTCTCTTATTTATCCAAATCCTCAGGAATGCACACTGAGTTATGGGAAGGTCAAGTTGGTTCTGAAACATAACAGATATTTCGTTGAGAGTCAGCATCCAGTGAGTAAAGATATCCTTGAACTCAATCTTTTGATACATGTATGGATACTCTCTTAGGAAATTCTTCAGCTTCTTCTACGTGATCCTGAGATACAGAGGTGTCGCCTAAGACGTGAAGACAATGAAGACGATCTCATTCTTGAATCGAGAGAGAAAACATTTGAAAGCTTGATCAAAAGTAGAGGTGAAACTTCTGAGATGGACACCTCTGAAGCTGATCAACCAGAAGATCGTGCCAAAGTACCCGAGGATATCGCTAACTACATTGATAAGATGGAGGGTGATGAAGAAGACGAAACTGAGAATTTACAAACTGTCTCATTTGAAGTAAAGCAGGAAGAAATTGAGAATCTCCAAAGACAATGTATTTTGCTTGAATATCCTCTCCTCGCCGAATATGACTTCAAGAATGATAATGTCAATCCCAACATAAAGTGAGAAGAATTGCTGATGGATTGATTGTACAATTTTTCATATTCATAATTCTCTCCTACTTCAGCATAGATCTAAAACCATCAGCAGTCCTGCGACCTTATCAGGAGAAGAGCCTAAGAAAGATGTTCGGTAATGGCCGAGCTCGATCTGGTGTTATTGTTTTACCATGTGGTGCAGGAAAGTCTCTTGTAGGGGTAACTGCTTGTTGCACAGTCCGGAAGAGATGTCTTGTCTTGTGTAACTCTGCAGTGTCAGTAGAGCAATGGAAAACTCAAGTAAGACTTATCGGAATATTTCATCCCATTTCATCTTATTTCATTTTATTGATTTCACTTCTATTAAAGTTCAAACTTTGGTCAACAGCAGATGATAGTATCATTTGCCGATTTACGTCAGAAGCGAAAGACAAGCCCACCAATAATGATTGCGGTATTTGTATCACTACATTCACCATGATTACCCACACTCAGAAGCGTAGCTATGAGGCTGAACTCATGATGAAATGGTTGAAAGAACAAGAATGGGGTCTCATGTTACTTGATGAAGTGCACACTATTCCCGCCAAAATGTTCCGTAAAGTTTTGACAATCGTTCAAGCTCATTGTAAATTGGGCCTCACTGCTACTTTAGTTCGTGAGGATGACAAGATTCAGGATTTGAACTTTCTGATTGGCCCAAAATTGTATGAGGCCAATTGGCATGAACTAGAGGCACTTGGGTATATCGCTAAGGTACAATGTGCTGAAGTATGGTGTCCCATGACATCAGAATTCTATCGCGAATATTTGGCAACTAGGACAGCGAAGAAAATGGTAAGCCATCATTGTTTAACCGATAATAATTTTGATGAGAATTTTCATTGATTTGTTACATCCAGCTTCTCTATGTGATGAACCCGAACAAATTCAGAGCCTGTCAGTTCCTCATCCGTCATCATGAACGTCGAAATGACAAGATAATTGTGTTCTCCGATAATGTGTTTGCTCTACAGTATTATGCCAAACGACTGAATAAGTAAGCTAAACTTAGATTTTTATTAGCTCATCTCTGATATAATTTTCTTCTAGACCCTACATCTTCGGCCCCACAAGTCAAGCTGAGCGGATGCAAATTCTCCAAAACTTCAAATACAATCCAAAGGTCAACACTATCTTTGTGTCAAAAATTGCGGACACGTCTTTTGATCTTCCCGAGGCGAATGTTCTGATCCAGATATCAAGTCATGGTGGCTCTCGACGACAAGAAGCTCAACGACTCGGTCGAATTCTGAGAGCTAAGAAAGGCTCTATAGCCGAAGATTACAATGCTTTTTTTTATTCATTGGTGTCTCAAGATACTCTTGAAATGCATTACGCAAGAAAGAGACAGAGTTTTCTCGTAAACCAAGGATATACTTACAAAGTGATAACCAAGCTGAAAGGGATGGAGGAAGAAGAACTACTATTTTCGACAAAAGATGAGCAACATAAGCTTCTGCAGGAAGTTCTGACTGCTAACGATGCTGATGGAGAGGAAGAAAAAATTCCAGGAGAGATCGGTGGAAAAGGGCCAGGATCTGCAAATCGAAAGATTGGCAACATTGGTTCCATTTCAGGAGCTGATGATAATGTTTATATGGAATACAAATCTAGAGCTAAGCTGAATCTTGAGTCAAGACATCCCTTGTTCAAGCGTTTCAGGAAAACGAAATGAATGATTGAATAAAATGTGTATAAAATGATACACCATATCCTTACACAAGATCTTATTCAATACATAAATCAGTGGCCCAACTTAATGAAAATTCTTCTGCAGCCATTCCAAGCTTTTTCTCCAAAAATCTCATGATCACCTTATTCTTTTCTCTTTTCTAGGTTGCTATTTATTAATTTCATCATGCACGGTCTCAAACAACTTTTTCCTACCAAAAAGTCCAACTATGTGTCATCTAATCAAAAGAAGTATGTTCTTCCAACCCTCAAATCACAACGTCCTAGAAATGAGTCCAATCACACTCCTGAGAAAGGGCCTCTAACAAAATCGAAAATTAGTGGTTCTAGTCAAGTATCATCTTCCAGTAGACAGCAAACATCCCACCGAGAAACAAACAACGAATCATATAAAAACATTCAAGAGATCAACCCTTCAATCACATTCGCCAGTACTAATCAGATTTCCCAGGAAAAACGTGGCGATCCATCAATCGAATCAGATATGACAAGTGGATATGATTTAAAAGGTTGGGGTCTTCCTGATAGCCTAGTTAAATGGTATAATAGCAAGGGAATAGACAAACTTTTCCAATGGCAGGTACGTATTTGAACCACTTCGATTCCTATACTTCACACACTTTTCTACTTCTCAGCTCGACTGTTTAAAAATGGATGGAGTCCTTTACGATGGTAAAAACCTTATCTTCTCAGCACCAACCTCGGCTGGCAAAACAATAGTTGCCGATATTTTGATGCTCAAAAATGTTCTCGATCGTAAAAAGAAAGCAATCATCATTCTTCCGTTTGTCTCTGTTTCACGGGAAAAGATGCTAGCTCTGCAAAGCAGTTTGAATGGGGCGTTGAAAGTTGGAGGTTTCATGGGCAACAATCATCCAGTTGGAGGCTTAGACGCCGTTGACATAGCCGTTTGTACAATCGAAAAAGCTAATAACTTTATCAATAGGTAACGACGAAACTGAAAATATCGGTAAGAAACTAAGAATTTGAAAATGTTCTCTTTCATTAGGTTAATCCAAGAGGGAAAATTACATCAAATCGGATGCTTGGTTGTCGATGAGCTCCACATGTTGGGTGATCCGAGTAGAGGCTATTTTTTAGAATTGCTCCTTAGCAAATTAGTTTATATAGCTGATATCAAGAAACTTCATATTCAAATTATCGGGATGAGTGCAACACTCCCAAATCTTGATGAAGTTGCCAGATGGTTAAAAGCGGAATTATATGTGACAGACTATCGACCTGTTCCGTTTGTTGAAAAGATAAGGTTAGGTGAACAAGTTTTTGAGGTGTTCAACAAAGGTACCAGAGGAGCCAAGCCTCTACCTAATTTCAACGATTTTGGCTATGATCTCAAAGAGGCTAGTTCGTTGGTCCACATACTTGAAACGCTTCTGGAAGGTGGAGGTGTGCTGGTATTTTGTCCTTCAAAGGCTAAGTGTGAACAGCTAGCTTATAAAACTGCAACAATGATCTCATATGTGCTGAAAAAATATGCAAGTGATCCCAATTTCAGTTATGGTAAAAGATTAGCTGATGTATTCAATCACAGTGAAGCAAAATTTCTGGCCAATCAAATCTATGCCAGCCAGCCTTCTGCTGAGATTTCGTTCAAGCGAACCATTCCTTTTGGTGTCGCTTTTCATCATGCAGGTTTATCAATTGAAGAAAGAGATATGGTCGAAGATGCATTCAGACGAGGTATTCTTAAAGTCATCACAGCTACTTCTACTCTATCATCAGGTGTTAATTTACCAGCAAGAAGAGTGATCATCAGCTCACCTATGTTCTACAATGATACAATGGATATTTTAACATATAAACAAATGGTTGGACGATCTGGCCGTAAAGGTATTGATACCTCTGGTGAAAGTATTTTAATCTGCACTTCAAAGGAAGAGAAAGACAAAGGACTTCAGTTAGTCAGCAGTAAGCTTCGTGAGATCACTTCAGCTCTATTCAACAATCAGGATGAGGAAAAATTTTCTGGCTCGCTACAAAGAGGCATCCTTGATTGTATAGCTAGTGGTATGGCTCGCACAAAAGAAGAGGTAATCAAGTTTGTTGGGTGCACTTTTGGGGCTTCCAATACTCGTGTCAGCGATGACACAATCCAAAAATGTATCGAATACCTGGTGAGAATGCAATTTATTTATCTTGATAGAGATGGATTAGGATTTCTTCCCTCTAAGTTGGGCAAGGCTGTCCTTGCTTCTTCTATTGGACCTGACCAAGCTCTGTACTTCATGAAAGACCTTCAAAAAGCAAGAAGAGGCTTCGTCTTGGGAAATGATCTCCACATTCTTTTTGAAATTTCTCTCTGTCTTCCCGATAAAAATCGAATTAATTGGAAGAAGTATTTCGAAATTTTCACGGAGCTTGATGATGATTTCCAAAATACTTCTCAAATCATTGGAATTGATCCAGGCTATCTTTGTCAGAGATCTATAAGTGAATCTCCCAAAATTGACGATAAATTGAGAATTCATTCGAGATTTTTCTACGCTTTGGCTTTGAATGATCTCATCAAGGAAATGTCATTGAAAAAAGTCTCAGAGAAATACGATATTCCTAAAGGTGAGCTGCAGAGTTTCCAAACGAATGCAGCTACTTTCGCTGGGATAGTCTCAACATTCTGTAGTAACTTAGGCTACGATAATCTTGAGCTAATTATCAGTCAATTCCGTGACCGGTTACAATATGGAGTGAAGCGTGAGCTGATTGACATTCTCAAGCTTTCCTGCCTTAATCCTGAATTTGCTCGAGCTCTGTTCGAAAATGGTCTCACCACGATAATCCAAATCGCTCACTGCAGAAGTGAAAGGATCGAACATATACTACTCAATGCTTGCCCATTCGAAGAGAATGTCAATCCAAAATACAAGAAAGTTTGGAACCCACAGCTTAATAAATTTCTAGCGATCGAAGAAGTCGGTAGAATGGCTGTAAAACAAGCTCGTGAGCTTGTGGAAGCTGACATCGGAAGTCGAATAAGTTGGTCAAGCAGTGATTCAGGTCCAGAAAGTGAGCAAGTCGCTCCAAGAGCTACCAAAACGGTCCGGAAAAAGAGAAAAACATCTTCAATATCCCCCAAAGTTGTTACTCCGAAGAAGAAAAGTATTGTAAGCAGATCATCTCTCAGGAAAAATTCGTCTTGGGCTCTTCGTAATTCTTTGCGTGCAAAAAATAGCTCGACATCTTTCAGTATTCCTTCATCGAATCATAATACAAATGGTAATCTGTTTTCAACTCCCATACAAGCTTCTCATAGTTCCGTATTCTCCATGGGAAACACCATAAGCATGAAAGAATCGAATTCTTCTCTTCATGCCAATACTCATCACTCAAGTTTCAACGAAAGCAACGATATTGATTCATCCTCATCTTCATTCGCCATATTGAACTCGAACAATTTCAACCTAGCTTCGACTCCAAGCATATCGTCATCAGATGTATCTCTCAACCATATTTCATTAAATTCGAAATTGCCTTCTTATTCCTCCTCTACTAGTATAGGTAACCCAGATTCATCTGGAGTCTTTACTTCGATTAGTGTCTCTAAGAGTTCTACTGATGATGAGCCAGCTAATCTACCATTTACTGTTATAAAGCGCGGAAAAAGTCCACCTGAGAAGCCTGGCTCACCGAGGAGTAAACTCCTGAAAAAATCTACACAATATTCGGAGGAACAACCATCAAAGTCATCAGTCAGCTGTGTTAATCCACAATTACCTGTGATCAAGAAAGTTTCGAAGGATATTCCTTTCACGACATTTTTTATGAAGCTGAAACGGACGAAAAAAATTTGCTTCCAAGCAGACTGTAAAGACATAGAGACAAAAAAGCATGGAATAGGATCCAATCTCAATTTTTCAAAGAAAAGCTCGATAGATCCTCTAGAGAAAGGCTTGCCTCTACTCTATTCGAAAGAAAAATGTGTAGAAAGAATTTCTATCTATCTAGGTGGAAGTTCTATCTATCTTTTCGAAGGAAAATATTTCCTCGAAGAGTTCGCAAAGCGCATGAAAGAATTCATCGAGAATCATACTGGTGATCATCTCAAAATTGTCGTCTATGATCTTCTGACAGTGTATAAAATTTTTCGTAAGTGCTTCAAACTTAGTAGGAACTCTTTGCGTAAAGTGTCTTGGTTCGATCATCGTGTGGCTACATGGCTTTTAAATCCTGATGATTATTTTAACGATCCTACTTGTGGAAATCTCTTCAAACTGTATGTTCCAGTCAATCAGACTAATGTGATTGCCGAATCTCTCTGCTGCTATGCGTACCAGTCCTTCAAGATACATGATGCTCAAGTTTCTCAACTCGAAGAAAAAAACCTCCTCCACTTCATGGAGCATACTGAAATGAAAGTTGTCACAATTATAAGTGAATCCGAGCTTGTTGGAATATTGATTGATGTCAATTTCATAAAGCATTTCGAGACTCAGTCTTATGAATATATTGAGAATTTGAAAAAACTCATCAATGAGCTTGCTGGTGAAGACGTTGATACTGATAACTTTTACCAAGTTGCTAAAATACTTTACAAGAAGCTCGATCTCTTGTCCCATTGTGGACATCTTAAGGATCTCGATATAGATGAGCACTTTTTTGATCAACCTCATAGAGATAGAAAACTTCCTGAGCATCTTAAAACCCACAAAAAGAATCTTAAAGTCCTCTCACAATATCATTCACTGCCTAAGTATATTTCCTACTTCAGAACACTGACAACCGTTCGCCGTGATGCCAAAGAGGTATTTGACCTATCGAAAGAGGATAGTCAAGCAGAGCGTCGTATTTCAGGCTATTCCAGTTATGCTGTTACTGGTCGCATTCTGATGGATTTTCCGAACATGCAAAAATTAGCTAAAGAATTTGTATTCGAGATTGGAGATACTAAGCATTCTCTCAATCCAAGACAAGTTCTGAAGGCTGGAGAGAATAAAGTTCTTCTCTCTGCAGATTTTAGTCAAGTCGAGCTCCGGATATTGGCCCATTTTTCCAAAGATGAACTTTTAATCGCTGCTCTTAATGGTGGGGAGGACATTTTTAAACAAATTGCTGCAAAAATTTTCCATCGAGAAGTGAATGAGATTACTCAAATTGAAAGATCCAATGCAAAAGAGGTAAGTTTGCATACTTAACTGAGTTACAGGCCTTGCTCTATAGCCTCTTTTTTTTCTGTGGGCAGATTTGCTATGGAATCGTCTATGGTATGGGGAAAAAGGTTTTAGCTTCCAATATAGCGGTAGATCAGAAGGGTGCAGAAAAATTCAAGCAGCAATTCATGAGTACATTTAGATACTTGGATCTTTTCATGCACAAATGCCAAGAGGAGAGTGTTCGTGATGAAAAAGTTGAGACTCTGCTTGGCCGATACCGTCTTCTGGGAGAAAAAGCTAACAAAGGAACCGATTCTTTTAAAAAAGGTGCTCGAATAGCTTTAAATTCAAAGATTCAAGGTTCTGCGGCAGATATTTTGCGTCTGGCTCTGGTTCAAATTGAAGAGGAGATATTGAAAAGCGATCTGGATGCTACATTGATCATGCAGCTACACGATGAGGTCATCTACGAAGTGGCTTCCTCTGAACTCTCTCATCTAGCTAAAATAATTGAGTTTTGTATGATGAATTGTGCAAACATTTGTGAATTATTAATTAAGCTGCCAGTTACTCTGAAAGTAGGAAAAAATTGGGGTCAGATGGAGGATATTCCTAAACCATCTGAGTTAAATTGATTGATTATTTTTTTAACTTTTTAAATTTTTCACATGTTATGAGCTCTTGCTGATCAATTTTCATCTCCATTTCTATCAGATCTCTGGAAAATATTTCTCAACATCAGTTGAATGTCTGTGATATAGTTTTTATTGGGGATTTTTATGTGACGATTGATGATTCAAGTTCATTATCCAGTTCGAAAGCCTAGCAATCTTGATTACTTTCCATCTTAAAAGTTGATATATTCACATGGAAATATGTAATAATTGTCTTCTCCTATGACTTGTGTGAAAATTGATTCCATAATTAAAATCAATTGCCAGAATCATGACCAAACGCTGGAACTGTTATTTGTTACATGAGACGTGCTCCAAAATCTCATTATGATCAATTTTCAATCCATTTTGACTTGATTGTCAGATCACTATTTTGAGTATAAGTTTCTCATCAAATTAAAAACAGCTTCTGTCATCAAAAAACCCTTTCATTAGCTATAAGAGTTGAAAATAAAAATAACCAAACAATTAGGGTGATAAATGTTTTATTCATCTCAAAAATAAAATTGATCAAAATTGCTACAAGACTATGATCCAAGCATTACATGTTTCAGGTTGAGACTATGTTTTTTCCTCTTCCCTAAGCAAAACACCCGATTTTGGTTTGTGAATTTAACAATCATCATAAATATTAATACTGATATGAGAAGTAATGACTAATTTGGGATTATAGCCATTTCAGTACCTGTAATAAATTGTAATAAGATTGATTTTCATATTAATTAGCAAGTTGAAATCACGATTGAAAAAAAGAGTGAATTAGAATATTGGATGCAAATTTTTTTAATGCATTGAAAGCTGCATCTCAAGGGAGAATCACAACCGAAAAAAACATAAAAAAAATTCATTTTTGCTCGGCAAATGGATTTTCTTGAACAAATCCTTGAAATCCTTCTTGGCACGACTCATATAGAGTCGAGTTCATTGGACCATCGGTTTCCAAAATTTGGCAATCATCTTCATCATCATCACCTTTGCCATCCTTTGTCGATCGTTCATCATCATCTTCACTTTCACTTTGTAGCTCCTCTTCATCGCCGTCTTTGTCTTTCCTGTTTTCCTTTCCAGATTTCTCGTGGAACCCTTTTTCGATTTGGGTCCTTACCCAAACTTTATCAGTTTTGGTCCCCAGGACCACCTCCGTCTTTTTCTTGTAAGACTTGCGATCCGTCTCTGCGCCATCATTTAGATCTTTCTCACTGTAGGAGAAAAAAAAGAGAGAAAAGAAAAAGAGAGGGAAAAAAATGATTAGTCAAGAGTTAAAAGGAAGAAACATGAAAACAATCAATCGTCAGACAATCAGACATGAAAATGTCTGCCACATAAAGATTCAACTCACTCAATTCGAACCGATCTTGAAAAAGAGGTAGCCAGATTGGTGATTGCCAATATGTTGCTGTCGGTTAGCCGCAAGCTATCTATCAGGCTTTTTGGATAGCTAAAATGATTAGTAAAAAATGTCACGAGGCGAGAAGAGATGAACGAATAAATAAAATGGAGTTGGTTTTGATATTTATATACAAACTAATCAACCACCTTACTAAGCATGAAGAAAAATGTTGATCATGATTATCGAAACTGATCATGTAAGTAAAAATTTGATTGTGGATGGAACTTTTCTGCTCTTCAACAGGACATCAAAGTAATCTTTTTAGTTCTAGTATACATGATCATGGGATAATATCAGTCAACTTTCTCTAATCGAGCTTTTTTTTTCTCCTTCTTACTCCAGCCAATAGACGATCTTTTCTACCTGATCATGTTTATTGTATTCTAAACAGTGGAAAAAAATGTCTCATTCCCTCATCAATGTGATGGTAGAAATATTTTATTTCGATAAAAAACTCTCTTTATCTATGTCCGTGTGTGTATACATGTTTTTTATCATCCAATCCGCACCGATTACATCCTACTTTGGTGATAGAGAGAGACGTCTCATGATTGTAATCAACTTGAAAGGTGATTCCAAGATCACCATCAGGGATGACAGACTTGTCCTCTAAAGAAGGTTCGAGATCTGTAAACCTATTTGAACCACTTCGATTTATATGGCTTACCAACTTTTCTATTGTTCAGCTCGACTGTTTAAAAATGTTCAAAAATGGATGAAGTCCTTTACGATGGTGAAAATCTCAGCACCAACTTCAGCTGGCAAAACAATAGTTGCCCTTATTTTGATGCTCAAAAATGTTCTCGATCGTAGAATGAAATAAATAAATAAATCATCATTATTCCATTTGTCTCTGTTTCATGGGGAAAATGCTCGCTCTGCAAAGCAGTGTGAATGGGACGTTGAAAGTTAGAGGTTTCATGGGCAACAATCATCCAGTTGAAGGATTAGACTCCGTTGATATAGTACAGGCCGTTTGTACAACCGAAAAAGGTAAAAATAAAAAGTTCAATTAAAGGTATGTATTTGTTTTGAATGCGTCAAATCTTTATTATTTGTTTCATTCTTTGACTTTTCATCCTGATTTAGACAATGTTGTGTTACCAAAAGCTGCCAGTAAACAAATGGCAGGCGAAGTTGGGGTTAGAGATTGGATTTTTGAACAATCTGGGTGAGAGAGTAAATCATCCTTCACCTTATCTTATTCACAGGCTCCTGATTGACACATATTTCTGGAAACATTCTCTCCTGTTCAAAAGCATGATTTTCTGATTGCAATTGCTGAGCCTGTATCTAGACCTAATCACGTGCATGAATACAAACTCACACCATATTCTCTATATGCTGCTGTTTCTGTTGGATTACAAACTGATGACATCATTGAATATCTCCGAAGACTGTGTAAAACATCTTTACCGGAAGGCATCGTACAATTTGTCCGAGTAAGTCGACTCAGTTCCGAAAGTAGGGTAACTTATCTTACTCTTTGACTCATTTCCTCCTTGAATCATTTCTCTTGATTCCTCTTACTTCTTATTGTGTTAGTGGGTAGAGAAAACGAGCCCATGTTTCTAGTTGCCCGACTTCCTCAAGCTTTGAAGATCGTTAAGATCACGAAATTTTTTTCTTATTTATCCCAATCCTCAGGAATGCACACTGAGTTATGGGAAGGTCAAGTTGGTTCTGAAACATAACAGATATTTCGTTGAGAGTCAGCATCCAGTAAGTGAAGATATCCTTGAACTCAATCTTTTAATACATGTATGGATACTCTCTTAGGAAATTCTTCAGCTTCTTCTACGTGATCCTGAGATACAGAGGTGTCGCCTAAGACGTGAAGACAATGAAGACGATCTCATTCTTGAATCGAGAGAGAAAACATTTGAAAGCTTGATCAAAAGTAGAGGTGAAACTTCTGAGATGGAAACCTCTGAAGCTGATCAACCAGAAGATCGTGCCGAAGTACTCGAGGATATCGCTAACTACATTGATAAGATGGAGGGTGATGAAGAAGACGAAACTGAGAATTTACAAACTGTCTCATTTGAAGTAAAGCAGGAAGAAATTGAGAATCTCCAAAGACAATGTATTTTGCTTGAATATCCTCTCCTCGCCGAATATGACTTCAAGAATGATAATGTCAATCCCAAAATAAAGTGAGTAAAATTGCTGATGGATTGATTGTACAATTTTTCATATTCATAATTCTCTCCTACTTCAGCATAGATCTAAAGCCATCAGCAGTCCTTCGACCATATCAGGAGAAAAGTCTACGCAAGATGTTCGGTAATGGCCGAGCTCGATCTGGCGTGATTGTTAAACCATGTGGTGCAGGGAAGTCTCTTGTAGGGGTAACTGCTTGTTGCACAGTACGGAAAAGATGTCTTGTCTTGTGTAACTCTGCAGTGCAAGTAGAGCAATGGAAAACTCAAGTAAGACTTAAGACTTATTCAGACGAAATGAATGATTGAATAAAATGTGTATGAAATGATACACCATATCCTTACACAAGATCTTATTCAATACCTAAATCAGTGGCCCAGCTTAATGAGATTCTTCTACAGCCATTCCAAGCTTTTCCTCCAAAAATCTCATGATGACCTTATTCTTTCCTCTTTTCTAGGTTACTATTTATTGATTCCATCATGCACGGTCTCAAACAACTTTTTCCTACCAGAAAGTCCAACTAGGTGTCATCTAATCAGAAGAAGTATATTTTTCCATTTTGAGGGAGAGAAAGAGAGAAAAATTTTGAAATAAAGACAAACTCATCAGAAGTATCTCCACCATGCAAATTTTTGTGTTTAGATTGATTCTTTGAAGGAAAAGTAGCATCAGCATGGAACCTTCAAACTATTAACTTTTGCAATATATCTACCGGTTTTTCACGCTTATAAGCCCATTAGAAAACGTCGAGTAAGCTTCCGAAAAAAGAGGTCATTTTTGAAGGAAAGGGTCAAAAGCTACAAGCCCATGGGCTTATAGCCGAATACAAGGGTTAATTGTATTTCACCACTAGGGGGTGGGCTAATGAGTGGAAAAAATTTTATACAGCTATAAGCCCATGGGTCTATAGCCATAGTGGGCTTATAAGCGTGAAAACCCGGTAACTCGATACATCACCAAGACTGTTAATGATATCGGTTGAAACTTAAATTTGCTCCTTTTTCTTTAAGGATGAGGCTCGAAGGTCCGGAATCTTGGTTCCTCAAACGTGGATCGGATTGTTCAAGCCCTTGAAGAGGCTGAATACTCTGTGAGAGGATGATAAAGCAAACTAGATGTGCTCCGAGCTTCTCTTTCGTCTCTCACGCCTTCGCAGACTCATTCGATCCAACGGATGCTCTTAATAAGATTTTTCCCGATCAGTTAGCACTGAGAGTTATGAGAGGTCATGACACCACTTTTCTTCTGCACATAGACCCTCTCAATTCCCAGGGAAGTGGCCATATCAATGATCAACCAAAGTCTGCTTTGAAGCTATGCATCTAAACCGCTATATTTTTAATCGAAGAATCTTCTTGACTGATTGTCTTACCGACCAGAGTATCACAAATCTCGAGCATTTGCATGAAAAATATCCTATTCAATCAATTATAGCCTTCAGTTGTACTGAAGGATTCGCTTCTAGATACACTTTTTTTTATTGTCTTTAGGATGTGATAATTCTGGTGGAGCAGGTGTATGGCCATCGCTCTTTGATCCCGGTTCTAACCAATGGAAATCTTCACCAGGCATTAGCATTGCATTTGCTGCCAAGAAGTTTGATTGGCCATATTCCACTTCCTGCTACAAAGACGTCCAGACGAGGAGGACAATTTAGCATCAGAATTAGATAACTTCAACAACAATTTAGAGAACAATTCAAATTTTCTAACTGATGATGGTTGAGTAATTGGTTTTTTTTCCTGCTATGGTAATCAACCAACAGATCTACGAAATATGCAGAACACACATGCTATGCCAGATACGTATCTCTCGGATTGTTAGTCTCATAGATGCAAAATTCCCTCTTGTCAACCCGCTTATGTTCGAGGTGGATGAACTTTTGCCGCCTCTCGAAGATGAAGGACTTCATAATAATGCATTTCACCTTATGAGAATTTAGTTTTTTTGCATTTCAAATGAATAGAGAATTAGTCATTTCAAAAGGATATTCAAATGTTTTCAGTTACAAAATCATAAAAAAACTCTACTCAGATGTTTTCCTACAGAGAAAATAAAAAAAACGGTTGTTTCTTCAATTCTTTTGTAAAAATTATTGAAATTCCATAAGACTAGATTGGAGAGAAACTATCAACCATCTGCCACAAAAATTGATCCCTATTCTCGATGGCTTAGATTCATTAGATGGGCTCTCAATCCTCAAGTCCAGAAAAGTAATGTCCATTCAAAAAAACCCTGGCCGTGAAACGTTTGATGACTACCACTTCATCTATCACTCAAATCACGAGAACAAAGTAGAAGCTTCACCTCAAGTGAAAACTAATTTGTTAGACAATGAATTTGGAATGACTCTTGCTTCGAAATTTTGTTCTAAGCATTGCCAGAAAGTCTTCAGAAACGTTTCCATAGATCTTTTCCAAGAGAGATACTCAATATTATCATTTTTTTCAAAAAGAAGGAACTAAAAATGATTAGGACAGATTTTGGGTAAGTCTGAAAAATTATCAGAATGACATTCAGGAGCAAAGTATTTCAATTCATCATGGATTCTAGGTAGGTGATTCAAATATGATAATTCCTTCCTCCACAAAATTGTGAAAGAAATCTGAACATCTGTTCATCCTAAATCAACCAAAAAAGATGAGATTGGAGGTCTGTCTGAACCACACTGCTAATTGTTCCACTTGAGAACCAACGTAAGATAATCTCTTATGTCCGGTTGGAAGTCTTGTACAATTTGCTAAAAGCATCTTTGGAGGTATGAAAAGAAGAAACTCAAAGTTTGACTCCACTCTCTTTATCATGAGAAACTTTCCAGATGAGCAACTGATTCTTGTTTGCCAATTTCACCGATACCATAGACCAAATAGGCAAATCTACAAAATAATCAGAACATGATTATGGGGCTCAATTAATCTCAAATGAAGAAACAAATAAGTAGATGAGTTTTTATCTGATTCTATCGACCTTCCCGGACTTTTGAATTCACCAATGATCAGTGTTGATGATAGCGTGAACTGTGATAACAAGCAAAATCGGGAATCTCTATCATTTTAGGAGTAGGAATTTGGAGTGATCAAATCGCAACGTCCTAGAAATGAGTCCGATCACACTCCTGAGAAAGGGCCTCTAACAAAATCGAAAATTAGTGGTTCTAGTCAAGTATCATCTTTCAGTAGACAGCAAACATCCCACCGAGAAACAAACAACGAATCATATAAAAACATTCAAGAGATCACCCCTTCAATCACACTCGCCAATACTAATCAGATTTCCCAGGAAAAACGTGGCGATCCATCAATCGAATCAGATATGACAAGTGGATATGATTTAAAAGGTTGGGGTCTTCCTGATAGCCTAGTTAAATGGTATAATAGCAAGGGTATAGACAAACTTTTCCAATGGCAGGTACGTATTTGAACCACTTCGATTCCTATGCTTCACTACAAAGAGGCATCCTTGATTGTAAAGCTAGTGGTATGGCTCGCACAGAAGGCGAGGTAATCAAGTTTGTTGGGTGCACTTTTGGAGCTTCCAATACTCGTGTCAGCGATGACACAATCCAAAAATGTATCGAATACCTGGTGAGAATGCAATTTATTTATCTTGATAGAGGATTTCTGCCCTCTAAGTTGGGCAAGGCTGTCCTTGCTTCTTCTTCTATTGGACCTGACCAAGCTCTGTACTTCATGAAAGACCTTCAAAAAGCAAGAAGAGCTTGGTCTTGGGAAATGATCTCCACATTCTTTTTGAAATTTCTCTCTGTCTTCCCGATAAAAATCGAATCAATTGGGGAAAGTATTTCGAAATTTTCACGGAGCTTGATGATGATTTCCAAAATACTTCTCAAATCATTGGGATTGATCCAGGCTATCTTCGTCAGAGATCTATAAGCGTGTCTCCTAAGTTCGTGCATTTGACCTTTTACAAATGTCCAAGAACTTTTTCCTTGCAATATTAAGAGGATATTCATCTCAGAATTATCATACAGAGAATTAAGGCCATTTGGTTTGAAAACATTTTTTATAGAACAAAAACCCAATTTTTCCACCAAATTTCATTTTTTTGGGTTCTAAGTGGCCCAATTTTTAGGAAAAAGTTTTTTTAAAGAGTTTTTTTCGTGCAAAACTAGGGTTAGGCTATATTCATGAGCTTTCCATCAAAAATCAGTTAGGTATTGACTATTTTGATAAAATAGGTGCCTTAGAACTCGAGGGATCAACGAGTTCGATCATTCTCAGAAGCTTATCAATGTGCACTGAGAATATCAAGACTAAATTCAAAAAAATATGTGAAAGGACGACAGAATTGTGGCTAACCGGAACAAGTGATAGTACGATAGAGCACTCTTTCTCGATTCATCCTGAGAAATCACGAATTCTCAGAAAGTTCTAAGCTGTAGAAATCACTCACAATGTATTTTGAGCTAAATATGCTGACTCTTACTTCAAACTCGATTAGAACTGTTGATTCTTGATTTTTCAGTACAAAAACTACAGCATTCAGCTCATGGAATGATAGCTGTTAATATGCAATATAACTCAGATCTATCAATTCGAAGGATATTTTTTTCTAATAGATCAAAATTCACGACAATATCGATGGAAAATGTTTGTTTTATGCAACACGCCATTCCGACGCTTTCGAACTTGTACCTTGGCGTTATTCTTATTCTTGGTGCTTATAATTTGTGTTCTAATTAGAACTGTGATGAGGAGACCTCCTTTTGTGAAAAAATTTCCTGGCTAAAATATTTTTATCATGCCAAATGCACGAATTTAGGAGACACCCTGATATGAGTAGTGAATCTCCCAAAATTGACGATGAATCAAGAATTCATTCGAGATTTTACTACGCTTTGAATGATCTCATCAAGGAAATGTCATTGAAAAAAGTCTCAGAGAAATACGATATTCCTAAAAGTGAGCTGCAGACATCGGAAGTCGCATAAGTTGGTCAAGCAGTGATTCAGGTCCAGAAAGTGAGCAAGTCGCTTCAAGAGCAACCAAAACGGTCCGGAAAAAGAGAGAAACATCCTCAATATCCCCCAAAATTGTTACTCCAAGAAGAAAAGTATTGTAAGCAGATCATCTCTCAGGAAAGATTCGTCTTGGGCTCGTCTCAATTCTACTGATGATGAGCCAATAATCAATCATTTACTGTTATAAAGGGCGGGAAAAGTCCACCTGAGAAGCCTGGCTCACCAAGAAGTAAACTCCTAAACGGACGAAAAAAATTTGCTTCTAAGCAGACTGTAAAGACATAGAGACAAAAAAGCATGGAATAGGATCCAATCTCAATTTTTCAAAGAAGAGCTCGATAGATCCTCTAGAGAAAGGTTTGCCTCTACTCTATTCAAAAGAAAAATGTGTAGACTCTTTGCATAAAGTGTCTTGGTTCGATCATCGTGTAGCTACATGGCTTCTGAAGAATCTCAAAGTTCTCTCACAATATCATCCACTGCCTAAGTATATTTCCTACTTCAGAACACTGACAACCATTCGCCGTGATGCCAAAGAGGTATTTGACCTATCGAAAGAGGATAGTCAAGCAGAGCGTCGTATTTCAGGCTATTCCAGTTATGCTACTACTGGTCGCATTCTGATGGATTTTCGGAACATGCAAAAATTAGCTAAAGAATTTGTATTCGAAATTGGAGATGCTAAGCATTCTCTCAATCCAAGACAAGTTCTGAAGGCTGGAGAGAATAAAGTTCTTCTCTCTGCAGATTTTAGTCAAGTCGAGCTCCGGATATTGGCCCATTTTTCCAAAGATGAACTTTTAATCGCTGCTCTTAATGGTGGGGAGGACATTTTCAAACAAATTGCTGCAAAAATTTTCCATCGAGAAGTGAATGAGATTACTCAAATTGAAAGATCCAATGCAAAAGAGGTAAGTTTGCATACTTTTCTGAAATACAGGTCTTGCTCTATAACCTCTCTTTTTTATGGGCAGATTTGCTATGGAATCGTCTATGGTATGGGGAAAAAGGTTTCACCTTCCAATCTAGCGGTGGATGAGAGGGCTGCAGAGAAATACAAGCAGCAATTTATGAGTACATTTAGATACTTGGATCTTTTCATGCACAAATGTCAAGAGGATAGTCTTCGTGATGAAAAAGTTGTGACTCTGCTTGGCCGATACCGTTTAATTGGAAGGAAGGCTAACAAAGAAACCGATTCGTTTGGAAAAGGTGCTCGAATAGCTTCAAATTCAAAGATTCAAGGCTCTGCAGCAGATATTTTGCGTCTGGCTCTGGTTCAAATTGAAGAGGAGATATTGAAAAGCGATCTGGATGCTACATTGATCATGCAGCTACACGATGAGGTCATCTACGAAGTGGCTTCCTCTGAACTCTCTCATCTAGCTAAAATAATTGAGTTTTGTATGATGAATTGTGCAAACATTTGTGAATTATTAATTAAGCTGCCAGTTACTCTGAAAGTAGGAAAAAATTGGGGTCAGATGGAGGATATTCCTAAACCATCTGAGTTAAATTGATTGATTATTTTTTTAACTTTTTAAATTTTTCACATGTTATGAGCTCTTGCTGATCAATTTTCATCTCCAATTCTATCAGATCTCGGGAAAATATTTCTCAACATCAGTTGAATGTCTGTGATATAGTTTTTATTGGGAATTTTTATGTGACGATTGATGATTCAAGTTTATTATCCAGTTCGAAAGCCTATCAATCTTGATTACTTTCCATCTTAAAAGTTGATAAATTCACATGGAAATATTAAATAACTGTCTTCTCCTATGACTTGTGTGAAAATTGATTTCATAAGTAGTGTGGGTATTCCATTTCTAGGACAAAAATGGGGGTGAGTCGGAGAGGTCTACTAGTGGCGCCATCTAGCGGTTGGTAGTGCTGCCGCCCTGGTGGTGGCTACCAATGCTGGAGGCCGCCATTTTGTGTGAATAGCATGTTGGAATAAGTGTAAGCTGAATATCAGTGCCATCTAGGGAGCTAACTAAAATAAAGGTATAAAAGGAGATGACTTAATTAATTATTAATCAGTACAATGTTGGTCCCCAAAGTGTTAGCAGCGATAACATCAATATTAATTATCACCACTGTGCTACTGTATGTTGAAATACGTACTAAATATATACGATCATTCTTTCCCCAGAAAGCCCCAGTACGCTATGAACCGCGATCAGCATTGGAAGTACGTAGTAGCCGATATGTTCTTGTAAATACTCGTGATTGGAATAACGTACCTACTAGATTAAGAGTAACCTTCCCCAGAGGATATCATGGACATCTATTCCCATCTAATGACCTGGCTCAAAATGGTATACACATTGTACCCCAATTCTATTGCTGCGGAGATAATGAAACTATATCAGCCGTTGCTGTTAGTTCACGATCGACAGATTATATGATAATGGAAAATCGAACAATTGGCTTTATTGTATTTGTTGAGGATGCTCCTCGCCTTACTGATGTTGAACGATCAAGTAAAATTAGTAGAATTTCTTAATCATCAAGTTTACTTATTACATATATCTGCGGGTAATATCGCGCCATAAGTACACCTTCGCGGTACCAATCTTCATATTCTTCACCCATCACTGAACGTAAGTGAGAGCGTACATCCATCAAAGCCCTGCCATAATGATTATGTCCAGTCCAAGTGCCAGGGTGGTATGCCATAGGGCTCGACTCAGGCTCACCACAGGACCAAAACTTATCCACAAATCCACACCATGCTAATACATAGCCGCTTGTACGAGCCAACATCTTAGCATATCTTTTACTTTGGGAGAACTTGGCCAATATACCATCTCGCATATACTTGTTCTTAACAAGCTTCCATACAGCAACATTATATCCATTGATATGAGAGCCCAATCTTTGATAGTCTTTCACTGTCTTTCCTTCCAAAATCTTCTTGGCCGTATCATTATCACCGAAATGTTTGGCTTTGCGATATTGTATATATTGTTCCAAACACTTGAAGGACAAATCATCAACTTTAAAATCACTCATATGTGTAGGAGATAAGAAATGAAACTTGAGATTTCTATTCACAACAAGAATACCACGCCCGTCAACTAAGCTGGCTGCTGCCATGATTACAACTGATGTAATAGCCGTGTGCCTCTGCCTTTTATACTCGGGAGCTTGAAGCTCTTCCCTTCACATCATGTCCTCCCTCCGGATAGTTAACATGGTTCTCTCTTTCACACTCAACAAGCCCATACCTATTGACCATTGTGAAGATCGCTTCTCTGGCAAGATTCAAAAGTTCGGCTCAAAGACCCTATTGATATTCCGCAGTGGTAAAGTCAATGTTACTGGAGTAACTTCAGTTACCGATGCAACTGAACTGATTCAAGCAGTGTTCCCTGATTGCCTCATCGTGGAGTTCCGTATTGTTAACCTAACTACATCCTTCCATCTAACAATGAACATTAACTTCCAAAAGCTGGCAGCTTGTAAATCAATTCAGTATGAGCCGGAATGCTTCCCTGGGATGTATTGGCGAATGCCTGATTCCAAGATCATTGTTATATTCTTTCATTCATGCGAAGGTATAATAACCGGTTCCAGTAACTATGTTGATCTCTACGAGAGCTATCTTGAGTTCACACATGTATTAGCTGGGTACCTAAAACCAGACCTATAAAGGTCAAGAATGTGGGTCGGCCCACCGAGCGAAAGCGGACGATACGAGAACTCCGCTCCCGAACTCCGCTCCCTCGAAGCAGTATAAAGGTCGTGTACTTTGACCGTTTTTTCATCATAGAACAAGTTCTCTCTCCCTTTACTCTTCCTTACTATATCTCTCTACTCTCAGTATTATTGTATATCCTTGTGTACTATTGGCTTATATCATCGTATAGTCTTGTACCCTGTGCATAGTCTCGTACCCTTTTGTATTGTTTTACGTATACCTTTTGTATTGTATACTATTGTGTGTACTTGTGTCCCAATAAACATTACCCTAATAAGGATTATTGTGACAACATAGACATTTCCATATTACGGATTATTGTTACCATTTACGGATAAGGCTAGCCACTCATCCATATACAAAGTAAGTCATGCCTTTCCCTAAGTGCTCTATTTGTGGATGCCTTGCCAAAGACAATCATCAATGTTCTCGTCGACGAAAGTGTCCTCATTGTGGTGTAACTTTTCCTACCACCGAACGTTTAATGTCTCATCAAGGCAACTGTGTACAATCAATCACACCCATACTCAGAAAAAACTTCCAAGGTGAATTCAAATTAGTGAGAAGTGCCTTCAATAACCTTGTCGTCGACTACCTCATGAAGGATTGTAACTGTAAAGATGTGACTTGGTTATTCGGCATGAAAGGTGATATCATTACACAACTTTTAAAGTACATGTTAATGAAAATGGGTGCAGTGAAAGTGCAGTTCAACGTTAGAATGTTGTTCGTCAAGCCTGAACAAGGTGAAATCACTGTGAAGAACAATAAATTGGACAATGGTGAACTGTATGCCTACACAAAGGCAAAGATCCTTATTGAAAGAGAAGAAATACCTACACTTCTTCAAGACTGGGAACAGGAGCTCGACGCTAAAGTTGATCAGTTTGTGCAGCGTGGATCTGGGTGGCAACTTAAAAAACTAGACCAAGTGGTCATCCAGTTTGGCAAATACTTTGCACGTGTTGGTGGTTGTCATTCTGAACTTCCCAAATGGATCCAAAACAAGAAAGCAACCATCAATATTAAAACTGATAGAGACTGCTTCAAATACTCTGTTCTTGCAGCTCTTCACCCTGTTCCAGTCCATCCTGAAAGACCTAGGAATTATGAACATTATCTCAACCAATATAACTTCGATGGCATCTCCGACATTGTAACTACAAGTGACATTAAGCTCTTCGAAAAGAATAATAATGTGTCCATAAATGTATTCACTCTGGACTTTCACACTTATAAGAAAGATCATATGATCCCTGCTAATGAAGGATTCGAGTTTCGGACTAATCATGAAAGACTTGAGTCAGAGGAATACCAACAAATGCCCGCTTCAATCAGGAATATTGTGCCTCTGAAAATCAACAAAGAAGAGAAGGAAAAGCATGTTGACCTTCTGCTGCATGAGGATCATTATGTTACCATCAAAAACTTCAATCGTCTTCTTGGCATCGATGGTGACTCAATGAATAAGTTCTGCAAAAATTGCTTGACTGGATTCAAGACACAGGAACGACTTGAGCGTCATAAGACAATTTGCTATGAAAATGATCCTCAACGTGTCCACTTTATCAGGGAACCCATCAGATTCAAAGACATTCGTAAGCAACTCAAATGTCCAATAGTTATATATGCTGACTTTGACGCTTTCCTCAAGCCTATCAACCATCCAGAAGACGGAGAAGAGCCCTTAGGCAATATTCATGAACACGAGCCATGTAGTTACATGTGGGTAGCGGTCAATTGGGAAGGTAATATAATCTTTCAAGATCGCAAGACGGTGGAAAATGCTGGTGAAGCCTTCCTCGATTCTCTCTTAGAACATCAACCTCTCCTTAAAGACTACCTCGACAATAGCATCAAACCAAAGCCCCATGTTCAGCGAGGTGTTGATTACCCATTGGATTGGAGTACTATCATCTGCCATATTTGTGGGGAAGGATTCAATGACTTTACCATTCAAAGAAGTCATGAGGATCACGATCATCTCACCGGTCAATTTAGAGGACTTACCCATGATAGATGTAACATGCAGTATAAGTTAAGGCGTACTATTCCCGTTGTTTTTCATAACTTGAAAAATTACGATGGCCATCTCCTCATCTCTGCCGTTAACAAAGATCAATTCACCTCGGTTAGAGTTATTGCTCAAACACTTGAAAAGTATACATCTATTACCATGGGAAAGTTTGTATTCATCGATTCTCTAGCCTTCCTACCTGCCAGCTTGGACAGCCTCTCGCAAATATGCCCCATGGACATCAAACAAAAGTACATCTCCAACATAACCACTGACCCTGAGAAACAACAACTTATAATGACAAAGGGTAGTGTGCCATACGAGTACTTAGACTCTTTTGAAAAGCTTGAAGAAACTTCTCTCCCTCCACCTGAGGCATTTCATTCATCTCTAACTGGGAATGATATTGACCCGGAGACATACACTAGGCTTCAAAATATATGGTCATCATTTGAGTGCACTAACTTGGGTGCTTTTTGTGATCTATATCTTCAGTTGGATGTGTACCTCCTCTGTGCTGTATTCGAGAACTTTCGAGCAATGTCCCTACAGGAGCTCAAGTTAGATCCCGTACATTTCTTCTCAACACCGGGATTATCATGGACAGCAGCTCTCAAGCAAACTAAAATTGAATTACACCCCATTCCCGATATGGACACCCTACTATTCATCGAGAGAGGTATCAGAGGTGGCATGACTTGTGTTTCCAAACGACATGCAAAAGCAAATAATCCTCAATGTCCAGATTATGATCCTTTACAAGAGCATTCCTATCTTGCTTACTTCGATGTCAACTCACTCTATGGTTGGGCACTCAGTCAGAAACTTCCATATACACTGACCCCAGTGATGGAGTATGATAATTGTGGTTATCATATTGAGCTCAACAAATGCCTCTTCGACAAAGATTTCAACCCAGGAGACAATGATTGTGAATTCATACTTGAAGTTGATTTGTATTATCCACACAACCTTCATCAAGTACACAAATTGTTTCCACTTGCACCCGAAAAAATAGCCATCTCCAAAGATGATCTCGGGCCAGAAATGAGTTTCATTGCTGAGCTTTGCAATCAAAAAGGCAAGGTCAAGAAGCTTGTTGGTACACTATACCACAAAAAGAACTATGTCATCGATAGTTCCACTTTGAGATTCTATCTTAGGCTTGGACTCAAGCTCACCAAAGTCCCTCGTTTGGTAGCTGTATTCAAGAAACCATGGCTTGAACCGTACATAGATCTTTGTAAATCCAAACGGCAAGAAGCTACCAACAAATTT
Source organism: Brevipalpus yothersi (assembly GCA_003956705.1). NCBI lineage: Eukaryota > Metazoa > Arthropoda > Arachnida > Trombidiformes > Tenuipalpidae > Brevipalpus > Brevipalpus yothersi. The sequence goes on from QZCP01000079.1 coordinate 117,088, forward strand.
GAGAAAGATTTTTGGAAATTCTTAGTGAACTCCGTCTATGGCAAAGCAATGGAAAACAAACGCAACCATTCCAATGTTCAAATTGCTATGGACAGGAAGAAGGCAGCTAAACTTCTTCGTAAGCCTTTGTTCACCCAATTCAAGATCCTGGAAAAAGATAAAGTTATTTTCAACATGAAGAAGGTGTCGGTTAGAATGGATAGACCCATGTATGTTGGCTTTACTGTATTGGAACTAGCCAAAAGGAAGATGTATGAGCTTCATTACCAAATCTTCTTCCCACGTTATAAACGCAACATCGAGCTCCTATACACAGATACTGACTCCTTCATCTATCATATCAAGACCCAAGATCTCTACAAGGACCTCGAAGAGGATACATTCAAATATCATATGGACTTTAGCGATTACCCCGAAGATCATCCTCTCCATAGTACTCATAATAAGAAAGTATATGGAAAGCTAAAGGATGAATACAATGGTGTTGTTCCCTTGAGTTCATTGGTATCAAGCCAAAGATGTATGCTATCAAGTCTGTTGATAGTATCAAGAAAGTAATGAAAGGCATAAATCGGAATGTTGTAGAGAAGGACGTGCCATTCGATAACTTTGGTGAATGCATATTTAATGATCAGATATTCCATAACATTGTAACCAATATTAGATCTAGAGACCATATTATCAATACTGTAAGAATGCAGAAACTTTCCCTCACTCCATTCGACGATAAGCGTTATTACTTGAATAATATCGAAAGCCTACCATGGGGTCATCATGACAGCCCTGGTGAACCCACAGCCTTTATTCAAGAGCTCGAAAGTTCCCCCATCAACTGGTTTGACATGGATCATAATCAATATGATTCCATTGAGAAACCATGGTTCATCTGCCCTTGCCGACAATTAGGGAGAAATGCATGTCGCAACCCTAGCCTCTGTGAAGCTCAGAGACGAGGTCGATAAAGTACTCTCGCAGGTCAAATGGAGTTATTGAGGAGATTTGCAACGTAATCAATAAACATTATTAACCTTGTGGAAAATGTTCTATTCATTCCCACACTTACCAACGGTCCTTACCATTACCTCTTAATACAAAGGCTCGATAGTCATCAATCAATATCAAAGATCCAACGGTCTTTACCATTAGCTCTTAGTACATGGGCTCGATAGTCATCAATCAATGTCAAAGATCCAACGGTCATTCGACCATCTGTTGCTAGTACTACTATGGTTCATACTCTATAATTACACAGGCACGCAATACTTGGAATGTATTGCATCAGCCTTTAGTACATTTTAGTGCTAGAGCTTAGATCAATTCTGATTGGCTAGTTGAAAGTCGTCTCACTCATTCTCCCTCGAGAAGATAAAAAGGGGCCATCGTGATCCAACGGTCATCATTTGCTCTCTGATTCTGTTCCGATCACTTTGACTCTCAAACACTTTAACTCAACTCTTTTCAGTCTCTCAAAGTATCTCAATCACTTTTACCTTAACTCTCTTACTTTTAGAGTATCTCTTAAACTATCTCTTGAAAATGGATCGTGTCTTTTTTGTACCTATGAATACCTTTGTGAAGAATCCACTAACTCCAATTGAAGGTACGCCCTTCCATTGGGTATTTGCTAATGGAGATCTACAGATTCCTAGCACTGGTACTGGAACTCTCAACACTGGATTTGCTCTCATCTGTCATTACGACACTCCGTATGTACAGTTCTTTCCTGATAAGGACATTGTTGGACGTGGACTCATTGTCGTTCCCCGAGCTGGTAAAAGGTAATGGTAGCGTTGAGTTGCAGCCATCCGTCCTCAACATCAAAGGTGGAGATATTGCGGTCAAAGAAGGTACACGATTGGGGTACATCACCTTCATTGGTCTTCCAGCTCCAATGGCCATACATCCGCTCTCAGGTAAGACTTATCAAGCCAAGATAAAAGAACCTGATACTCAGCCTGAGGACCAAGAGGAAGGCTATGATGAGGTGGATTCACCTAAGCCTAATATGGCTGCTTGGTATGGAAAGGCCTTTGCTCCTAAGAAGCGTCCTAAGTCCACTGATGGACAAGAGGAAGGTGTTGAGATGAAAGTTATCTCTAAATGCAACCTTAAGAATGCACTTTAATTGTAATGACTGAATAAACAGTATTACCCACAACAATTGAACTTTTGACTTGTTTCTCTTTCGCGATTTCCATCTCATTCGAGGAGATAGAAAAAACTACCAAGGTTAAGATTGCACCATCTATGGTACTTTCCAAGATGATGAAATACCAAGGGTAAGATTGCACCATCTATGGTACTTTCCAAGATGATGAAATACCGAGAGTAAGATTGCACCATCTATGGTAACCTCTGAGCTGATGGAATACCATCTTACTCGCGCATGCACAGTAGGTTATAAACGCAATCTTTCTTTTCAATTGCATCATTTGAGTGAGCTCGAAGCATAAGCTGAGTGAGCCTAAAGCAAAGATAGAGAAAAATTTCTCATTTGTAGTCTATCTTCTGAATTGTGAGCATCATGGACGATTTCGAAGAGATGACTAAAGCTTTGAATGTGGTAGCCCGTGAAGTAAATTATTCTAACCGTCGTGTTACTGAAGAGAATAAATGTCTTCGTGAAACCATCAATAAACGTGATGCTGAGATGGAAAGCTCAAAGGTATGATATCCACCTACTGCGACATCATGACTCGCCGTTCGGAAGAGATTACTCGCCTTCAACTTGAACAAGGTATCATGAGAGATCTTCAAGATGAAATTGTGAACCTCAACCTCTATGTTTGGTCTCTGGAAAAGAAACTGTACGCTAAATGTTTGCCGAATCAATCCATAGCCGATTTTGCTGATAACCTACGCGAACACTTTGAAAACAATGGACATGATGATGTTCAGCTAAAAAAAATTTATTTTCTGAGTAATTGTCTCAGTTCAGTATCATTGTACTTGCCACAATGTTTGAATATATCAAAAAACTTATTATAATTTGGACAGCTTATCAAAAACTTGATACAATAAAATCCACATAATGACGATAAATCACCTTGAAGTTTTTTCTTATTATACTTCCAACCGTGTTTCGAATTACGTTCCATGAAGCTGATTGCTTCATTTGGCGGATAGCCACCAAATGGGTCGAAATAGTAAGCTGGGCCATTTCTCGGTATATGCATGGCCACCCAATGAGTTCCCGGATTCCATGAGTAATCCATATTCACAATCACACCACAGCCTTTCGGCATTAGTGGTATAGGCAGTCTATTGATCGGATAAACTCCACCGAAGGACTTATACCTTCTCATAATACGCCAGATATCTCTTGTAGTCAGCATTATCAATAATCCAACTTAACATTCCTTGCCTTGTCAATCTCTATCAATCCATCAAACTGGGCAAAGACCAGCATATGTACCACTTTGGAGAGAGATTCCTTGAATTTCGTCTCAAGTTTTATATTACCTCGTTTTACAAGGCTTAAAGTACCGGACTCAGCACCGAGAGTACCATCAGGCGATAGATCGAAAGCGAATAAGGACTTATCCTTCAAAAAATCTTCGTATTTGATATTGGATTGTGGTACACCATCATCCTGATTAGTAAATCGGTAAAGACTCACAAACTTGCGCATGCACAGTTTGTTTGAAAAGTCCGGAGTATAAGTTATAGTTGGAGTTGGGAATCCATTTACACTGGCTGAAATGCGAGTCAGCTTGAAGTTTCCATAATTGAATGGGCCAATCTTTATGTCACCTGCTAGACTTCCATTCGATAGGAAGCCAACAATCATTCGCTTTGGTAATATACCAGAGAACACACCCTCAAAATTGTAAGTTGTTGCTCCTGCTGAGAGGACAAATGCCTTTACTTCATTTCTCGTTACAAAGTATCGGCAGGCAGCCTTTTCAAGTGCACTGGAAATACCAAGTGCGACATCTGGATACACCTTCACTCTCTCCACATGAACGCTTAAATCATGTATTTTCAAAGAGTATGATGTACTAGTAGCCGAATCAGGTACTTTGAGACCGAATTTAGCACCATTTCTGGACAATCTCAGTAGTATAGGCACATTATCAATAAGTAACTTGTCTTGGTTGCATAGTGGATTATGCAAACGGAAATATAGGTCAAACTTCCCCTTCACACGAGTTTTCAACTCATCTTCCTCATCCCAACCAGCACCAATATCCGTAGGATGTACAGGCTTGTAGAGTATATCTTCCAGATATGCCTGATGATGATACAAGTTACTTGCCTGGGTAATATTAACACCATTCAAGAACAGATCAACTTGTTCAAACAAACAGTTAGCAAATCCAGGCACCACAGAAACAACGTCTTGGCTTGATAAATACTTGTCATCCTTGTCTTTGATTGATAGTGTCGCAGAAACATATGTACTCGACAAATCAGTCATATCCTCAGAGGCTGGAATGACTATGTCAAGAACATTAGAAGACTGTGCTGATGTCGTCGGGCGATACTCCACATCATAATACCTTTCAATTGCCGTTTGAGTGGGCGGCACTGTGAACACATCGAGCTCACTTTTAGTGGCAGGAATCGAGCTATTATGCAAGTAATCCATTGAATATATCACGTGATCTAGTCACTCGCTTTCGTTTAACTCGCTTAACTCGTTTTGTGGACTTCTTGGGTTTATATACTCTATTCCTTTTCCTTCCAGTACCACTTTGAGCAATGTATGAAGCCGATTTATCGGCACCATCCCTACCAGCACTCCTCACAAATGAGGCTCCTCTTTCCCTCAATGACTCTCTCAATGGACGCTTATCCATCAAGTCAGAGCCGACAGCTACTCCAGCAGGCATTATATGCTTGCCTAAGAACCTCAGCATTGGTATGCCGAAAGTTCTGAAGACTGTTCCGAGTCCATGTCCTTTCTGATATGGACGCCTCTTAAAATACGCTATGTCATCATGACCATAGCCTCTTTGAAATTGTTTACCTTTAAAATATACACCACTGCCCGCTTGATCATGGTAATAGGCTGCGAAATTACAATCACCAATACAATGTCTCTTTTTCGGCTCCATAGCTACTCCTCCTCCTTTCCACTCTCGTGTTTATATAGCTTAGGCTTGAATTTCAATGTGATAAAAACACGTCCACCTCGGGGGCGGATAGGGTCACCATTCTCATCTGTCATCTTGATTGATATCCTATCGATATGTGAGAACCGCACGGGGAAAAAGTATTGATCCGTGAACGATATATACTGCACACTCTCATACAGACCCTTCGATAATGGGATTGTACGGAGATTTTGAGAGACCGTATCACGCACACGGTGGCCATCAATTATATCCGTATTGATGAATAATAAATTTGATTTAGCCGTCAGATACGGGGGATACAGAGCATAGTGTTTGTCTCCATCATTCGCATTATGATAGAATTCTTAGTACAATGCCCTATCAAAACCCAATGGACCAATGAAATTCTCATCATAAAAAATCAAGACCAACACCGGGTCATTGATCACTTGCCCAAATTTGAGAAAAACTCGTTCTTTCTTTTCATCGTACTCCAAACCTGGTATAGTTTTCATAGCCACCTTTTTTTCAGACATCACTTCCGATAAATGTTTGGTTGATTCTACAGTAAATTTGGAAAGAATGTCTTTAAGCTTGTGAGTACCATCGAATTTGAATGTAAGTTTAGTGCTGAACCACTCTTTTTAACCATAGGCGCTTTAGTTATGGCGAGATAAGCGTAGTGTATCTCATTCGTTTGACTGAAGTCCAATGGATAGATGATCTCATTTAAAGCTACTTCATAAGGTTCTTGCAACTCAATGGGTGTAGCCATTATGTTGGTGAATGAAGATAGTTTGTTATCAGGATACACATCCATAGATGCATTGGATACAAGATGTACATAGAATTCTTTACCCATCACTTTTTTCTTTGAGATTTAGCACAACTAAACAGTTCTCACTCTTGAAATTGACTGGCGAATCCTTCTCTGAGTTGACAATCTTAATGTTTATACCAGTATATGGTCCCTTGATTGCATGCTTGTAAACTTTGTCTTTAAACACGAGATGGTTTTCACCAGCCTCTATTGTTCTGAGTGGTTCATCTCCGAGTAAATTCGTTTTAACAATTAAGAAAGATGACCATACAATCGGTGGAGGCTGGGAGCCTTCATGAGTACCTCTTGGGGAATTCGAAAATAGGCCGTGAGCAGAGTCTTCATCAAATCCTAGTAAATTCCCAAACATCTCAGCATCCGATCGATCAGAGAAGCCCAACCAGGTATCATCAACCGTGATATCTGTCTTGCTGCCTCTTCCGATTATACAACCATTTTCACTGGCTGAGAAGATAACATGAGCCAGAGTACTATCATCATCTCGCATCTTCACAAGTTCATGTATCTGATTGTCGAGATGATTGACCAGCTCTTGCACTGTTCGGAATTGATTGACTTTGAGCTTCAAATAATCGGTAGTCTCACCTTGAAATATTTTCTGTAGAGTGAACTCTCGTATTGTCTCTATGACCTGTTCATCGGGAAGTATAATTTCAGTGAGAGCAATCTCTGAACCTTCTTTCAATTCAATCGGTGGTATTGGTACAGTGAAGGATGATGGTGTTCCATCAGGATCACTGGCTGAGGACAGAAAGATGTTCACTCCTTCTTTATTCATTCTGGTGGCGTTTCTTCCACTGGTTCTGGACTTGTCTTATATAGGTAACCCTCAAGAGTTAGAACCATCGAGCAGTCACCAGCAAACTTTGGCCACGAATGACCCTTTGAATCTTTTAGCTTCATTGTTATCTTTTTTATCTCCCCTGTCATCTTTCCTGGTGTCCATAAATCATCGTCAAAATCGAAATGAACCAATGTTCCATTCTGAGGGACTCGAACAACCCTGATCAAATCATTAGGATCATTCTTGTAGCCATAAGATGATGCAATACTGCAATGAACATATAGATCGGGAACTCTGGCGAGATTTGTCTTGTCGAAAACAATCTCTCTTGCTTGTATGTCTTTGAGCTTAGTATTCAGAACGAATAGATTCACACCGAGCATGTCAGGAATCGTTTCATTCGTAAACTGAACATAAACCTGCTCTTCACCATTGAACCACTCTGGATAAATCGTGAATCGCATAGTGACAACGTGATCTTCGTAGATGAATTCAGGGACCTGATGATAATGTGGTTCGCTAGCATCATGCATATCATGAAGTATCATCCTCCTCATGAGACGACTGAGTGTACGGAAGTTCTTGTGGTGATTCTCAGTCAAAGTGATCTGGCTCTCATAACTACCTATTCTTAGAGCTTGATTTGTATCTTTAGCTCGACGAAACAAGTCATACTTGATTGGTAAAGTATGATTGATCAAGTTCTGATGCAATCCCAGACTGCTCAGTTTAAGACGATGTGGATGAGTAAACACACGAATTGGATTTTTCAAAATAGTTGTTAATTCACCATTTTGGTTGCCGCCAAGAGCGGTCAGCTCAAGATTTATTCTGGATTTGGGCTCCATAATTGATTACAAACTCATAACTGAGCCTTTAAATAGGTTCATTTACCCATTTATTGAACTTGTTTGGATAGCCTACAAACTTCACAAACAGTTTGCGCCTCCCATCTCGTCCAATCTTGGAATCCAACACTTTCTCAATTCTGAAAAAGCTTGGCTTATCAACTAATGTTAATTCTTCAGGATAAAATATGGAAGTTATAGGCTCATCTTTCAAATCTACTAATCTATAAATATATTTTTTGGGAGCTTTCTTCTTTTTAACAATCTTGAACACTTCTTCAGTCCAACCGGAAGTTGCCCCTTTCTCGAATGTCCCTTTCTTCCGGGATATGCGCACATAATCACCAACATTGAAACCCGACCTTGGCTGCATGATCGGCTTTTCACTCTTCAAATTCCTCAAAATTTGTGGTATATGTTCATCACGGACCATAGCAGGACTCATCTTCAGTATTCGGTGGTATGAGTTATTGTAGTTGTCCACAATCTTGTCCAGTACATCAATATATCTATTGGTATTATGATGATAGAGATAACGATAAATTCGTTCTCTCAATGTCCTGTTCAGACGCTCAGCAAGAGCACACTTGATAGTGTCGTCCGTTGTGGTGAAGAAATGTATCTTGTACTCGTTCATGAGATTCTTGAAATCTGAATTGACAAATTCTTTACCTTGATCTGTCTGTACTTTTTCAGGCACCCGCCCTTCCTCCAGTATGGATCTCATGGCATCGGTAACAGTAATACCTCTCTTATCCCTTAGTGGTCTGACCCAAGCATACCAACTTGATCGGACAAGTTAAACTTTTCTCTCAACTTCTTATTGCGCACTCTCTGAAGATTGGTTGGATTTTTCCAAAGTATGTCCAGAGCTGCTTTAGTGCCTGGAGGAGCACGTTTACCCTTTACATTCAGTAAATATTTCTTAACTTTCCTTATATCACTTCCCGGTACAATAGTTCCTTTCTTGTTTCTCAATTGGCCAGAGGCTGTGGCAACCTCATCCAACGCTCCGTTGAATGAATGAACTGGTGTAGAATAAACTGTTGGTTCAAAATCTTCTTCACCCTCCAAATCATCAATCAACTTTGATTTGATTGGTTCAGGTAAATTAGATTCTTGAATCTCATCAACATTCACATCACTCGGCTCATAGTCACCAAAAATCTCCCTCCTCTCCCTTTCAATTGGTGGTGCTGGTGGGTCAATGTACTTGTAAGTCTTTGCAAGCTCAGCGCGCTTAAGAAGCGCTGGTTTATTTGAGTCAATGATGACTCTTGTCCCAGTGGACAATTTGAGCCTTTGATACTCTTGTTGAGGTATGAGAACGAACTTCGTGTACACATTCATTTCATGAGGCGTTCACCAACAAATTGAGCGAGGTAAGCTACGGCTGGAATCAGAAGACTGGGCAATAAACCACCTTTCTGATTGATCACTTGCTTTCGTTTTCTCAAAGTAATCGATTTCTTATTAATCTCCCGTAATTGGTCTTTATATCTATTCAATGACTTCCATTGTCTTTCAGTTAATGGAATTTGCCCATTCAGAATATTCCGAGATATTTCGGGTATTGCATAATATATGCATCCATCACGGCAAGCACGGAGTAGTTGTTGTCTTCTCAATACACCTTTAGTTGTGGCCAATTTTCCAAGAGTTGGCAAACACTTCATAACACCTTCGGTGGTCATTCTCAAATGGCAAACACAGAAATACTCTCTTTTTCACCAAGAACGTGGCTGAGTAACCTTAGTTCTCCACGAGTGTCAGCCTTTAAATCAATAAATAGATAGCTGTAGGGATCTTTCGTTACATCTTCATACATTTGGCGGAATTTTTTCACTTTGTTTGGATACAGTTGCCTAGCAATATAGCCGGCGATGTTTTTGTCACGAGGATTTTACATCAAAACTATGTATGATGAGTTCAATGTAATGTTTCTCATCTGCTTGCCCTTTACTAAAAAGTTCTGCAGAAGGAGAATTACCGACATGTCTCTGTGGTGGGACATCTTGGTGGAGAGATCACTCACCACCCTGCTCTCGGAAGCATCATCCATAAGATCATCAAGTATGATCCAACATGGTTCATGACCAAATTTTCAATTACACTTTCCGATAGTCCTTGGATGAAAGTCACATTCGTCATATCATTGAACATGCTCTGATACTCTGTGTAAAAATAATATATCTTCTTGGGTGGTGGTTTGCACATGAATGAAGCTTGTTTGATCAGTCTCTTTACCCACACACTCTTGCCAGCCCCACTAGGACCACTGACAATCATGCAGAATGGGTGTTTAAGGTAACAGTCATAAACCTCCATTGTGGAATATATCAGTGCCAAAGAATGGCTTCTCTTTCAATTTTGGACTTGGTAAAGCGTATCCTAACCCGACACCAAGTAGAGTAGTCCACAAAGTAATGTTACCGTTCTGGCGGATGATGCAGCACAGGCTTGTCGTAATTATGATGGATATGATCAATAGCTGGAATAAAAATTGTATTTTGTTAGTGGATACATCAACTTTGGTAGGTGTAGTCATCTTAGAATCCATGATTCACTTCATATAAACAATTAACTCGCTTAGATGATGGTTTTTATATAGATACATACCTCAAAAAACAGACTATATACCAAATACATGCAAAATGTATATGTTGCCATGGTAACTAGGCCTGAAATCGCATTCAGAAAGAGTATTTTGTCGAATTTTGACATCGAAAGGGGGAGGGTGAGTGGGCGTGGCCACCCCCCTCAACATGAGCAAATATTTTATAATCATTTCCATCACTTCGTCATTGATTAATAAGCAGATATATCGTATTTACTGTATACAAATACAGTAGAGTCATCTATTGGGAGATTTTTCAATCAGAATTCGGACTTAGAATTTTTTTCTTTCACTTTTCAGGTAAGTTAACATGGGATTTCCTATTCTTTCCCATGTTAAACGAATGATGATGATGATTATTAAAAATTGCTAATTAAAGCATGAAGAGTGAAATGAGAGCTCTGAAAAATGAAAAACTAATTTTTTTTTCGAAGATCTATCCGAATATGCATTCATCAAGTCTCTGTCGCATGAAAAAATTTTTGCTCTAATTGGATTAACATTAGCAAAAGTTCGGACTTAGTCATTTTTTCGCTTTTTCGTATACTTTAACGTTGTTCATTGGGTTTTCGTATACTTTAACATTGTTTATTGGGTTTTCGTATACTTTAACATTGGTATACTCTAACATTGGTTCTTGTTACTCGTAGTACTGGTCAGAGGTACCATGATTCTGATTGGTTAGTGAAGCAAACGCCGTCTTGAGAAACCACAAAATTTGTGCTAACTCTGAGTTCTCGTAACGTCCGTCTCTAGGGAACGGTTCTGATTGGCTAAGAAAACGTATTTAAGATGGTCAGTTTCGAAGGTTCAGGTCACTTTCGTTTTACCATATCCCCCTCACAATATCTCTCCCAGTACTCTATCAAATCCTCTATTTATTATCATGGCCCCTACTCTCCGCTCAGTGAAAGCCAAACCCCTTAGCCTCAAACCCAAAACCATCATCAAACGTCGCGATCCAGTTATCAAAAAAATCCCGATCCCCTATACAAGCGACACCGATTGGTTCGAGATGGGCTTCAGACCTTTGGACGACGCTACTAAGGCCAAGTTGAAAGAAGGTGTCTCGGCCAAAAAGTATCAGGATAGGATGAACCGATTCATAAATTGGTTGGATCTTCTTACTGGTAACCCTCTCCCTGAAGAAGAGAAAGCCACCGTGGTCAGGGAAATCGAGATGACCATCGTCGATCGGGAGCGGGTATTCGCCATGGAAGCGGCCAATATGATCACCTTCTTCGATGCGCATAAAGCCATCAATATCGAATATATTGGCCAGGTTATGGATACCGCGGGTATACGAGCAGAGGACTATGCTCATCTTATATATTGATTTTATATACTTTTTATATTCTTTTTTTATAATTCCTGTATCCCTCCCCAATAATACCCCTTTTGTGCCTTCTTAATTTTAATTTTTCTTTATTCGCGCAAAGTGAGAAAGAGAAAGAGATAGGGTGAAAGAACCCGGAAGAAAGTGTGTGTGAGAGAGAGAATGTGGACTTTGACCCCAGGCCCAAGCCGGTCAGTTAGAAAAAAGAGAGAGAGAGTATGTATGTGTGTGTGTGAGAGAGCCGGGCTGCAAGCCAGAGCGGAGGAAGAAAGAGAGAGCGGTCAGCGAGAGTGAGAGAGAGCAGAGAGGAAGAGCGGTCAGCGAGAGAGAGAGAGAGAGAGAGAGAGAGAGTGGGCCAACTCCCAAACGTTTGGGCGCGAAGAGGTTGCGGCGAGAGAAAGAGAGTGAGTCGAGAGAGGGGAAAGAAAGAGGGAGAAAAGAATCAAATTGATTGGGATTGATAGAGAGAGAGAGAGAGAAGAGAGAGAGAGGGAAAGAGAGAGAGAGAAAGAGAGAGAAGAGAGAGAGAAAGAAAGTGAGAAAGAAAGAGAGAAACTAGTTTTCGAAGGGGGGGGGTTTGGAATCAGAGCCGAAAAATATAGGAGGGGGAAAAAAATAGATTTAGGGGGAAAAAAGTTTTTAATTACTCTAATTAGAGTCCTAGTAATGGAATCCTCACACTACTTTCATAATTAAAATCAATTGCCAGAACCATGACCTAACGATTAAGCTGCCATTTGTTACATGAAACTTGCTCCAAGATCTCATTAAGCTCAATTTTAAATTCATTTCGACTTGATTGTCAGATCTTTCTTGAGGTTTAAGTTTCTCATCAAATTTAAGACACCTCTTGTCATCAAAAAACCCTTTCATTAGCTATAAGAGTTGAAAATAAATAGAACCAAACAATTAGGGTGATAAATGTTTTATTCATATCAAAAATAAAATTGATCAAAATTGCTACAAGAGTATGTTCCAAGCATTACATGTGACGAAACTCAGGTTGAGACTATGTTTTTCCTCTTCCCTGAGCAAAACACCCGATTTTGGTTTGTGAATTTAACAAGCATCATAAATATTGATACTGATATGAAAAGTAATGACTGATTTGTGATTATAGCCATTTCAGTACCTGTAATAAATTGTAATAAGATTGATTTTCATATTAATTAGCAAGTTGAAATCACGATTGAAAAAAAGAGTGAATTAGAATATTGGATGCAAATTTTTTTAATGCATTGAAAGCTGCATCTCAAGGGAAAATCTTAAGCAAAAAGAACATAAAGAAAAATTCATTTTTGCTCAGCAAACGATGGATTTCCTTGAATAAATCCTCAAAATCCTTCTCTGCAGGACTCATATAGAGTTGAATTCATTGGACCATCAATTTCCAAAACATGGCAATCATCTTCATCATCATCACCTTCGCCATCCTTTGTCGATCGTTCATCATCATCTTCACTTTCACTTTGTAGCTCCTCTTCATCGCCGTCTTTGTCTTTCCTGTTTTCCTTTCCAGATTTCTTGTGGAACCCTTTTTCGATTTGGGTCCTTACCCAAACTTTATCGGTTTTGGTCCCCAGGACCACCTTCGTCTTTTTCTTGTAAGACTTGCGATCCGTCTCTGCGCCATCATTTAGATCTTTCTCACTGTAGGAGAAAAAAAAGAGAGAAAAGAAAAAGAGAGGGAAAAAAATGATTAGTCAAGAGTTAAAAGGAAGAAACATGAAAACAATCAATCGTCAGACAATCAGACATGAAAATGTCTGCCACATAAAGATTCAACTCACTCAATTCGAACCGATCTTGAAAAAGAGGTAGCCAGATTGGTGATTGCCAATATGTTGCTGTCGGTTAGCCGCAAGCTATCTATCAGGCTTTTAGGTGTTGCCTTCGCCCGACCAGATGATTGCTGTGTCTTCCCGGCTTGCAATTTGTTGGCTTCACTGAGCCCTTTGGACTGGGATGCTTTCCGAGTTGAGGTTACCGGCACAGAACACTTTGCTGGGGTTTTCTTCGGTGTCTTGCTTATTGCTGATGACATGATGGCAAAAATAAATGGCGACACGATGGTACACAATTAAAATGAGTTCGATGAAATATGGAGTGAAAAGTGGCACAAGAGGAGATTTTTGATGAAAACTAAAATATTAAAATGATGAATTGAAGAGAGCTAAAAGTAATGACAGCTAAAACAATGGCTAAAAATATCACGAGGCGAGAAGAGATGAACGAATAAATAAAATGGAGTTGGTTTTGATATTTATATACAAACTAATCAACCACCTTACTAAGCATGAAGAAAAATGTTGATCATGATTATCGAAACTGATCATGTAAGTAAAAATTTGATTGTGGATGGAACTTTTCTGCTCCTCAACAGGACATCAAAGTAATCTTTTTAGTTCTAGTATACATGATCATCGGATGATATCAGTCAACTTTCGCTAATCGAGCTTTTTTTTTCTCCTTCTTACTCCAGCCAATAGACGATATTTTCTACCTGATCATGTTTATTGTATTCTAAACAGTGGAAAAAAATGTCTCATTCCCTCATCAATGTAATGGTAGAAATATTTTATTTCGATAAAAAACTCTCTTTATCTATGTCCGTGTGTGTATACATGTTTTTTATCATCCAATCCGCAATGATTCCATCCTACTTTGGTGATAGAGAGAGATGTCTCATGATTGTAATCAACTCGAAAGGTGGTTCCAAGATCACCATCAGGAATGACAGACTTTTCCTCTAGAGAAGGTTCGAGATCTGCGAATAGAAAGATTATCAAAATTGGTTCAATTTCAGGAGCTGATGATAATGTTTATATGGAATACAAATCTAGAGCTAAGCAATTTAAATGGATGAAGTCCTTTACGATGCTAAAAATCTCATCTTCACAGTACCAACTTCAGCTATCAAAACAATAGTGACCTCAATTCCAGTTATGGTGCGATTTATATGCTTTACACATTTTTCTATTGTTTAGCTTCGACTGTTTAAAAATGGATAGAGTAATCATCACCTCACCTATTTTCTACAATGATACAATGGATATTTTAACATATAAACAAATGGTTGGACGATCTGGCCGTAAAGGTATTGATACCTCTGGTGAAAGTATTTTAATCTGCACTTCAAAGGAAGAGAAAGACAGAGGACTTCAGTTAGTCAGCAGTAAGCTTCGTGAGATCACTTCAGCTCTATTCAACTATCAGGATGAGGAAAAATTTTCTGGCTCGCTACAAAGAGGCATCCTTGATTGTATAGCTAGTAGTATGGCTCGCACAAAAGAAGAGGTAATCAAGTTTGTTGGGTGCACTTTTGGGGCTTCCAATACTCGTGTCAGCGATGACCTAATCCAAAAATGTATCGAATACCTGGTGAGAAAGCAATCTATTTATCTTGATAGAGGATTTCTGCCCTCTAAGTTGGGCAAGGCTGTCCTTGCTTCTTCATCTATTGAACCTGACCAAGCTCTGTACTTCATGAGAGACCTTCAAAAAGCAAGAAGAGGCTTCGTCTTGGGAAATGATCTCCACATTCTTTTTGAAATTTCTCTCTGTCTTCCGGATAAAAATCGAACTAATTGGAAGAAGTATTTCGAAATTTTCACCGAGCTTGATGATGATGATTTCCAAAATACCTCTCAAATCATTGGGATTGATCCAGGCTATCTTCGTCAGAGATCTATGAGTAGTGAATCTCCCAAAATTGACCATAAATTGAGAATTCATTCGAGATTTTTCTACGCTTTGGCTTTCAATGATCTCATCAAGGAGATATCATTGAAAAAAGTCTCAGAGAAATACGATATTCCTAAAAGTGAGCTGCAGAGTTTCCAAACGAATGCAGCTACTTACACTGGGATAGTCTCAACATTCTGTAGTAACTACGATAATCTTGAGCTAATTATCAGTCAATTTCGTGACCGATTACAATAAAGAGTGGAGCGTGAGCTGATTGAGCTCTCAAGCTGTCTGATATTGAGAAAAACATCCTCAATATCCCACAAAGTTGTTACTCCAAAAAGAAAAGTATTGTAAGCAGATCATCTCTCAGGAAAGATTCGTCTTGGGCTCGTCTCAATTCTACTGATGATGAGCCAATAATCAATCATTTACTGTTATAAAGGGCGGGAAAAGTCCACCTGAGAAGCCTGGCTCACCAAGAAGTAAACTCCTAAACGGACGAAAAAAATTTGTTTCCAAGCAGACTGTAAAGACATAGAGACAAAAAAGCATGGAATAGGATCCAATCTCAATTTTTCAAAGAAAAGCTCGATACATCCTCTAGAGAAAGGCTTGCCTCTACTCTATTCAAAAGAAAAATGTGTAGAAAGAATTTCTGTTTATCTAGGTGGAAGTTCTATCTACCTTTTCGAAGGAAAATATTTTTTCTTGAAGAGTTCGTCGAGCAAATGAAAGAATTCATCGAGAATCATACTGTTGATCATCTTTTCACAGTGTATAAAATTTCTCGTAAGTGCTTCGATCTTCGTAAGAACTCTTTGCAAAAGTGTCTTGGCTCGATTATCGTGTGGCATTTCGAGACTCAGTCTCATGAATATATTGAGCAGTTGAAAAAACTCACCAATGAGCTTGCTGGTGAAGACGTTGATCCTGATAACTTTTACCAAGTTGCTAAAATACTTTACAAGAAGCTCGATCTCTTGTCTCATTGTGTACATCTCAGGGGTCTCGATATAGATAATACCCCTTTTGATCAACCTTACAAAAAAAGAAAACTTCCTGAGCATCTTAAAACCCACAAGAAGAATCTTAAAGTCCTCTCACAATATCATCCACTGCCTAAGTATATTTCCTACTTCAGAACACTGACAACCATTCGCCGTGATGCCAAAGAGGTATTTGACCTATCGAAAGAGGATAGTCAAGCAGAGCGTCGTATTTCAGGCTATTCCAGTTATGCTACTACTGGTCGCATTCTGATGGCTTTTCGGAACATGCAAAAATTAGCTAAAGAATTTGTATTCGAAATTGGAGATGCTAAGCATTCTCTCAATCCAAGACAAGTTCTGAAGGCTGGAGAGAATAAAGTTCTTCTCTCTGCAGATTTTAGTCAAGTCGAGCTCCGGATATTGGCCCATTTGTCCAAAGATGAACTTTTAATCGCTGCTCTTAATGGTGGGGAGGACATTTTTAAACAAATTGCTGCAAAAATTTTCCATCGAGAAGTGAATGAGATTACTCAAATCGAAAGATCCAATGCAAAAGAGGTAAGTTTGCATACTTTTCTGAAATACAGGTCTTGCTCTATAACCTCTCTTTTTTGTGGGCAGATTTGCTGTGGAATCATCTATGCCATGGGGAAAAAGGTTTTAGCTTCCAATCTAGCGGTGGATGATAAGGCTGCAAAAAATTCAAGCAGCAATTTATGAGTACATTTAGATACTTGGATCTTTTCATGCACAAATGTCAAGAGGATAGTCTTCGTGATGAAAAAGTTGAGACCCTGCTGGGCCGATACCGTTTAATTGGAAGGAAGGCTAACAAAGAAACCGATTCGTTTGGAAAAGGTGCTCGAATAGCTTCAAATTCAAAGATTCAAGGTTCTGCGGCAGATATTTTGCGTTTGGCTCTGGTTCAAATTGAAGAGGAGATATTGAAAAGCGATCTGGATGCTACATTGATCATGCAGCTACACGATGAGGTCATCTACGAAGTGGCTTCCATGGCTTTACAGCGAGATAACTGTCAAGTTACTGTCTTAACAAATACCATGTATTATCATTTATATGCTCGTGCGCTTGATATTAACATCTATCAGCCTTAGAAAAAGTAAACAACTTCTCATTATATATGACTATCCATCCATGTGATTAATATTAATATTGTTAATTTTCAAAGATCGAATTGAACACTTGGTTCACTCAGCCAGCTCTTTCACAGTGATATCTTTTGGTTCAATTGATGTGCTATGGACCCTCATTCTGAGGCTAGATTCGAGAATTTCCGGACTCAAATCGAATCGTCGCTCGAAAGGAATGGATCAATGTTAACCGCTACAATCAGGTGATATCTTACCAGCTTCATCTACCTCCACGTTCTGACAATGGTTTGTTTTTTTCCTTATTTGACAGAGAGAACGATATATCAGGTCTGGATTGTGGCTTGACTCGCGAAGAAGAATGTTTGAATAAAAAATTCACACGGACAACCATAATTACCATCGATCCTGATTCAGGTACACTAAGCATCGAAACAACTCTTCTATGTGAATTTCAGTGAGATACATCTCTTCTATCACTTGGTTTCCCTTTTGGACATGGTTTAGTTAATGCATGACAAAGACCCGGGAATAAAGGATGAGAAATTGAAAGGTTAACTATTTGTAAAATGAAATAATTTCATCTTACCATCAGCGTTCTCAGAATAGTGATCTACAAGATCTTGTAAGGTGGAAAAAGTTTTTCTATCTGTGACATAGTAGCCTCCATTATCTAGAGTCTTGATTTTATAGTGCTTTACATGGTCTCCCTTAGTAGCTTCCCAATCTCGTATTGATAAAGAGTAGGCACCGGCAGTTCACTGTTTCTTATAAGAAAAGTACCTCGCGGAAGATCTCCAGCAAGCATCAATTTCTCTGCTTCCCGACGAGATATTTTACCAAAAAATCATCTGGAAGAGAGAGAGAGAGAGGAAGTGATGACAAAAAGTGAAAAGAGGTTGATGGGAGAAAGAGGGACTATATGCAATCAGGTATATTAGAGAAAAAGAAAAAAGTTTAACAAAGATGAAAATATTTTTTCAGTCAAATAGACTCACTGCTATCCTGCCATCATCAATTTATTACAATTAGGACAAAATTTAGCACTCACAATTGAAGATTCAGTGCAAAAGAGGTGAATATTCATCCTATTTTAAACTTTTTTGAGTTTTTTCATAGTATTACCTATTTGTCAACAGATTTGCTATGGAATCATTTTTAGTGTGGAATGAGATGTTTTGACTTGGAATCTAGCCATGGAATACTGTAGAGGGGTTCTAGCAGCAATCCATGAGTAAATTTGGATATTTTTTCGTAGACCAATGCCAGGATGATGATCGTCGCAATGAAGCAGCTGACCATTTTCCAAGTATCAATTTAGCTACAACTTACTCCGAGAAAAATTGGGTTATAGTCGAAAAATTTTCGGATATCTTAGTGTAATTGATAAATTTTTCTCAAATTTCTCAAACTTCAGAGAGTTTCTATCGCTGATTAATTTTCATCTCCAAACTCATCAGAACATAAGAGGATAGCCTCTCAAAGCCTGGTTAAATGCCTGCGATACAGTACAGTGTAGTTTTCAGTCTCTAGCTCTAGTGTTGATGTGTTCAACTTGAAACGATCGTCTCCTCTCATGACTAATTGATAATTGTTTTGATTTGATGATTTTAAGAATCAGGATCTCTTCTTCAGATTCTGATTAATTAATTAATTCGATCTTACCTTAATCTTGAATTGATTGCCAGATATACATTTTAAACTTTTAATTTTCATTGAATTTCAAATAGCTATTCTTATCAGAAAACTGCTTTTTATAAGCGAATATGATTCGTACATGTGCTCCATATGTCTCAGATCTGAATTTATGTAATCAACATGCTCGGCTTATTTTTGTGGGCAAATTGTCACTATTTTTATATCAAATTAGCTTGAAAAAGGATTAATGAACACGAATGAGGAAGAAATAAATAAGGAGCTGGAATCAAATGATTTATTCTATTTGAATTGAAATTTCTACAAAAAATACCTCAAATCTGCCAGCTCCATTGTGGGAGAATCAGACATTTGCTCTAAAACGATTATCCAGCGCAATTCCCATGAATTCAGTCTTGGAATGATTTATATTTGGCTGATTCCGGAGGGTTATCCAAATCAATGACATTGGCTTCACCATCTTCATCCTCATCATCTTCTTCCTCTTCATTACCATCATCGGTATCACTTGTTTCGCCGTTTCCATCAGTGACTTGAACGAGGACCTTCTTATAAAAATCTTTCTCAATTGAGGTCTTTACCCACGCTTTTTCAGTCTTCGTTCCCAGGATTACTTCGACCTTTCTTTTGTAGGCTTTCCTATCGATCTCCGCACCATCATCTAGATCTTGGCCACTAGATTGTGTGAGAGAGAAAAAGAAGGAGAAAAGAGAAGAAAAAATAAGAAAAATAATTATAAGTTAATCAATAGAAATCATGAAGTGGACCATCGAAAGAAATCGAATTTTAGGATGTTTCGATTGGAGAGAGTAGGATTGCTAAAATCTTTCTTAACTTACCTAATATTGACGCTTCGGGAAAATGACGTAGCCAATCTAGTCATCTTCATTATGTTGGCCTCCGTCAGCTGCAAACTTTCGATAAAATTGTTGGCATCCGAGGAAGGTTTCTTAGCCACATTGGACGGAGATTTTTTTGGGACAACAGGCGATCCTTTGGCCACGGTTGGATACTGTTTGGGCACCTCTTTGACCGATTTTGGCACCGACTGGGTAGAGCCTTGAATTTTCTTCGGTGCTGACATTTTTGGTGAGGCAAACCGCAACTAAAATCAGATCAAGTTGGTGAGACTGATGAACACTGATGAAGAAGAAGCAAGTTGTTCACAGAACAATAAAGTTTTTTCCTTCACAAACTGAGGGATTCACTGAAAAAATGAATATACAAACTAGGAAGAAAAGCTACTTGATGATGGGGCGACTAATGGACAATTTTTGTTGTGATATTTATAATGAATTCAAATCACTTCATAAAAAAGAAGAGAAACGTTGATCGCCAGCAAAAACATTTGTTATTTCTGAGGTAATTTGATTGTAACTGATTGTGGCTGGAGTTCCTCTCTCCCTCAAGTTTGTTCTCAAATTTATCTCAACCTTTCTACCACATACATTATTTGATTAAATCAGTCAACTTTCTCTTATCTCTCTTTTCTCTTCTTCTTCTTACAATCAATGGTCTCCACCTCTTCCATTCAATTTTCATCTAGACCTTTCTATTCAATCATACACGTACATGTACTCTGAACGATGGGAAATTTTTTCTCGATTATATCGATCGCGCTATCGCGTTGTTGATTGGATAATCGAGAAACACCTACATATTAGGCTGTATCAAAGAGTAAGTACCAAGAGCGGAAACTCGCTGGTACTCTAATGTAGCTGAGAGGTACCTTACCGGTAGATGGCATTGAGCCAAAAAGAGGGCGCTGTAATCAAGAATAGGCATCCTACAATCTGAGAAGACACAGCTGATCTAGTTAATCACTAGTTTGAGGGCGACACATTCGGCTCTTTCCTCTCTTTCTCACTAGTGGCGACCTCTGGCAGAACAGCGTCCCCTATGATTAGGACATCCTCAGCCATAAGAGTTTCCGCTCTTGGACATTACTCTTTGGGCTGTATCAAGATGAACAGATATATCTTCTGTATAGCTGTATGACCACAGGAGTACATGTACAAGTATAGTCCTCACACACAAAGATTTTCAGCGCTGAATGGCAAACTTTTCCAATTTCAGAATCCATAAGATCAACTAAAACTACTAGGAGTCAATTCAACTCGAGGTGATTAGCATGAAGTGCTCATTGAGGCAATCTAGTTTTATATCAATTTCGGTATCTACTCATGAATATCGAAATATCACTAGATTGTTGGTCACAATCAATGGAAATGAACCATTTAACGATTTATATCTATGAGATCCTTACCACCGAATAATAAAGTTTCACTCATCTCATACTCATTCTCATGCTCTGTAAATCGATTTTCCTGAGCTTCTTATATAAGCAACTCATATTAACCCGAGTCCTAGTGTCAGTATTACATCAATCACGGTTGATCATGCCGTTTTTTACTATATTTACGATGGAACACAATCATTATACAAATTTCTACAAAAATTCATTCGGTTAGTATGAAATGAAATGAAGCATCAAATGATCGAGGAAGACTCATGAGCGAAAAGATGAAATAGATTTGGGAGGTCGAATTTTGTTGATAAATAGCTAGTTACGAGAGATAATCGACTCCACATCATGAGGATGTTTGATGAGAATAGAAATAAAAAGTGCGTGAAGATGAAAAAGGATTTCACGGCTAAATGTATAAACAATAGAAAAAGATTCTTTCTCTCTAGAGTAGAAATATATATACAACTTGGAATGTGAGATGATTCCAAACATCTTCACTCATTACTGAGTAATTTAGATCAGCCTCTTGCTAGACGCATAGATTTGGAATATCCAGGAGATGCAAGTTGATTGATCTGTTTCGACTCTGTGAGCTGATTAGGATGCAAAAACTTTCAAAATTCCTCAGCATTCCTGTTGCTAGGCTCTATCGATACGAAGAAATCATCGAAAAAACCATAGAGAAATTCGAAAGTAGGCCTTTTTTCTGGTTCGGGATCCGAGCATTGAACAATAATTAAGTAAACAGAGTCAGGACATTCACAATTAGTTGGTTTTGGCATCCGATATCCGCGCTGTACTTGTTCGATTACTTCTCTGTTGTTCATGCCTTAAGAACAAAGAATAAAGAAAAATACAAGTCATGAGGTAAGATAATAGCCAAGAGACTTTGATCGTCCCCTCAGCAATCAATGCTTAGGAGACATAACAAATATCTGATGAATTTACTAACAACTTTACTTGTAAGTGGTAATTACCTGGGCAAGGCACTTGACCAGGAGTGATAAGTTCATAGAGTAAAACTCCATAACTCCACACATCAGATTTAATGGTGAATTTACCATAAAGTGCTGCTTCGGGAACCGTCCATTTGGTGGGAAATTTAGCTCCTTGGCGAGCAGTAATCTGAATCTTCGATGACCCAAATCCTTTCGCCAAACCGAAAAGTCTTGTGGGGACATTGTGCCAGGCTTAAGTGTTTCAATGGCAACTTCTGTGTGATATTTGTAGAGATCATAATAAACTTTACCCAAGTTTCCTCCACCAAGTTCACGAACGAATTCGAGATCTTTCCTACCAATTTCATCTTATTTTGCCAATAACTTGGTTTCACTTTTGGACATGGTTCAGTTAATGCATGACAAAGACCCGGAAATAAAGGATGAGAAATTGAAAGGTTAACTATTTGTAAAATGAAATAATTCCATCTCACCATCAGCGTTCTCAGAATAGTGATCTACAAGATCTTGTGTGGTGGAAAAAGTTTTTCTATCTGTGACATAGTAGCCTCCATTATCTAGAGTCTTGATTTTATAGTGCTTTACATGGTCTCCCTTAGTAGCTTCCCAATCTCGTATTGATAAAGAGTAGGCACCGGCAGTTTGTTCACTGTTTCTTATAAGAAAAGTACCTCGCGTAAGATCGTCAGAAAGCACCAATTTTTCTGCTTCTCGACGAGATATTTTACCAAAAAACCGTAAAAGAGGGACTATATGCAGTCAGGTATAATAGAGAAAAAGAAAAAAAATGAAAACAGGTAATCACTTACTCTTCAGTTTCGATGGCTACTAGACGATTTCCTCTGCGAAACCTAAAAACTTCATCTTTGGCGATGTAGAAAGCAATGACTATTTGTTGATTACTTGATACGCCAATGTGTCCACCATGAAATGTGTGACTTCCATGAGACGTGTAATGATGAGACGATGTTCGAGCCATCCAATGCATGAATTGCCCCTGTCCCCGATTTTTTTTCCTGAGTTATCAGATGAAAGGCGATTTCCCATGGTTTGAGTAACCTAAGACGGAAGGAAAAGATATTCAAACAAAAAAAGTGATTACAACTCTAATCATAGTCTAGGTCATGGTAAACAACAATCTACACATCGAACCTAGTAGTAGTATTATTACACTTACCGATCAAAATGAATATTTTTTCAGTCAGATAGACTCACTGCTA
The DNA here is from genome assembly GCA_003956705.1 of Brevipalpus yothersi. Taxonomy (NCBI): domain Eukaryota; kingdom Metazoa; phylum Arthropoda; class Arachnida; order Trombidiformes; family Tenuipalpidae; genus Brevipalpus; species Brevipalpus yothersi. The sequence goes on from QZCP01000079.1 coordinate 140,445, forward strand.
TCCTCCCATCATCAGTCTATTACAATCACTTTAAACACTTATTGCGGTTGAGAATAGAAGACATTCAATGATGAAAGAGGATGAATAGGATCAAATGATAATAAGATCAGAAAAGAAGCAGCGTGATGATTTGAGCATAGGAAGAAATAAATAAAGAAGAAGGAAAATCATAAGATCAGTAACATGATGGACACAGTGAATCAGGGCAAAACTTAGCACTCATATTGAGAGATTCAGTGCCAAAGACAGTCTTCTTGGAGAAAATGCCAACAGAGGAACCAAGTCATGTCGAAAATTCGCTCCGATAGCTTTAAAAACTATCTGAATTAATGAACTTTAAAGAGTTTCTATCGCTGATCAATTTTCATCTGCAACCTCATCAGAACATAAGATCGTCTCCTCTCATGACCAATTGAAAATTTTTTTGATTTGATGATTTCTAGAATCAGGATCTCTTTACTCCAGATTCTGATTATAATTAATTTGATCTTACCTTGGTCTTGCATTCATTGTCAGATATTCATTTTAAACAATTAATTTCGCATTGAATTTCAAATAGCCATTCTCATCAGAAAACAGCTTTTTATAAGCAAAAGAGAAATGATTAAAGAGAGACTATGAGTGATGCTGATGGACCATAATTGGAATTTTTAAACGAAAATTTTCTCAGTGAAATGATAATTCGTACATGTGCTCCATACTTCTCAGATGTTAGTTGATGTAATCAGATTTGTGGCTTATTTTTGTAGGCAAATTATTACTATTTTCTTACCGAATCAGCTTGAAAAAGAATTAATAAGCACGAATGAGGGAGAAAAATAATGAGGAGTTGAAAACAAACTTTTTTACTCATTTTGAGTGAAATGCAAATACTGAAACTGGATTGTGAAAATCTTTAGCATTCGCGGCACAACGATATTCCAGCGCAGTTCTTATGGAATCAGTCGCGGAAGGATTCATATCTGGTTGATTCCAGTGGGCTATCCAAATCAATGACTTCGGCTCCATCATCTTCTTCCTTCACATTACCATCATCGGGATCACCACTTGTTTCGCCGTTTCCATCAGTGACTTGAACGAGGACCTTCTTATAAAAATCTTTTTCAATTGATGTTTTAACCCATGCTTTTTCCGTCTTCGTTCCCAAAATGACCTCTACCTTTCTTTTGTAAGCTTTTCTATCAAGCTCTGCACCATCATCGAGATCTTGGCCACTAGATTGTGTGAGAGAGAAAAAGAGAAGAAGAAGGGAGAAGAAAAAATAAGGGAAACAATTATAAGTTAATCAATAGAAATCATAAAGTGGACCATCGAAAGAAATCGAATTTCAGGATGTTTTGATGGGGGAGACTAGGATTAATAATAACGACAATAATGTCTTTTTCACCTACCTAATATTGACGCTCCTGGAAAATGCCGTGGACAATCCAGTCAACTTCATAATATTTTCTTCGGTCAACTGCAAACTGTCTATCAATCCGGTGGTACCAAATGATGATTTTTTGGCCACTGTAGACGGAGATTTTTTCTGTACAACAGGCGATCCTTTGGCCACGGTAAGGTACTGTTTGGGCACCTCTTTGACCAATTTTGGCATCGACTGGGCAGAGCCTAGACTTTTCTTTGGTGCTGACATTCTTGGCTGGGCAAGCTTCAACTAAACAGAATAGATGATGACACTGATGAGCACTGATGAATTTTGTGAGGAAAAGAAGCAGCAATTTGTTCACAGAACAATGGAGTTTTTTTTATCCACAAACTGAGGGATTCACAAAGAAAATATGAACTAACAAAAAAGCTACTCAATGGTGGTGAGAAATGGTATTCACAATGATGATGGTGTGACTAATGGACAACCGCACTTTTTGCTGTGATATTTATAATGAATTCAAATCACTTCATAAAAAAGAAGAGAAACGTTGATCGCCAGCAAAAACATTTGTTATTTCTGAGGTAATTTGATTGTAACTGATTGTGGCTGGAGTTCCTCTCTCCCTCAAGTTTGTTCTCAAATTTATCTCAACCTTTCTACCACATACATTATTTGATTAAATCAGTCAACTTTTTCCTATCTCTCTTTTTTCTCTTCTTCTTCTTACAATCAATGATCTTCACCTCTTCCATTCGAATTTCATCTACACCATTCCATCCAATCATACTCTGGACGATGGAAAATTTTTTCTCGATCCCTCATCGATCGTGCTATTTTACATCGATATACTACCCTGTTCATCTGGATACTGCCTAATATGTAGGTGTTTCTCGATTATCCAATCAACAACGATCCGCATATCTTATCTTAGTTTTGTAATAAAGAAAGAACGAGAAAAGTGATACAGCAAGCATGATTACTGATCATAATGGGTTATCAGAGGTCATTTCAGGATCGTTGCCTAAACCACAAGTTTGTTCTTCCTTGAATGTCCTTGAAATGTTCATAGCAATCGTTACCATCTAAACGGATATATCTTCTAACTGTATGACCACAGAAGTACATGTACAAGTATAGTTCTCACACACAAAGATTTTCAGCGCTGAATGGCAAACTTTTCCAATTCCAGAATCCATAAGATCAACTAAAGCTACTAGGAGTCACTTCACCTCGCGTTCTAGAACGAGTTGATTTGTTAATCATGAATTGCTCATTGAGGCCATATAATTTTATATCAATTTTGCCATCTACTCATGAATATCGAAATATCACTAGATTGTTGGTCACGATCAATCAAAATAGTGCATCTAACGATTTACATTTATATCTGTGAGATCCTTACCACCGAATAATAAAGTTTCACTCATCTCATACTCATTCTCACGCTCTGTAATTCGATTTTTCTGAGTTTCTTATATAAGCAATCCATATTAACCCGAGTCCTAGTGTCAGTATTACATCAATCACGGTTGATCATGCAGTTTTTCATTATATTTACGATGGAACACAATCATTATACAAATTTCTACAAAAATTCATTCGGTTAGTATGAAATGAAGCATCAAATGATCGAGGAAGACTCATGAGCGAAAAGATGAAATAGATTTGGGAGGTCGAATTTTGTTGATGATAAATAGCTAGTTACGAGAGATGATCGACTCCACATCATGAGGATGTTTGATGAGAATAGAAATAAAAAGAGCGTGAAGATGAAAAAGGATTTCACGGCTAAATGTATAAACAATAGAAAAAGATTCTTTCTCTCTAGAGTAGAAATATTTATACAACTTGGAATGTGAGATGATTCCAAACATCCCCACTCATTACTGAGTAATTTAAATCAGCCTCTTGCTAGACGCATAGATTCGGAATATCCAGGCGATGCAAGTTGATTGATCTGTTTCGACTCTGTGAGCTGATTAGGATGCAAAAACTTTCAAAATTCCTCAGCATCCCTGTAGCTGGGCTCTGTCGATACGAAGAAGTCATCAAAAAAACCATAGAGAAATTCGAAAGTAGGCCTTTTTTCTGGTTCGGGATCCCAGCATTGAACCATAATTGAGTAAACAGAGTCAGGACATTCACAATTAGTTGGTTTTGGCATCCGATATCCACGCTGCACTTGTTCGATTACTTCTCTGTTGTGCATGCCTTAAGAATAAAGAATAAAGAAAAATACAAGTCATGAGGTAAGATAATAGCCAAGAGACTTTGATTGCCTCACAGCAATGAATGCATAAGAGACATAACAAATATATGATCAATTTATTAATTCATTTTTGTAATTACCTGGGTAAGGCACTTGACCATGAGTGATGAGTTCATAGAGTAAAATTCCATAACTCCACACATCAGATTTGATGGTAAATTTACCATAAAGTGCTGCTTCTGGAGCTGTCCATTTGATGGGAAATTTAGCTCCTTGGCGAGCAGTATACTCTGAATCTTCGATGACCCGTGCCAAACCAAAATCAGCGACCTTTACAGACTTATTCTTACCCACAAGAATGTTTCGAGCAGCCAAATCTCGGTGTATGAGCTTTTGGTTTTCTAAATATGACATCCCACTGGCTATTTGTGCACCCATATCTAGCAGATCTGGCAATTTGAGATTTTTACCCTCTCGATTGTTTCTAAGGTAGTCCAATAAACTACCATTGCACATATACTCTGTTACGATGAGTAATGGTTCGCCCTGTGAACAGACCCCGTATAATGGTACCAATTTTTCATGCCTACATTTCCTCATTATAGCGGCTTCCTCCAAAAAGGCTTGTGGGGACATTGTGCCAGGCTTAAGGGTTTTGATGGCAACTTCTGTGTGATATTTGTAGAGACCATAATAAACTTTACCAAAGTTTCCTCCACCGAGTTCGCGAACGAATTCGAGATCTTTCCTATCAATTTCATCCTTCTTATTTGGCCAATAACTTGGTTTCACTTTTGGACATGGTTTAGTTAATGCATGGCAAAGACCTGGGAATAGAGGATGAGAAATTGAAAGCTTAACTATTCATAAAATGAAATAACTCCATCTCACCATCAGCGTTCTCAGAATAGTGATCTACAAGATCTTGTAAGGTGGGAAAAGTTTTTCTAGTTGTGACATAGTAGCCTCCATTATCTAGAGTCTTGATTTTATAGTGCTTTACATGGTCTCCCTTAGTAGCTTCCCAATCTCGTATTGATAAAGAGTAGGCACCGGCAGTTTGTTCACTGTTTCTTATAAGAAAAGTACCTCGCGGAAGATCTCCAGCAAGCATCAATTTCTCTGCTTCCCGGCGAGATATTTTACCAAAAAACCATCTGGAAGAGAGAGAGAGGAAGTGATGACAAAAAGTGAGAAGAGAGTGATGGGAGGAAGAGGGAGAGAGAAAAAGAAAAACGTTTTAAAAAGATGAAAACAGGTAATCACTTACTCTTCAGTTTCGATGGCTTCCGAAACTACGTAGTTTCGAGGTATATAGCCTTTGAGATTAGTACTCTTATGTTTAGCTAGCCACCAATCGGGATCACCATCATCAAGTATTACTAGACGATCTCCTTTCCGAAAACTAAGATCACCTTCATCTTTGGCGATGTAATTGTACAAAGCAATGACTATTTGTTGATTACTTGATACGCCAATGTGTCCACCACTTCCACCATGAGATGCGTGAGTGCCATGAGGCGTGTAATGATGAGACGGTGTTCGAGCTATCCCGGAATCACTTGAATTGGCACCTTTCATACAATTAGCTCCACTTTGCGCGCTCGTAGCAGAATTACTGTTAACAATGCTTTTACAATTATTTCCACCAACACCACTGCTAGTGAAGGGTGATCTTGAATTTGAGGCTCCTCTTGGACTCATCTGATCACCAAAACCATCCAAGCCAACCCCATATCCAGGGGTCCCCGCTAAGCGATGAGGATCCATCGTATGAATAGCGTCACGTTTGCATGAATTGCCCATGTTTCCGATTCTTTTTCCTGAGTTATCAGATGAAAGGCAATTTCCCATGGTTTGAGTAACCTAAGACGGAAGGAAAAGATATTCAAACAAAAAAAGTGATTACAACTCTAATCATAGTTTAGGTCACAGTAAACAACAATCTACACACCGAACCATTGGTTCACTTACCGATCAAAATGAATATTTTTTCAGCCAGATAGACTCACTGCTATCCTCCAATCATCAGTCTATTACAATCACTTCGAACACTTATTGCGGTTGAGAATAGAAGACATTTAATGATGAAAGAGGATGGATTGGATGAATAGGATCAAATGACAATGAGATCAGATAAGAAGCAGCGTGATGATCTGAGCACAGGAAGAAATAAATAAAGAAGAAGAAAAATCATAAGATCAGTAACATGATGGACACAACAGTGAATCAGGGCAAAACTTAGCACTCATTGGCGGTGAAAATCGGCTAAACAAACAATAGTAGCGAAAGAAAGAGAAAGAGAAAGAGTGTGTGTGTGTAATAGTAGAGAGATTCAATGACCCAAGTGGAAGCCAGTCAATGGTGTGTCATCCTGGATGATGTAAGGGTGGAGTACGATGCCAACATAGAGAAATTATCAAATACATGGTATATGATGGTGTTGATAAAGTGTAAACGATCCAAATAATGAATGATTAAAAGAAAACTCACTTGTTCTAATTTAGTAGAACACAGTGGATGTACAGATTGGATTGTTTAACCAATAGGATGTATCATGGGACATGAGAATTGTGAGAATGATAGGAATGGTCCCGATCTTCTTTTTCCCAAGAGTAGGAGTTGTTTTTACTATTGTTGCTGATGCTGTTGTTGTTGTTGTTGCAGTTGTTGAATGAAATGACCACAGTAATAAGGGTAAGTATTGGAGGGTTTTAAGTAGAAGTAGAAGATTATGAAAGACCTGAGTATATATAAATGTATTACCAACTCATGAGTGTTTTAAGTGAGCACCAAAATTTTAATCCCTAATCGGAACGTAACAATTTTCTCGATAGGGTGAAAGATGAGATCACCCCAAAAAATTGTTGTTGTGGTTCAAGTGTAATAAGAAGAACTTTTTTCCCAACACATAAAAGAAGAGAGAAGCAAAAGGAGAAGAATGTTCTATTGAGATCGGTATGATTATCTTGCACTTTGGCCTTTTTTTACAAAATATTATTACTACTACTATTATAATTATCGGCCTTCAATACACCCTATTTGATCACTTTGCAAAGTAATCAAAATTAATTATCAAAGTTATCACTATATCAATTAAAATGATGGACAATGATGATGATTTGTTGCCACTGTTGTTGCACAAATATGAACACATTACAAAAAAGTGTATGGACACCACAGTAAACAAAATTTTGATTCAGCAAATCTATACCACTTATAATTTGATTTGATTATTCTCTCCTACACACACATACACATACACATACTCACATTCTCTCTATCTCATTATGTGGTACACAATTTGAATAGGTATCACACTAAACTAAAGTCCATTGGCTACACCATGGATATGATTATGTATTATTTTGTCCCAACCACACCGCATAAACACACACATTCACATACACATACACAGTACACACAGTTGAATGCGCTGTGAAGCCCTTTCTTCAGCTTGTTCATTTCTTCTTCTTCTTCTTCTTCTTCTTCTTCTTCTTCCATGCCAAGAACAAGACGACTGGCGGACTGGAGGAGGAGGAACACGAATCGCTCATCAGATCTGAAGAGAAGAGAAGGATTTATTTATCAGATTCCTGTTTCATCATGAGAAAGAGAGAAAGAGAGAGAGAGAGAGAGAGAGAGAGAGAGAGAGAGAGAGAAAGAGAGAGAGAGAGAGAGAGGGAAATATTTTTTTTGCGACAAGAAATGAATGAATAAAATTTTTTAAAAGGGTTACTAGTGGTGATCATAGGGAATTCATCTTTTCTCCCTCTCTCTCTCTTTCTCTCTCTTTTGCGCTCTTCATCACTTCGATTGAAAAATTTTTGATGATGATTTTTCCCGATCATCGTCATGTTGAACGGAATGGATGAAAAATGGGGGAGGTAAAAGGAAGAAGAAGAAGTAGTAGTGGAAGTAGTAGTAGTTGTAGAAGGAGAGAGAGAGAGAGAAGATCAAAAATTGTTATGCCTACCAAGTGAAACAAATGATTTGAATGAGTTGAAGTGGGCTTCATTCTCTTCTTCAACTCCTCATTCTTACTCTTCCCTCTCTTCCCTCTCTTCTTCTTCTTTCTTGCTGATCCTAAATAGGTGAGCGTCACCTCAACTGTCCCAGATCATCATCATCTTCCATTCCATCTTCCTTATATCAGGTTGTGAGATTCTTTATCGAAGATGCACCAACCGATGTGATGTGCTTCCATTTCATCATGAAACAGCATCACATCGGATACAAGTATGTTGTGAGTGTGTGTGTATCAAAAAGTTTTAAAATCATGAGACCACCACCAAGATAAATCTCTCTCTCTCTCTCATCATCATCATCATCATCATCCACCTCCCCATTCGGATCAGTATTCGGTGATGTCATTGCTCACGACATAGTTATGATGGCCACCACTTGACTGACGAATCAGTTTAAAAGTCCCAACTCGAAACACGATCAAGAGCGCGTATTTTGCCTTCCTAACAAACAAGATAAACTTTTAATAAAAAATGTTTAAAACTTAAAAAACTCTCTCTCTCTCTCTTTATCCTATCGAAGGTTAACGATGAATCAATATGACCTTTTCCAATAACTTTGTTACTTATCTTGCCCTTTCTATCTTTTATTCTTTCTCTCTCGATATCTCGCCTTTCTTGTCTCTCGATATCTCCACAAAGTGGACATTGTTGTATATGTGTGTAAGGGAGAGCGAAAGTGATTATTATTATTGTTATTTTCCACATGTAAAGAGCATGTCAAACCTAAACACGCTATTAGCTGTAAAATGTACTGATAAGGTTTGATAAAAAAATTTTCGATCTTCACTTGTTGAGTTTTTTTTTGTTTCATAGAGGCTCAATAAAGCTTTTCTTGTTAAATTTGACTATTTATTCTTCATCTGTTCATTTCATTCCATTCCAATCCGTTCTGTTCCATTCCCCTAAGTATAAACATTTACTATTTTCTGATGGCTCGAACTAATTCATTTGAACAATGTGCGGTCCATTCGTTGCCAAGATCAGAAAAAAGCGAATTTAGATTCAAATGTAAGTGATACACTCCAATCATATCATCCACCAATGAAACAAGTTGACCAAAGCAATGATCACTTATGGCTTTTACCATCCTCTTGATAGTTTTGAGTATTTTTTTCTTATTTCAATCTTCAGTTAGTGACTCGGAAGTTCGCAAACTTATATCTCTGCGTGGAAAAAAGTATCAAGAAGTTATTCGACGATGTGGTCCATGTGAAACTTTGAGTATTTGGAAGCGAATCAAATTCGAAATGGGATTGCCTGATCAATGTTCTGGTGTTTGTATAATCATGAAATGGGGTTTGTTACAAAAAAATTATCTCAAAGCCAGACATATCGAAGAACTAAAGCCTGATCATCCGATCAATTGGAAGTTCTATGAAGACATGAAGAAAGTGAACAATAGATAGCTGTTTTGTTCATCCGTTCCCCCATTAGGTTGATTAATCAGCTCAAGTGTCCAGCAACTGCCATTTAATCATCGATACACGAAACTGCCTTTTGCTTCATTTGTCAAGAGTATAAACCACCTGCTATGAGTGAAAGTTTGTTTCCAGATCAACTAGTTGGAAGATCCTAATCATGAAGTGACGTTATCGAAAAATTTACATGTGTAACAGATTTTTTTTTTCAATAATTCACAAAAGAATACTCCTCAAAAGGAAACTATTTTAATGAAACTGAATGGCTTTACATAACTATCTAATCGAGACAAATTATATCTTCCTCTGGCTCGCTTTTGAGAATTTTTTTTCTTTTTGCTGGAGATGGTGTATGCTTTTGATGGACATTTGATGAAGATGCATGGTTTCTTTGAGTTTCTCTTTTGATTGGAAGTGCTGGCATAGGTTGATTCATATCAATTGAGAATGGTAAACTTTCCATCTCTCTTAATTCAGCGATGAGATCTTCGAGAGGAATACCAGTGACTTCAGACTCAGATATGAGTTGTTCTCTCACCGCTTCAGGAAGAGATTGAGGCAAGGCAGTAGTTGTGGTGTTACTCGCTAATGAAGGCACAGGAGTTACTCTAGGTTCATTTTCTTGCTGATTCAATACAGGAGATCTTATGTTATTTACAGACGGTGATCTTAACTCAGTATTCTGAGAACGGCGATCAGATTGTTCGTTGAGCTGCAAAGTTCCATCTCTATTTATGGTTACATTCCTTGAATCGGCTAACAGTATCCGCTGACGATTCATTATATCACCTATGAGGTCAACTTTGGAAATTTTACTCTTTATTTCTGACGGAGATCTTCTAGGAATGTTATTACGAGAGCTCAAACCAGAGCTGGAGGGAATGTTTGAACTTGAACGCTCGTTATCATATGCTCTAGATCCTGAACTTGTGGACACATTCGATCTCAATCGCTGATTATTTGTATAGCTAGAGCTACGCGGATTAAACGATCTGAAGTCTTCTTCTCCCGGTGGAACTGCCCCATGATCACTGAGTTCATCACCAAAAAGAGAGAGGCCTGTGATTCCTGCAGCAGCTCTTCGAGCAGAAATATCATCATCACTATTGAACAATCTTCGAACTTCGGGCAGAGTATGAGCACGGTTGTTTCGAGAATTGATTCCAAGTGTCCGAGAGATTCTAGCTCGAGGATTAGTTGGAGATCTTGAACCTCTACCTCTAGCACCATCACTCCTGGTTGTTGTTGGTGTACGTCTCACTGTTCTTCTTCGTCTTCTTCTGTATGTTTTCCGTCGGCGAGTAGTAGCAGGCTTACTAGACGAGGCATCAGTAGCAGTTCTTTCTTTTTTAACCCTTCTTGTGGTTGTCGACTGACGGGATGTAGTGGTCTCTTTCTTTACTTTTGGGGCCCTAGTTGAAGTACTCTTTGGTTTAGACGATTGTCGAGAAGATGAGGCAATGGCCTCCTTTTTGACCTTGACAGCTTTATTGGCTTGATTATTTCCTTGTCTTGATTTATTAACCTTTGACCGACTGGAAGATCCAGCTTCAGCTTTGAGTCGAGCAAGACAGGGCTTCACATCAGCCATAATTTTTGGATATCAATAAACAGCTACACAATGTTGAGATCAATGGACAATCTGAGAAAGAATATGAGAATCAGAAATGAATAAGAAAGATGAAAAATCAATTAACCTTTTCCGACAAGAATGAGCAGATGACTTGTTTGCAGAAGGACACGAAGAAAGGTCTCCTCAACAAAACGTATGCATAAGCGAATGTTTCTTATTCACTGTAATATGAGATGATGATTCTTTCTGAGAGTAATTTTTTCGATTTGAATGATAATTTGAATCAAATTCGGGGCCAAAATGAAGATGAAAAGAATTAATTCTCAAGAATCATCAACAAAACGAGAACAGAAGAACAGAGGAGAATAAAAACAAACAGTAATACACATACAGGCATGACTTACAATTACAAATGTAAGGAAGATAAAACGAAAGTTTATGTTGAAAGTGACTTGAGAAACCAAGTCACCAATCAAATGATCAACATTAAATAGATATGATGGCCAATCATTAGGATTAAAACGAGTGATATGAGAAGAGGTTATCACAATCAACAATATGAATTTCAAATCAGTGTATACAAAACAAGCGAGAATAAGAGTCCCTTACTACAGATGTGAGCATGAGTTTTTTTCCCTTTTTTCTTCTCCCTCCTCAACCAGGACATCTTGGAACCACTTTTTTGGTTCCTAATCAAAACTTTTCGAAATATTAATAATTAACAATTAATCGATGGAACCTGATCAACATCATAAAGGACTTTCTTCACCAACCGAATGAATTGATGTATTTTCAATTTAAGGCTGTTTTCGTTTTGAAACGAGTTTATCTCAAGTTCTGCTTAATTGTATTCATTGTAACTGAATTATTTCCTCGGAGACTCGTCAGATACAAAATACATATTAATAGTAATCGCAACGAAGGATTCCTGGAAGTGAGCGGATAATTGACAAAATGACGACAAATCGATCTTTTTACAATCAAATAGATATTTATTTACAGAAAATTGGGAAGACTCCGTTGAAAAGGTGATTCGTCAGGTAGAAAGTTATCGAGATCATATCAATAATAGGTATTCACATTAGGAGACTTGAGATTTTGGCGAATTCAAAAATTTGAACTACAATACAATACCAGAAATCACCTTAGATAATCTCACTATTCAATTCTATGGATGGATGCAATCCATGGATCAGTTGGAACGAGATTTACAGCTGAAAATCCATAAAATAGGATTAGACGTTACATGAGTATACTTGGAACCAATATCTCTTAATTTTGCCAAGACAAAGTTGTTAGCACCAACTTTTTCAAGGAAATTCAACAAAATGAGAAGAGGTGAATCAGCCTGCAAAACGTTTCGGATGCTACATGTCTCATAGGGTGAATCAGGGTTGCAAGAAATTGAGGGTTCATTTTGAGCCGTTTTGAGATTTGTCCAATTTACCTCATTTGAGCAATAGTCTACGAGAAAATTTGAATCATGTGATTCTATGATAAAATAAGAAAGTGCAAACTTGTGACGATCGAGGAGAAAATTTTTCATATCAGGCGATTTATCGTAATATATGTCGTCCAGTTGTAAGAAACGGTTGAAACCGCTCTGAGCAGCCAGGTTTGAGACATAAATTCCAATCTTATTTGATGGGAATTCAGATAAATCATAGCTTTCGATTCGTTGATTTACAAATCTCACCGCTTGTCCACCCGGATAGTTAAAATGAGACACGAGTAGCCTGATCAGAGTCACATGATAATTCCCCGCGAGAATGCCTACCACTAGAACACGAAGAACTAGAGTATAAAGAGAACTTTCCTTCTCAGCCTTTGAGGATGAACGATTTTTGGGCATATCTTGTGGCTCTTGTACTTTTGAGACAGCTTCAGTGGCAAGTGTTTTTTGTCTGGTTGACTTTCGAAGCCTCGTTTTGATTGAAGACTCACTTTGCTCAACGTAAGGTTGAATCTTTTCAGAATTCTTATTTCTCACTGAGTTTTCTCCTCTCTGAGAGTCTCGTTTCAGTTTGGCTTTGGGGGTGCCAAACATTGATGCTATACTGCATGCACAGCATGCATTCAAGAGAGGGATGCAGTAGAAGATGAATCGTAGTTCTTTGTGAGGTAGAAAAGAATAAAGTCCAATGAAAATCATGGAGGGAACCATCAAAATTCGAAGAGCATCGCCTCTTGTGAAGGGGAGAAGCAAGATTGTTGAACCAAGAGCCTTCAGCAGTCCATAGACGAAATACCAATAGAATGGTGAAGTACCCCAATCTTTAGATTTGTTCAGATAGATATTGAAATAGAAGCCATAACCTTCTGGGTATACTGTTCGTCCCCACATATGAGAGTCAATGAGAACGGTAAGTGCTAGTGCAAGCAGACCTGAAGGTATTCCGACACCTAGCAATCGTTTGAAAGACAATTCCTTATGAAAGAGGGAACTAATTAAGATGGGACCAAAAAGGAGGCACGTCTCAATACGAAAGATGACGACGGTGAAGGCGATCAGTGTAATAAAAGTAGAATATCGTTTAGAAAGCCAAGCCGAGAGAGCGAAAAGAACCATAATGAGAGCAAATGTATTCGGCAAAGGTCTCGAGGCATAGTACAGGAGAGAAAACTGGCTGATTGTAATCCAAAATAGATACTTTGCAGAAGATTCACCAAACCTTTGTCCAAAAGCTCGCTCAAACTGTCTGAATGCGATTGCAAACAGGGTGCACAGTATGAATCGTGCAGTCAGTTGAACAATCAGTTTATCATCAGACACTCGAGGTGTCAATAGTCCTACAATAGCAGGTCCAATGAAAGTTCTTGGAACAGGACCTTCGAAAAAGCATAAAAAGAATATCAATACACAGCAACAAGTGGAAAGCTTTGTTCAACTTTTTTCCTCAACTTTCATAGCATCTGTGATGATCAAGTTAACATACCAGGATATTCTTCATGATCCCAAATGAATCGTGATCCAGTGGTTTCATCGGGCACATCGATTGTTGAATTACTAGTAAGCAATTTATTGCTACTTAAACGTGATGAGCCATGAGAAGAACGATGATAAATGAAATCATGAATAGCTTGTAAACTAAAAGATTCTTCCACTTTTGTGTAAGGTGCTACCCATATATACAGAGATGAAACGAGAAGTATAGTCAAAAAACGAATAGATAACATTATTCACAAAATTGTTAATACAATTAAGGGTACTTGATTAAAATAAACATATATATCACAACTATTATCACAAAAAGAGGAATAAATAAAATAATATTAATCAGATGAAATCAGTTTCCCGGAAACCGCTCAAAAAAGATTGAATTGTCAAGATCGGCGAAAAAAAACACGCGGCAATATTATAGATATCAAGTCTAGTAGCTAGTATCTGGCCAATACTTACCATAGACTTGCGGGCAAACTTTGAGGCAATATCAAATCTTGTGGACTATGATTTATACACAGAATAGCTTAATCAAACTTTGATTATCAAATTTTGATTGAATCAAATTGATTTAATTTGATGTTGACATCATGTCGTGAATACAGATCACCACAACACATTAAACTAAGAGGGTTTGATTAACAATTGATCTCGCTTGATTATTTGCTTTAACTTACTAGTCTGTGGTCTGTTTTTCTATTTAGTTGGTGAACTGTGTGTGGACAGCTTTTTGAGTGAATTTTTTCAAAAAATTTTTTTGTGTGTTGTGTTGATCATAGCATGTGAGGATTGAAGAACCGTATTCATCCTGGTTGGTTGTTGACATTGTGATTGTTGGAGAGTTTTACCCTCGATAATTGGTTAATTTGGAAGAGATGTCCGATTTACAGCCTTCATCCTCTGATCCTCGCTTTGATCATGTTGCTCGTGTTCGACAGCTAGTTTGGTCTCTCAAGGAAGCTCTTGCTAATTTGCTCAAGATAGCGGCTCAAAATATTTCCTACAATTCAAGTGTTGACTGTGGTGATAAACCGAAGCAACCAAAACTATCCGAAGAAGATGGACCTCGACTTGATAAAGCTATGGAAGATGTATATGCTATCTTTAATCAGATTGAACTTCATTTGGTAAGTTGTCATCATGGTTCTCGATATATTTTTTGATTGATGATTTTGTCTACTAATCTCTTCAGAGAACGATTTACGAGTGTACAGTTCAAGATCATCAAAGTAAACGATATTTACCCTTCATCATTAAGGATTCAGAACCTGAGACTGCTGTAACATATACGCAATACATTCAAACCATCAAGCGGCATATTTCATTGGTTGACAATATGGAGAAACTTTTTCTGGAAGAAGCTAGAAAAATGGCCTCTGGAGAACATGGAGTTCATTTCCCTATACAAGTGTTATGAGAAAACCTGAGCATTCCAGTAGCAGTGACTATGAATCGAATTCATCTTGGCAGTAGACATGAGAGACTATTTTTGGTTCCAATGTGTCTGCACTTGCTATGATGAACAACGACCATCATCACCGTCCTGACTTTTAGGTCATCATTGGACACCTTCCTTACACCTGAGGAGATTGAGAGCAGAAAAAATGGGATCGTTAAACTTTTGAATCCAGAATAAGTTCTTTCAAAACAGTATTTTCACAACCCTCTTGCGAGATAAAAATTCCGATTGAATAAAAATTGTCATGGAGAAAATAAGATTCAAGCCCCTAGATCGAAAATATACCATCGTGAGGCCTGATGAACCTCAAAATAGCGTAGAATAGACATCATTTTTTTATATTTCATCGATGATACAGAAGTAAGAATCAGCCTTTTGATCCAAAATTAGGCATTTGGGAATAGTATTCTTTCAACTTGCTAAAGAGATGAGGATTACTAATAAATGTGAATTGAGATGGAAAAAACAAGGTTCCTATCTGAAGTCTTAAGATTGAAGCATAACATCATGAAAACTGGAGAGCGTCAAAAAGTAACTCATGGATAATGAATTTTGATATTTTTTCGATGATACTGAGAATGAAATCTACTTTTGATCATAATATTCACAGAATAGTAATTCTGGAGACTGTTTTACAACCTGATTGGAACTACTTTATAAGTGTTAATTTTCATGTTCTCAACCTTTTCTTCCTATCTTCTCTCCTCATCTTCTGTGCTTCTTCATGATTCATGATATTCTATGGAATATTGACAATCTCGGTCAATCTCATGATGTTGACCGATAACATGACCCTTGATTTTGAAGATCAGAGTTTTTTGGTTACAGTATTCCGAGCGAAATTATTTCTATACATGTAGCCCAATGGAATCGTGGCTATTTTCATGAATCATTAGATGATGATAGGCAAGTCACTAGATCAGAAGATTTGTGCCTTCCCCTCTTTCCAATTGAAACTTAGTCCAATTCTTGCGTCCTCTTGGACTTTTACAATTCCACGGAATTCAAATGGTCTTGGGATGATTCTTTCTTGTCCTAACTTCACTCAATTCCTTTGGATGGGTTGTTCTCTCGACATCGATTACCTCGTTCTCGATGGACCATTGTCTGTGTTTTCATGGTACAAATTCTTGCTTGTTAACCGTGGACTTTTGGAGAACCATTCATTTCCACATGTTCCAGTTGAGTCAAAATGGAAGCTTCTCTCTTGGTGAAAATCATATCAAAGATAGTGTAGCATGACTTCCTCTACTTTATCATTAGCGAAGAGTTCATCATAATGAATTGCTTGAGGAGGGACCAGATCACTCTTCACCCTTTCCTCTCTGGTTCGATGCATACATGGTATAAAGAAAGAAAGAGAAAGAGAAAGAGAGAAAATTGTGAATAGTGAAGTCAAAAGATGAAGCATTCTAGTAGTAATGGAGTTGTATGTGTGTGAATGGAATGAAGGGTGTTCAGATGCTCACCATTATAAGCATTCAAACTGTTAGATGCATGATGAAGAACGAGAATACACTCAGTCGAATGCGCTTGTCAGAATGGTGTTCTGAGTGCCTAGGAGACTTGAATCTGGCATCAATATCGATCGCCCTCATGCTTCAGTTTCAGAGTCTGTGTTCTGGCATCCTTATCGTTTGGTGTCTAGAGTAGTTCATCCATTTCTCTTCTTCTTCATCTTCTTCATCATCATCTTCCGAAAAAGCTCCGTTAGTGATGATCAGCTCTCGTTCATCTTCTCGGTATTCTTCCATCTCCTGGCCAAAATACTCTGAGTGCCTGGATGAGCTACGTTTTATACACCACCGAATTACATTTCTATTGTAGTGACAATTTTGATTCCATAGACTTTAGAATTCAGTGTAAAATTATCACCTAACACTCGTATACCTATCTCTATCTCTGAATTTATTCTACATTCAAGCCGATGTGATACAATCTCATCATGGGAAAATCTGTGGACCAAATGAATAGCTCACATGATATCTATGAAGTCAAAGAAATCGTTGGTATGAAGAAAAATGGAGTAAGTAATTTTTAACCAATGAATTTTCTCATGGAACAAAGCTTCAATCTCAATGATTCAGCTCAAACATGCAAGCTTCTTCAATTTTTCCCATGAAACTCGAAGAATCTATATCAGTCCCTCGATAATTCCTTTCAATGATTACTCTTGGAGTGTAGAAGGACAAAACTAGGCAATAGTAGTGGTAGTACATCTTAGAGATTAGCCATTTCCTTCGCTTATCATCACTCTATTTCCTAAAAATAGATTTTAGACCCATGTCAAGTGCAATAAAGAGTAGACATGAAGTAATAGTTGAAATATTACTCAAAATTGCTAGCACTAGCTATCATACACCAAGAACATAAAAAAACGTAGAAAAAAGAGAGAGAAAAAGAGAATCCATCAGTTAGCAACCTATCATTGAGTGAAACGATCGATTTCTTCTCCATGCTATACACAATCTACACTCATATATCGTTCTGTAATGGAAAAAAGGGAAGCAAGAGAGAAGCGAGCATCATCAAGCTGGCTGGTAGAATGTCTGAATCCCAGAATATCGATTGAATCCTCCAGCTTTTCATCCCTTCCTTTTCATTTCTCTCTCTCTCTCTCTCTCTCTCTTTCTCTTTCTTTTATCCTTTCTTTCTCTTTCTCTTTCTTCACCTTCTCCTAACACACTATCACTTCCTGTTCCTGTTTAGAATGAAATTTTGTACAAAGTTCGCTGGCGTGGTTATGGCCCAGAGAGTGACACTTGGGAAAGAGAGGAAAATTTTTATACTTGTCACGATATAATAGAAGAATTTAAATCTAAACTCAAGTCACCAGCATCTGGTCGAGGTAAAGGTTTTAAGAATTCGAATTCATTGCAATCCTCATCGCCATCAAATCATCATCGATTGACACGATTGTCAATGAGAAATGCTAAAACGAAACTGTTGAAGCGAGGTGAAAAGAGTAAAACATTTTCACTGGCCAATGATAATCGGCGAAATAAGATCCAAAAGAAAGCCTCACGAAGTCTGATTAGTCGCAATTGCAATAGAAATGGTGAACGTGATAAAATAAGCGGTGAAAGAAGTAAAAAGTGTCACGATAGAGATTCTGGTGAAGAGAATAAGCATCCACAAAGACGCTCCAATGGCTTCAAGTCTCCGGAAGAAATTAAATCTAACAAAGAAGGAATAGCATCAACGGAAAGGAAATCTGTTCATGACCAAAGATCCGGTAAGTACAGCCTCTCATTTCATTTTCGTTCTTATATTGATTTTGATTGACTCTCTTTTTCATCAACCAGATCGAAACCTTTTGATTAATGCATGTAGAGTTGGAAACATCAAATTGGTCGATCGTCTACTTCGTGCAGGAGCAGATCGAGATATGAGAGATTCCCAAGGAAATACAGCTCTGATTCTGGTAATTTAATGCTATTCATCATTCTTTTGGCTTCGTTAGAAACAATTTTAGTGGAGAAGAGTAGAGAAAAGAAAACTTAAGAGAAGTGAAAAGAGAGAGGACCGTGAAATGTGGGGGCAAGAAGACCTAAATTAAGAGCTGCTCATGTGAAGTTTTTTCTTTCCTCTCTCTCTCTCTCTTTCTCTATTCAACGAAGTTGCTTTATCTTAATTTGCACTATTAAGATCATTAGTGAACTTCTTTAAGTCTTTTCGGTAAACACAGTTCTTATATATATATATATATTCTTGCTAGAAATGCAAGTTCCATCATGCGTTAGAAGATGAGCAAAATTTGCCTGAGAAGAGAAGAGGAGAGAAGAAGTGTGATTCACGAAAGAATCCAATCATGTACTTTTGGCATCTCACATCGTTAAGTCTCTCTCTCTCTCTTTTTCTTCCTTTTTTTCCGTGTATATGTGTATGTGTGTGTAGGCTGCTCAAAATGGACATCTCGAAATTGTCAAGAGTCTGCTTTTAAGTGGTGCCAATTTTGCTGCTGTCAATAATCAAGGAGCTAATGCTCTGAGACACGCCAGAATCGGAAACAGCTTGGAAATCAAATTTATTCTCACTAAACATATCTCACAGTTGAGTATCTCTCAATCATATTCATACATTTGAAATGCGTTGAAAAGTTTATGTTACTATATTTTGATCGTACAATTTTTTTTCTTCTTCCTCTGCCAGAATTACCCTGGCAATGGAACGTGAAGTGATAGAACTACTCAAAAGTATTGCCACCATAAGACATGCTTTATTCCCGATCCAATGTCACTCAACAGTTGTCAATCTTCATTTTCGATTGATATTCAACTTTTTTCGATCAGAGCCACCAGAATCAGGTGAGTAGAGGAATTTTATTCTAGAAAAACAGATATTTTCGCTCAGTTAACTTAGCCGAGATATATTTCCTAGGAACTGGCTACCTACTCTTCATCGGTGATTCTACTCTCAACACGACCAATGAATCAACGAACATGAAATTTGATCGATCTTCTGGTAAAATAAGTGTTTCACTAAATGGATCACAACAGAAATCTTTGACTGAGGTATATTGAGTGAAAAAATTCTTCTTTAGTCGATCTCTTTCATTTCTCCAGTGTCTCTAAGACAAATTTATTTGCTCTTTTTCCAGGGAAGTGAATTCGTCTTCTCACTGAATACTCTCAGACCAGGCGAAAATGAGTTAATCCTATCCATGAGTGAAAAAAGAGCCCATTGTTTTATTATTTGTGCCTACGCAGTCACTCTATTGAAAGCAAATATTACAACTGCTCGCCCAAAAACATTCGGCACTTGCTTGTTTTAGACAAAGTTGATTTTATTTGAGCTACTTATAGTCACCAGCATTCTGTGATCTTCTTCTTCGTTCAATTGTAAAATTTTTCGTTGAGTTTTGAAAGAGAGAGAAAGCGAATACCTAACGATTCCAGGGCACGCATCTAACAAGCCACCATCCTACTCTGTGTATTATCATGTACACCTCCTCCCCCGCCACCCACTCTGGTGACACGGGATGACGATGTATTCCTCAACCAGACAGTATCATTGAATTATTCACTAGATGACAGGAATGCTGATGGAAAAATACTGTATTCCCACGAGCATATTCATGATGCGCGCACAATAATTGGCAGTGTGAGATCAATTATAGGCAATTAAAGTGAATCAAGGTGATATATCTGGTGATACGGGATCAAACCAGTCACCATAATCATGCTCGATTGTACTTCGATTGAAGAAGAAGTGAAAGTTCAGTGAGGGAGGAAAAAAGATAAAGATAAAGAATGAGAGCGAGAGAGAGCTTCCAAATATTGTTCTGGAACTTTGTGTAAAGGTCCAGTTTTGAGACTCACTCGTTCGGTTTATCAATGAATTGGATCGTTTGTGCTACTAATGACAATGGCTGTCCGATGCTCGGCCTCTGACGATAATCTTCGCTACATCCACTTGGGCTCACAAGCAGTCACCCCAGTCACCCCAGCCACCCACATAAACACCACACTTATACACATCTTTGGACACATTCAGCGATGCACCGGCTGAATGGGGATGAATGGGATTCAACTCTCTATGCATTCGCCGAAAAGCCGCTAATGATACCGCAAATCCAAGCCTACCGATAGTAACAAGTGGCAGTTACGATTTTTCGTATTACATGCCTATCAGAATCTCTTCTTCCATCCTGAAAATGAAGCTCTCAATCGTCCCATCAGTCTTATACTATCGAAAGCATCTCATTGCAATAAAGTTGTTCAACTATCGAATAAGAATTGTTCATACTCTCAGGTAAGATCATACTTTTGATCTCTTTTTCCCCTCTCTTTTTTCTGGTTGATCTCATTATATTTTTTGTTCACATGCGAATGGAAAATCTTTCCTTTATTTTTGGTCCTTATTGCTCCAAATGTGATGATGATATGATGATAAGCTGATTGCTCATACCCTTTTATTGAGGAACATTTTTTTTAACAAGTTTCCCTATACAGGGGACAGGCAGGGTTTCGCAACAACATACAGGGGCAAACATTATTCCACCAATTCCTTTCTATCGTCCATTTTTTTGTTGATTAAGCGAGACTGATTAGGACTAATAAAAGGCTATGATTCGTTGAAGAGAGAGTGAGTAAGAAAGAAAGAAAGAAAGAAAGAAAGAAAGAAAAAAAGAAAGAAAGAGAGAGAGAGAGAGAGAGAGAGAGAGAGGAAGCCGATTGTGATGAAAATGAAAATTCGTATTGAATCATTGGAAAATAGAGTCAGAAAGAGAGAAAGCAACCATAGATGGTGGTTTTTATGGTTTCCATTTTATTGTTAAACAATCTGGCAGGAAAGAATTCAGTGAAAATACGTCCATTACATCAGGACACTGATTAGGCAATGAAGCAAGAGATAGAGAATGTTGAGGACGTGGAACAGCAATCTAACTACTTCCAGTTTTTTTGAATGAATTCTCTAGAGCCAGATATTCGTGTCTTCTGTTCACATTCTCTTGAAATGCTAGAAAACAGAAAAAATTCATGATCAGTTGAAATTATTAGGCATCCTGTGTCATATGATACCTGAGAACTTTGAAACTCATGATACAAGTTGAAAAGGAGGTGAAGAGATGAGAGTTTCGAGTGATGGATTGGAATATCCAATAGGGCTGAAAGAGAGGAAAAACTAATAAGCTAGCTGATCTATGCTACTGAAATGCAAGCAACAAATTATCAAAAACTCACCACAAATTATTCCAATATATTGATCGAGACTGACATCCATATCAGCTGTGGGTAATTGAAATTGAGACAAAGCACTCTCAAATTCAGAATCCCATTCTTCCATGAGTCTTTCCAGAGCTGGCAAGCGTTTGCTGGGAAGAAGTGAAACATTTGTTGCAGAAGATGCTGTGATTCGATGAAGATTTCGAATGTTTTCGATCCAAGAATCAATGTCTTTCGTTGATCGAGCAACATTAACCACACTTATCTGATCATTTCTTTTGGACACTTCTTTTCCAACAGCCCGAAGCTTCAAATTGAGAAGAGTTGGATCCGATTGATTGCATGAAGATGGCTCATCAATGACCACCAAACCAAGTCCATCATCAATGTTGTCTGGTCTTGGAACCTTATCGATCGAAATTATTACTTTCAGTATGATTAAGATTTGGATTTTAGATTCTCACCTTGAGGAAAGGATCGATATCACCGACTGCTGGTATGTAATCAGGAATGAAGGGTTTCAATTTCATTTCCAAATCAATTGTTTGAGGTGTAAAAGATTCTATATGCTGGAAAAGAGCTTTCACTTCAGGATTCACATCTAGATCACTGAATTCCTTTGGGTCATAGGCTCTGGAAATCAATATTCATTAGCAAAATTGATGAATAATTCCAGCTTGCTTACCCTTCGATATCGAGTGGGTCTTCATTTTCTCCTTCCTCATCACCATCGTCTTCATCCTCATCTTCTTTGGATAAAATCGATGAACTTTCTACCTCTTTCAAAGACATCTTCAACACACGATATGTTGGGTCGAAATGATCTTGATTTGTTTCGAAAATGTTCATATTGCTATGGTGACATCAGTGAATATTCAAGCATTCATCAACATCAACCAAAAAGGTGGTTGAAATCTCGATCAACCTCCTATATTCAACCACCATCAGTCTGGTCAACTAGTGAATTTGATTTTTTTGTTCAGAGGAGGAAAGGACAATTTAAATGGGAGGAAAAAGCTCCTCTCATGACTAAATGATTTTCACTCTCTCTCTCTCTACGTTAACACACTATAATCACTCACCAAATGATCTTGAGTGTATGCATGGGTTGGTGTGTTAATAAGGAATGTTTTTTCGCATCAATTATGTTTGATTCAATTCCATTTTGGAGTGTTTTTCTGGAATCCAATTTTTCATTTTCGGGATTCTTCCACAATT
Source organism: Brevipalpus yothersi (assembly GCA_003956705.1). Taxonomy (NCBI): domain Eukaryota; kingdom Metazoa; phylum Arthropoda; class Arachnida; order Trombidiformes; family Tenuipalpidae; genus Brevipalpus; species Brevipalpus yothersi. The sequence goes on from QZCP01000079.1 coordinate 163,331, forward strand.
ATGGCTTATTGCTCAAATTAGTCACAATTTCTCCTTGTCACTAGTGGAAAAAATTTTTTCCGGGAGAAAATTAACTCTTTTTCCACTTTCATGGCCATAGAAAGAAGCCTAAAATTAGGGATGCAAAAAGCTCAAGCAGAAAAAATTTTCTCTTTCTCCTCTTCCGTTGTAATGAGAGTGTAAATATGTGATTCTGAATAATTATCATGAAAATCTCTGTATATTGTGAATCCAAAAAGAGGGAACATGTAAAATGTCACTAACCGATTAGAGAGACAGCCTAACTGTGGTAATCACACTTAAGTAACCTGTAAAAAATGTAAATATATTGTAAAGGTTGGACATGATGGAATAATTATTGTATTTTATGAGTCAGAACCGGAATTTTTTTTTCCTGGATTATCCTTCACAGTTGATCATTTATTATTGTTCTTGCTTTTTGAGCTTAATCCGGTTAGTTTAAACGTTTTATTCCATTATCATCATCAGATGTTCACCTGTATGATCAGTATATGTTTTCACCATTCTCATGTTTCCAAACTCGGTGGAAAATTCAAAGAGGCTGACAACATTATGGTACAATACACGCCGTCCCGGTGGAAGAAAAAAAAATTACGTAAATCTTAATTATACAGATATAAGCAAACAGGCCATTTAATGTGCAATAACACAATCATAACCAAATGAGGCTGGATTGAAAGCCATGTATGTATGTAATATTCTCTCTAACTGGATAATTAAAACACCAAACTAACTACCTCAAAATTCGACACTTTATCTTTTCTACATCTTTCACCAATATATAATAAACATTGGAATGTTTATCATTGAGTAGGAAGGAGATGTAATCCATTCCTTTAGGCAGCTTTAACCACTTTTTCACCAACCTTTTTCACGGTGGACACATCTCGTGCAAGTCTATCGGCAGTTTGAAAATCTTTTTTCAATGAACTTCGAACAACCTTGGCAGCTATTTGACTGTATTTGAGGTAACTAAAAACAATAGGCAAAAAAAGATGAAGAAAATGAATAAATGTTTACATTCACATACACACACAGAGGAAGTAAGTCAAACAACACCCAAAATCAATACTTACTTAATACCAGCTTCTCTCCAAAAAGTCATATTCAAACGAATATCAGGAATGTAGAAAAATATTCAAAATATGAAAATTGATTCAAAATTGAAGTGTTTAAATGTCACAATTTTAATCATCAAGCAGAAAGCGTGCAAGTGCTAATGTGCTAAGCTGTGTGTTGAAACGTAAGCCGGCAAGTCCTCTAGCGGAAGGGATACATTAACATTAACATTGGAATACATCTGATGGAATGAACCGTTATTCGTGAAATATGGATGAACGTTAGATTAATTTAATCTGAAATCGATGAAACTGTGGAGAATATCGATGGCTGGAGTGGCTAAAATGTTGAGAAGATTTCTTATTCCGAGTGAAAACCTAAAAAAGCCTAGATCTTCGTCTTTATAGCCAACACTTTGGTAATTTTGAAACTTCCGCCTTCAGTGGTGGCAAAATGTGTGCATTTAAATGTACACATTTTAAATGTATCTCTCACAGCTACATGTACATGATGATATATTCCATCATGTTTATATTTTTCGTGTCTGGAATGTGTGGCATGACAACATTATGATGTGATTTGTGTGACAATTTTGTGAGGAATAATATTTTCACCACACATTATGTGCTAATTGTGTTCTAATGGAAAAGTGGCTGTTGTTTATTTGGACATCATTTGTGTCCACAGTGTTTTACGGTGTGATACTTGACAACATCAACAGTTCCATAATCTAGTCATATTGATTACCACTTTGAATCTTTTTACTTTCTGTTCGGTGCTCCCTAAGGTTTTGATTGTGTGTGTGTGCGTTTGTTTTTAATTTTCTGTGAGTAATGGAAAACAGTAATGATTCCAGTTTGGATGAATGGCTGGAAGCTGTTGGACCTGGTGAAGAAGAGGATCTAAGCCTATCAGAATCTTCACTGGCATCATATGAGCCTGTGATGGTGAATGATCTTGAGCCATCGGAACCATCTGATCAAAGTATCCAAGATGATGATATTGAGCTTGTCAGTGATCAAGAGCAACAACAGAGAGAGGATTATGATTTAAGTTTACCAGCTCAACATGTATATCTTGGTAGCAATCTACAAGAGCTTTCTGGACGAGTTGTCTTGGATGATGAAAGTGTGGTGGACATACCGATACTCCATTTGGCAGGTGTTGTTCTGATTCCTGGCCAAATATTACCACTACAGCTAGAACATCCTACCCTTGTGGCAATGATTTTGAGTATCATCGAGAAAGATCGAACCTTTGGGATTGTGGCTGAAGGCCATGGGATAGGAACCACCGTAGAGATAAGAAGCTTTTCACAAGTGAATAATCTTCCTGGTGCTCATCCTGGTGAAAATAATCCCAGAAGTTTGCGGATCAAAGCTGAGGGTCGGCAGCGATTTAAGCTAATGAAAAGTTGGAGGTATGGATCTCACTAGATCTTATTTTGATTATTTTTCGAGATTCTTGTTTGTTTCATTCTTTTTTTATCGACAGACTTCATGATGGCTTCTTGATGGGAAAAGTCAAAATTCTGCGTGACGTTGAATTTACGCATCCATTCGATAAGGATATCGGTCTCAGTTGCCGAGGAAACAAATTCAATCGGAAGCTGTTGCCTGTGGTCACCGTGTTGCCTTACTTTCTGTACAAATTATATGATCCATATTTTATGATGAAAAAGATCAATCAACAGCTACATAATTGGGCAAACGTTGCTCGTCCCAGCCCAAACAATCCGATCGATACCAAAATCAGGGAAGTTCATGAAAGTGTCAGCACAACTCAAGATTCTGGTGGCGAAGGAGGTATCAAAGTCAGAAAAACAATGGTCACCACAATTAGAACTGATGAGGATAGTGATAGCACTGAAGAGGAGAGTGACAACGAGAAAGAAGATTTCTCTCAAACACTCCAGTGTCCATTCAAATACGCCTACTGGTTAGCCGGAAATCTTCCTCTTAGCGATGATCAGCGAGTAGAGCTTCTGAAAATTCCCACAACAATCGGTCGATTGAAATTTGAGTATGATCTTTTACAGAAATGTTTGAATTTATGTTGCAAAGCTTGTGGTGCTAAAATATGTGCCCGTGAAGATATTTTCTCTATGAATGTAGAAGGTCCACTGCAAAATTATGTGAATCAAGGAGGTCATGTTCATGAAACCCTTACTGTGTATAACGCAGCCAATCTCTCACTACAGGGACGCCCATCTTCAGAACAGAGTTGGTTCCCTGGATATTCCTGGATTATTTGTGTTTGCTCCAATTGTAGTCATCATATTGGCTGGAAGTTTATTAGCACAAAGAAAATACGTCCTGAATATTTTTGGGGAATCTCCAGAGCAAATATCAAACCCCAGTCAGCAATTTATTAAAACTCGATTAAATGGAAAAAAATTCTCAAACACTTTGGGCACTCAAAAAACTTTACACCCAAAATCAATACTTACTTCAGACCAGCTTCTCTCCGAAAAGTCATACTCAAACGAATATCAGGAATTCAGGAAAATATTCAGAATATAAAATTGATTCAGAATTAAAGTATTTAAATGTCACAATTTCAAATTCACACATGTAATCATCGAGCAGTGAGCGTGCAAGTGCTAATGTGCTGTGTGTTGAAACGTAAGCCGACAAGTCCCCTAGCGGAAGGGATACATTGACATTAACATTGGAATACATCTGATGGAATGAACCGTTATTCGTGAAATATGGATGAACGTTAGATTAATTTAATCTGAAACCGATGAAACCGTAGAATATCGATGCATGGAGTGGCTAAAATGTCGAGAAGATTTCTCATTCTGAGTGAAAAGTGATTGATGATGTGTGTTGGAAAAATTTCATCTTTCAAGGATTGAAGTAATCGGCCACATTTTAGCAGTCAACGTTTGATTTCGAATGCGATTTCTTTGAAAATTATTTCAAAGTTTATGATTGGTCAGATATTCTGGAATTTTATGAAAAATTTCCAACAGGCGAATTGTTTCCTTGGAAACATTCATAAATTGCATTATCATCTTATATTGCAAATTATTCTTGGGATCTGATTAGAGCCTCATCATCCAAATATCTTCTCTAATTTCAGGCGATTATTTGAATCCCTCAATTTCAATCGTTTGAACTCTGTAAGTCTCTTCGTAAAACGACTGATCTGACTGTCTAGTGGTTTTAGTTGACGATACTTATCTCTCCTTCTTCGCCCAGCTCATACTTTTGTGTCCCTTAAACATACCCTTTTGTGTGTGGAACAGTCTTGTTGACAGTTGATTTCAAACCATTTCGAACTGTCCCAAGAATGGCATGTTTCTTCTCATTTCAGGACAACTTAGAATTGTGTCCCTACCAAGATCATATGGTGGCTAAAAGACACTTCATCAATCATCTATTGAAGTGTGAAAAGAATCCCAAGAGTCGTAAATTGGAAAGGTGTCCATTTGATGTCAAACATAGAATTGATAAAGCTTTGCTTGATGATCATATGAAAAATTGTCCAAGCTCAATTACAGCCATCCGAGACATGGCCTCAGCTGAAGCTCGTGCTATAATTAATAAAAATGATCCCAGTTGGCCTGATCAGGAAACCCCGAAAGTGGATGATATTCATGAGGTGTCTGATCCATGGAGTCTAGAAGCTTCTTCAACCCATTACACGGCAGCTGGTTTGGTGTCCAATGGTCCATCTGGGGCTCTGAGATCCGATGGGTTCATCAATAATCTGGCCTTTCAGGGTCTAAAAAAAGCTGACAGGCGAAAACTTCAAGACGAAATGGTCCAAAAAATTCGAACAAATCTTTCGGAAAGAAAGGAGACAATGGCAACAGTGTCTGGAGCCGAATCTTCAAGTGCTGCTTCAACCTCCTCCACTAACAATCAGATTCCTTCTCAATCTGAAGTGAGAAGGCCCGGTATTGGACGTGGAAAAAGTGTCCAAAAAAATTAGATTTTTGATCGACTACATTCCTCTTCTCTCCCTCTTCCCAGCATGGTCACAGCAAAGAACGTTAGTGCTTAATCAGATTATGAACGATGAAAGCAGATTCAAGAACCACCAAAACCACACCAACCTTAATAATTTCACACTTTTTGGTCACTAGTATAAAAAAAGGTTTAATTTTAATAATCAAATTATTCACATTAAATGTTCCCTCCGACTTATAAGTGTGTCTAGCTTTTTCAATTTCTCATCAATATCGTGTCTTATCTGTGTAAGTTTTCTGATTGCATTCTCATCGGAGTTGGTTTCTCGCCGCAATACACCTACGCCTGACATATCAGACATGAATTTATAATTACCTATCGAATCGATATCTAATGTTTCATCTCTCAAAAGTTTACTAGTTCTTCTTATCATGGCTAATAGAGAGGCTGACGAAGAGGAAATTGCTCTCAATCTCTCTTGGGGATGACTAGAATAGCTGATCGGTGAAATATGATGATAATGGTTCCTATGATCATAGCTTGAGAATCGATCAATAGGACTGAAACGTTCACTTTTACCTCTTTTTCTTTTGGATCGAAATCGTTCGGTTCTTCGCCTAGATCGCTCCAAGCTGGATAATGATGATGAAGGTGAGCCAGATCCATGGTAAGATGAGTCCCCAGATTCTGATGGTAATGCTTTGGTGTCGGATCTTGATTGACTTTTGTCATATTTTTTCTTTTTCGAATCATCAGGATTTGAGAATACCTCCAATTTGCTTAGAACTTTGTTTAGACCTGTTTCTACTGATCCTAGTCTTTCTTCAATTTTGGTTCCATTCTTATCGTTACTCTTGTTGCTTGAGCTATCTAGAGACACACTTGAAGTTTGTCCACGAATTTTCGAATCAGTTGCTTTGAGATCACTTTTCATCTCCTTCAAATCATTTTCTATATCTTGAATGTTTTGGGAAATTCGTTTTTGATGAGAACTCAATTGATCATACTTATCGTCAACATTATCTTCAATTTTTTTCATTTCTGATGAGATTTTCTTTGTAGCTATTGCAACCATTGAAGATAACTGTTTTTTCTGATTCTCATCAAAATTCTTCAAACGATCAAGTGCGATACCAACTTCTTTTTGATTACCTTCCATAATTTTGTCCATTTGCTTATTGATCCTCTCAAGACCTTTTTCGAACCTTTCACATCTGTTTTCCACCTTTTCTTGGCCCTCACTGAGATGAGAGAGTTGCTTCCTAATTGCCCTAATATTGAGATCATTTTCTTTCTTGAATTCCATCAATTCATTTCCATTGGTCTTGAAATCTTTTTTCAATTCTTCATACCGTTTGGATAAGGTCTGGAAAGATTCATTCGGACCCTCCTCCAATTTGTCAATTCTTCTCTCAAATTTTTGAATACTTTTGGTAATATTTTCAATCTCACTTTTACTCCCATTAGATTGATGAGTTGGAATTCTTGAAGTTTTTTGTTCATTCTTCACTCTTTCTAGCTCTTTTTCTTGAATATCAAGCCGCTGCAAACATTTCTCGATATCTTTACTGTGTTTTTCATCCAACAATTCTTTTTCACTCTTTATCACTTGAAGAATTTCTTTCCTCAATTGATTCATTTCTGAGCGTAACTTTTCGGACAACGAATCAAAATGAATCAGATGAGTATCTTTGATCGAATCAGAATTGTCATCTCCAATCTCTGGAAAACTTGGTTTCGATTTTTCTTCACTTGAACTGATAGTTCTTCTATTAGCAGCAGCAGACTTTGGCCTTTCTATTCGCTCAATTTTTTCCTCTCTTTCCTCAGATAATGGTTCCAATGGTCCATGAACTCTTCGTTTGGGTGATTCATCTGCTCTATTCTGGGCAAGCTTTCTTACATCATTGGATTGTAGGCTCTGTAGTTTGTTGTTCAATTTGCTGAGTTTCAGTTTATCTGAGCTGAACAGATCATTACTCTCTTCAAACGGATCTTTGTCAATGCTTTTAAGGGAGAAACTTTCATCACTGGATGCTCCTGTTAATCAATCGTTCATCCATGAGATAACCAAGAAAATTTCTCAATAAAATTCAGTGCATGAGAGAAAATTATTCCCTTACCTTTATCTACATTCACAGGCTCTTGACGAAGCTGTGAAAGTTTGCCTCTTGGTCTTTCTGAAAAATCTTTTACATCGGAAGTGACAGTTTTTTTTGGCGAAACATTTTTGTGTTCATCTTCCAAATCTTCGGTATAAATTTCCGTGAATCGTTTTACATCACTCAGTCCACCTTCAGTCACATCAAGAGTAACCTCTTCATCGTCGTCATCATCTTCCAGTGATATTCCTTTGAAAGCATTTTCATCAAGTTCAAATTGTACTGATTCAATGTCTTCCTCCTCATCTTCACCCAGCGAAGTCAGAGTGAATCCATTGCTATCATTGTCATTATTGTCTTTCGTTTTGCTTTCAACATGATTTTTGCTCGATTTCTTCTCCTCCTTGTTATCAAGGAAAGAGAATGAAACATGTTCATCCAAAAATCTTAGATTGGCTAGTGTTTGAGGCTTCTTGCCAGCCATTGATGAGGGTATCAAAAATCTTTTCAACCTCTGTTGTTTCACCAGAGATTTATAATACGTATCTAGAGGATGATCCCAGCGTGATTGATGAGTATCTTTGTTGTAGTAAAAAATACGGCTGAAATTATCTTCTCTAATCAATGAAAATATAGGAAAATGGTCAACCTATCAGTATGAGCGAATATTGGACTATCCATTTTCAATCGAAACATTTTATAACTTACACTGCAATCCAATTTTCCGGAAGATCAGCTATGATTCCTTCTTCTGCAACCCAAAGAAAATCCTTCTCTGTTTCCGGATCAATTCCAATCGATTTTGCATAGGAAATCAGATCTATCGGAGAAAAAATTGACGAATGAATATTTTCTCAGACACATAAAATGTTTCAATTTTTAATTTACCTTCTTCTTCCAAATCTTTCAACGAAACAGTTAACTCTTCTAAAACAGTGAAACTGGATTTTTCTAAACTTCCAGAATCAGCTATTGATAAAAGGTGAGAATTTCCTGTGAAGAAGAGAGAAATTGAATTCACATAGCTTACGTGTGCTTGTCAATGAGACTATTAGATTTTTATCATTTCATCACTAAGATCTATTATAATTTAGCGCCTGTCTATCATATATTCAATTTTGAGCAATCTCTAGAAATATGGGACGAATTTTGAATTATTTTACCATGAAACTCTCCAATTTATATTTTAATCTTACCTTGCATAATTATTGGACATTTTCGAAGTTTGTAGGCCACACATTGGAACACTGGAATCACGAGAAATGTAGCAATATTTTCATTTTTCCATCATAAATTATGGCAAAAATCAGATGAATGAATATGTATTCCCAGCTAGCAAGTATATTTTGTATATATATTCCGAAGAGAAAATCATATTCATCGATGGGTGTTTTGTATCGAATTTAAAGCGGAATTTCCGTAGCCTGGTTACGGGACATTCACAACTACGGTTGACAATCTCAAGAATTCATAATGGATGAAACTTGACCAGCTTCATCTTTTGAAATCACCCATTTCCATTTGACTCTATGTTATGAATTTTCAAAGGAGTTCGCTAGCCTCAAATTTCAGAATTCATGATTATCAACAAAATTTATCATGTTTTAGAACTTTTCCAAAATCAATTCGATTTAATTGTATGCATAACTTGAGGTCGCCACAGAAAGTGGGAGGAGCTTAAAAGTAAACACGTTGAAGCGGCATGCTTGTGATGATGATCGGTGTTGTGTGTTTTTGATTTAAATTTTAAATCGACTTCAATTTAATAATTGTGTTCGGATAAAATGAGTGAAAATAGTTCTATGATACCGGAGAATGTTCTCTCGGAAGTTAGATTTGAGAATCTCCAGGATAAGATATCCTCAAAGACGTACAAAGCCGTCACAGAGATAGGTTTTGATAGACTAACTCAAATTCAAGCCAAAACAATACCTCATCTTCTTGAGGGAAAGTAAGTTGATTCTCATCTCATTATTATCATTGTATCCATCTATTGATGATCTTTTATGATCAATTTTTTGTAATTAGAAATTTGGTCGGTGCAGCAAAAACTGGAAGCGGTAAAACATTGGCCTTTCTGATACCAGCCATCGAGTTGATCTCTAAGCTCAAGTTTGCTCCGCGAAATGGTACTGGAGTCATCATCATTTCACCTACTAGAGAGTTGTCTATGCAAACTTTTGAAGTGCTCAAAGATTTGATGAAATATCATTCACAAACTTATGGTCTAATTATCGGAGGAACCAATCGAAAGTCTGAGTCAGACAAGCTCGCAACTGGTGTGAACATATTGGTGGCAACACCAGGACGGCTTCTTGATCATTTAGAAAATACCAAATATTTTCTCTTCAAAAACCTACAATGTCTCATCATTGATGAAGCTGATAGAATTCTTGACATTGGTTTTGAGGAGGAGATGAAAAGTATTCTCCGTCTTCTTCCTAAGCACCGACAAACTATGCTCTTTAGTGCCACATTGTCCAAGAAGACAGAGGATCTCATTTCAGTTGCGATTAAGAAGGATCCAGTGTATGTTGGTATTGAGGATTCAAAAGATAAAGCCACTGTAGAAGGGCTTGAACAAGGCTATGTTATCGCTCCAAGTGAGAAAAGATTCCTTCTTCTCTTCACATTCTTGAAGAAAAATAGACACAAGAAAGTCATGGTATTTTTCAGCTCCTGCATGTCAGTGAAATTTCATCATGAGCTTCTAAATTATATCGACTTGCCAGTCATGTGCATTCATGTAAGTTTATCAAACTTATTCTTGGAACCCTTTATTCTATCTTGTTGCTTGTTTTAGGGCAAACAAAAGCAAACTAAGAGAACAACAACATTTTTCCAATTCCGCAATGCTCAATCTGGCATACTTCTATGCACCGATGTTGCCGCTCGAGGGTTAGACATTCCACAAGTTGATTGGATTGTTCAATATGATCCTCCAGATGATCCAAAGGTAAGTGGAAATATCATCTTACTTTCTATCTGAAAAGAAAATATCTGATCAACTAACCTTGCTGGATATATTTTGCAGGAATATATCCACCGAGTTGGACGAACAGCCCGTGGAGAGGGAGGTATCGGGAATGCTCTTCTTCTTCTTCGTCCCGAAGAGTTGGGCTTCTTGAACTATTTAAAAGAAGCAAAGATTCCTTTATTAGAGTTTGAATTTTCTTGGAACAAAGTGGCTAACATTCAGCCTCAGGTTAGTAGGCTTAGTTTCTTGGTTGATTTTGAAGTGATTTAATCCTAAAATTTTCTCTCATCTAGCTCGAAAAATTGATAGGAAAAAATTATTTTCTAAATCTCTCTGCTAAAGAGGCCTACAAAGCATATGTGAGAGCTTATGATTCTCATTCGCTTAAAGATATTTTCGATGTCAATACTCTTGACCTCGTTCAAGTAGCAAAATCTTTCGGTTTTCAAGTTCCACCTTTTGTTGATTTACGTAAGTATAAGGATTCACCCTACAACAAGACTCGATAATAATTTCAACTTAATTCACTTTCATTAGCTTTAGCAAGCAAATCAGGCAAAAAAGACAACAGGCCTGTAAAAAGAAAAAGTTATCAACCTGTCTCTAGTGGTTCTCAAAAGAAAATGGCGAAAACACAAGTTTATCGTTCACAAAACAGCAACTTCAAGAGAAAGGAAAAACGACAATTCACCCGTTAGTTAATCGAATTTCAAGTGTTAATATCGCCTATTTTGATTGTACAAACTTGCCCTATATTTACCTAGACTTCTAAATCGAATGAAATTTTCTTATGGCTTCATACTTGGTGTTTGCTCGCGCTATGAGTCTAATTCTCTTTCAAGATAAATTTTGAGAGAAGTATTCACTTGAACCTGGTTTATCCTCCTTATACAGAGCAATTGAGCAGTTCCTTAACCAAAAAAGAGAGTATTGGTGGTTAGATCACGGGAATATTTCGAATGCTTGCCTCCCCACCCAAGTTGGTTAGAAATATTCTGTAATTGATCTGTGCTGTCTTGAAGATTATCATGAGAGTACTAATCCTCTTCTTTCGAAACCACGAGTTAAGCATTATGCTAATTTCCATACTGGTTTGCTGTTTATCAGTCACAGAATATATCCTGGAGAATCGACTCTCTCTTCGAAAGTGATTTTTGAGTTTGAGCATCGAATCCTTTATTCAATTATCAATCAATTTTTGTTTCTAATTGAAGCTCAAATTAATACCCATCAACATGTTTTCGGCTTTAAAATCATTTTTTCATTCCAAACGAAAGGTAGTCGATAAGATAAGTGATCAAGTTGAGTGTATTGAGATGCAATCGGTCAATTCTTCTCCAGTCACTGAAGATCCTCCAATTCCAGTGCAAGCTGAAACATCATGGTCTTCCAGTAAAGGAGATAATTGGTGCTTATGTGGACTCTTGGGGAATGTAAAAAGTGAAGATATAAGGGTACCAGTAGAAGAGATGAAACAAGGTAGGAAATTCTCTCTTCAATACTCTAATTGTAATTTTTACGTGAATTCTTCCTTTCGAAGAAATAATTGTCGAAAAAGGGACGTCAAAGGATAAGTTTGAACCTCAAAATACCATAATTTGTCCCAAATGTAATCTTCAAAGACTTCCAATTCACATTCCAAAGCAGTCAGGTTGGTTTACTGAGAGTGATTGAATAGAGAAAAAAAAATTCTTCTAATCTAATTACAGAAATTCCTACCCACAAGGTGAACTTTTTTGAATTAATTACAAGAAAGTGTCGATTTATCCAGAGGAAAAGTGCTCGTGTAATGCATACCACTTCGAGAGATCCTTGCTGCTGGATAATGTCCTGCTGGTGTCTCACCTGTTTAACTCTAGTTCTATGTACACCTAAGTGAAAATTTCAATTCAATATAGCTTGAAATAATGATCATCGAAAACCATCAAATGGAAACCTCAATTGCAATCATCATTGCATCATGTAATTTTCAAAATTTGAACGAGAAACTCAAAGTGAGATAAATTTGAAATGTTCTGAGCATCTTTGCAGCAATGTTTACATGTCAAGTATAAACACAGCTCAGTAATTTTTTTTTTTGGATGAGGTTAAAATCTCATCTGATCACGAGTAATTAAATGCTACTTTGCTAATTTCCTTGATAAATATGGATTGTACAATTTGCTTGGAAAAGTGTGTCCAGCCTGTGCGTTTGCCGTGTGGTCATATTTTCTGTTTTCTGTGTGTCAAAGGACTTGCTGACATTCACCAGAAGTGTGCTAATTGTCGTCAGCCTATTCCAGCTGATTATTTTGATAATCCTGATTTGGTGACTGATGAGCAACTTGAAATTCCATTGTTCGATGGAGAATATCAATGGTTTTATGAGGGTAAAAATGGCTGGTGGCTGTATGATCCCAGAACAAGTGAAGATTTGGAAGATGCATTCAAATATGGGGCACCACAGTGTCAATTGCTGATTGCTGGTCACCTGTATTACATTGATTTCACCAAAATGATACAGTATCGATCTGATGAGCCTAGAAGATTTCGTAGGATCAAGAGGAGTCCATTGATGCAAACTTGTACCAAAGGTGTTGCAGGCTTACGAATGCAGTGAAATTAATTTGGTGGAAAAACTTCGCTATCATCATGTCAAATCATAAGTTGAAATTTTTTCATCCTCAACAATCAACATCTGAAACTGTTTTTCTAGCATAATCTTCATAATACTGTTATCTTCAGACTCATATCATCGTTCGAGACAATTAATTTTACCACGAGTATTGAGATGTCTAGTATTTTTCTTCTTTATTTTCTAAGGATGCAAAATTATCCACACCATCCAAGAGTAAATGGATCAAGGCTGTTCAGTTCGTGGAGAGCTTTATACACTCTCCAATTTCCTGTTCCAACTTCATTTTGTTATTACTTGTGAACATCATTTGAATTGAGAAAAAAATTCAAAGCCTATAGTTGTATTGATTATCTATTATGATAAGAATATCAAATATCAAATATCAAATAAACTGACCAATGCATTATTTTTGCGGGAAATAGATGAGCTTTCGACTTTATTTTAAATAGGTAAATAGTTCTATGAAAGAACAGTGCCTCTCAAGTACGATCGGTGCCAATTTCATGTAGCAAAAAGGTTTATTTTGTTAGTCATTACATTACATTCGCATAGCAAAAAGTTTCAAGAAATTTGTTTGTGCTTGAAATTCTAAATTGGACAGCTCTTTAACCTTGGAGGATAATTGATCAACATGAGAATTGTAGCTTATTCCACCATTACTCTGTTTCTTAGCTCCATAGATGACCTTTCCATCAAATTCATTTGTTTCAATCTTAAAATCTGATTCAATGGTTGAGATTGTACAGCCAAGATGGTCTTCAACGTCAGCCAGCAGCTGAAGGGTAAAAAGTTATATTAATTCATGGCACAACCTTTATAAATGGGTGATGAAATTATCGTAAGAAAAATTACCTGTAGCTCGTTGTACCAAATACAACAACCCTTGAATTCAGTCAAATTAGTATTGAAACAGTTTCGGCCCCTAGACGCACAATTAGAATGGAACCAAACTTTTTCCGGAACAGTTGAGACAAGACTTATAGCTAAGCCCATTCGCTCCGCTCGACCTACACGTCCAATTCTATGAACATAGTTTGCTTTCTCGTCTGGTAAAGTTACTTGAATTACAAAAGGTATTCCTGGTGGAACATGAAAGAATTAATTTAAAACAGTTTGGAATTTCTAATGATCAAAATACCCTTGACATCAATTCCTCGAGCTGCAACATCGGTGCATATCAGAAATTTGACTCGAGCGTTTTTGAATAGTTCTAGATTCTCTTTACGTTCCTGTGGTTTTCGATCACTATGTAGACAGACGCATGTGTAAGGATTCCTTGGATTATTTGAACCTTCAAAGATTAAGAAATTGAGTATTCTAGTGAAACACAATTCATGTAATACACTTACCTCCTCCTTTTTGAATGAGATAGTTCTCTAAATTATCACAGTCTAATTTGGTTCGACAGAATATTATAGCTTGATCCATCTTCAGAGTATCAATTGCTTTAACAACATATTCGCCCTTAAGAATCTTGATGGCTTCACTCAATGTCTCTTTATTAGGTTGTTCAGGTGAAAGCCGATCTTTTGCATGAACACCATCGGTGACTATTCTTTCTTTTAAGTTTTTCCATAAGTGATCTTTTTTCGGATCGATCCGCAAAACAACATGATGAACTGTCTCCGGGACAGAATCTTCACCCTTTAAGAAATTAGATTCTAGATCAGCATAGAAGGGCAAAGATAATTCAAGTTACTCACTTTCAGATCAACCCAGGTGGGGAAATACATGAGTTTTTCTGCCAGTTTTTTCACTTCAAAATTGTGAAGAGTAGCTGAGCATACAATCATTTGCAACCTTCTTCCATCATCAAACATTCTAGGAATCTGGGAATGTAGTCTATTGATGAGATTAAGGTTTCCTTGCTGGAGAAGGCCATCCACCTCATCTAGGATGAAGAATCTGCACTGCTTTAAGCTCAAAGTGTTGTTAGAAACAAGTTCATCAAGGCGACCTGGAGTAGCCACAACGATATCAACTCCTTGAGAAATTTGATTCGCTTGCTCTTTGGTGCCAGTTCCACCAATCAAGAGAACCGTTCGAACAGTCCCGGGAAGATACTTCTTGAACGACTCGAGACATTTGAGTGTTTGTTCTGCAAGCTCTCTACTAGGCTCGATTATGACGGCTCGTGGACCAGAGGGTCCGCTTTTTTTACCGTTTGTATTCGAACTTATATTTTGATTAGGAACAAATTGTGAATCGCTAACATTGGCGAGCCAAGTATATGATGGTGGAGCGTTACTTTTTCCTGATGTAGGATGAAGGGAAGAAAGAAGTAGAGTGAGGGTTCTGATCACAAAACATTGAATTTCAGATTTCCAGTGGAATTTGAAGTGGATCACTCACCATCATTTGAAGGCTGAAATCTTACAGTGACCATAGCATTTTTGGTGCATACGCATGGATGAAAGTGATTTTTTGCCATCTCACGCGGAATTCGAAAGGCTTCTCCTAAATATTGATCATTCTTGGTCCATGCGATTGTCTCATTGTCTAGATCGAGAAGACAACCCACCACATCCCCTCGATCACCGAATGTCGTTCCATAATCTTCGAAATTTCTGTTGTTACTTTTCTTGCCCGTTCCTCCGAATCCCCATCCGAGACGATCTGTTCCAAGATCAAGACTCGCGTTTGCAAGGGCCCTGAAGGTAGATTGAAAGATATAATATCACTTTCCATAAAATGCTTACTATCGAAATTGAGAGAGAACAAAAGTTGTAGTCTATCAAAGCTAGCCATAAAGAAGTATGAGAAAATAGTGAATCTGGTTCTAATATGCTTACCACCCAACACGAGCTAAGCCAGGTTCGGTGAAGAATGCTTCATAGTAGAATTTATTGCTTCCACTTTTAGAATTTCTCATAACTGCTCGATTCGCTCTCACCCCTTGCCATTGCTTAGCATCTTTGCTTTGACAACTCAGACCATCGTTACTAATCACGAGGTTTGGTGCTCGATCTTGATGAGCTAGCAGCCACTTATCAGCTGTTTGATTGGAAGTGCGAGGTTTACTTTTATCTAATCATCGAGAAAAGAGATCAAGAGAAAATCAGTGCTATCCAATTCGATTGGATTACCATTTGATTACCATTGAGTGATTCCCAGACAATTTGAAGAACAGGTAGACAAAAAGCACCGGTCTTGCCGGAGCCAGTTTCAGCGGCCATCAGAACATCTCCACCACCAAGAATCAGTGGAATTGCTTCCGATTGAATTCCTGTCGGAAGACTGTCAAGAGAGAAGATAAAATTTTCTCACATTGTATTGTTGACAAGAAACCATCCTCAAATCACACCAAGTGCATGATGGTACACCTCGTTTCCATGATGATCATCACCCGATTGGCAGCATTTACAATCTCTCCGATAATAATTCAAAATTACTCTCTTACCTCCATTCCATTTCTTCGACACCTTTGCCAATCTCCGGCATGATTCCCATCTCTATAATCACATAAAAGATACATTTCGTAAATGATGAGTAACATGATGCAATAGAGGTAAAATTCAAAAAAGCTTCCCAATATATTCATTGTCATCACTGGAATATCTCACCTTCGAATGCAGTCATATTTGTTCAATAATTTAAATTAATGGCTGTTAAAATACTCTAACCAATAAACCTTCAAAACAATCAATCAATTACAACCCTCTCTCACCAAATGGTATCAAAACACGGTAATTCCAACTCATGCATTGCTCATGTTTCAACTTTGTATCATCAACACAACAGCAGTAATAAATAAGCATGCTGTAATGTTTCTCTCTCTCTTTTCTCACTCTTTTTAAAGAGCAAGCCATTTAAACGGACAGACTTTGAAGGTGATGATAATCATCATCAAAGTTTGATTTTATCCTCTTGATCAACTTTTGAACTGTTCCTTTTTTGGTGCAATTTTTTTTCTTCGCACCATATTGAATCAATATTTTTGACACTCAAATGTGAAAGCTTATTGTTTTCTGGTTTGACTTGTTTTTAACACTTTAATCTTCCTCAACTTGTTGTATTTCCTGGAATCAGTAAGACCAAAGAGTAAGAACGCGTTTTTCTGTCTTCTGTTCTTCTTTTAGTTTTGAAAGAGGTTCACTTGACAACATCGATTTGAAGAGCTCTCTTATTTTTTGTCTTCAAGATTATCAATTCATCCATTAACTTTATCTTTGTGCAAAAATTTTCACATGTAATTTGTTTGTGAATCAATTTGTGACTGAATTGTTGATCACACTGAATCGATTGGTGATCATTTCAGAGAGAGAGAGAAAGAGAGAGAGGAAGAAAGAGTCAAGATAAAATCGATCCGAATTTGAAAATTGATTTCGTGTCATCATTTGGCTTGTTCGAATTATTTTTCGCTACAAGTTGCTTATACTTCGTACTTGGCATTCAACTTGTGTTGTTAATCTGATTTATACAGATTGTCCAGTGGTTATTAATTGCTTTGCATTCCCGTAATTTTTTTTTCACTACCAAAATGTCTTCTCTTGCCCCTGATTTCGATGAATTGTGTGTATGCCCTTACTTCAATAACCATCGAGTTGCTCGACGACGCTTCATTGCTCATTTGACAAAATGTGCCAAAGATCCGAGAGCTCCACCCTTGAAACCGTGTCCCTTTGATATGTCCCACAGAATTGATGCAGCTCTGTTAGATAATCATATGGTCAACTGCCCTAGTGCAACTCCGGCCCTTCGAGATATGATCACGGCTCGTGATCGTGCTGAGATCAACAAGAAAGATACGAGTTGGCCTAATCAGGGACAGCCAAAGATGGAGGATGATGAAGTTTCTGATCCATGGAGTATGGAAGCTAATGTAGCCAAAAAGAGTTACACTATTGCTGGCTTGAAAGAGGAAAGTGGAGATGTTCGCAATGCTCTGAGATCCGATGGAAGCATCAATCATACCGCTTTGCAGCGTATGAAGCCAGCAGAAAGAAAAAGGCTATACAATGAAATGATTGAACGTCAACAAAATATAAATGAGACCAAGCCTGATGTTCGAGCTTTGAATATTAATCCACAACCAGCAGCTTCATCATCAAACAGTCCCTCTCCACAACAGCCTCCAGTGCGAAATGCTCCAGGAATAGGACGTGGACGAGTGATTCGTAAAACTGAATAAAAGTATGAATCCCGCCAGAATCTACCAATAAAGGGTCAGAGATAATTATCTATTTGACAACTATTTGATTTTCTCAAACTGATAAACATTCAATTAAATTCATTGTTTCACTCAAAGATGGATATGATTTTTTTTCTCGGGAAGATAAAAAATGATGTAGAAAATGGTTTATTGAATGAAAAACTATAGAGACATGCTTTTTCTCACTGAACGCGGTAGGCTCCTACCACAACAGCGTGGTCCTTCTCGTATGGTTCTAAAGTGATTTGTTCGATGGGTTTGATTCGTTCTTCTTGCAATTTTTTCACTTCTTGAGCGAAAACAGCTTCCGCTGGAGCAGTACTATCGATACAATTGGCCTTAATGGACATGACAACGTGACCGCCTGGTTTGAGGTAATGGTGTGCGTTGAGGGCGACAATTCGAGCTTGATCAGGTTGAGCTACATCGGAAAATATGCAATCAACCATTGACATAACCATACGATATTTTTGAGGATGACGGGCATCTTCGATGATTGGTATGATGTTTGGTCGTTTTTGGGCCACAGTCAACAAATCTCTTCCAGAACGATGGGAAAATTCTACAGCATAACATCGGCCTTCGGGTCCAAGAATATCGGAAACATGGGAAACAGTGGTACCCGAAGCGGCTCCTAAATAGAGAACTTTCGATCCAGGAGACATGTGGATATCTTCAACACCTCCTAGAATGGCAGCACCTAGCTTGGATCTGAATGGATTCCAAATTCGATATTCAATTTTTTGCTCATTCTCTTCAATAGAAATTCGTTTCTCTCCATACACAGAAACGCCAGGCACTAAATTTCGCGTAACAAGAGCATCCTCTTTACCCTTAGCCACAAAAACTCCTTGAATTCTATGGTGAGGCTCGATGATAACCTGGAGAACATGAGGAAAATTGATTGATACACGAGTTTATCATCAACAGTCAACCTCAATTGATTTTCGATTTTGAAAACTTACCCTCTTGCCCCCTTTGAAGCCACCAGGCTTGCCGCCACCTCGACCGCCACGACCACCACGGTCTCCACCACCACGGCCACGGCCACCAAAACCTCTTCCTCTTCCTCGGCCACCTAATTGAAAGAGAATTGATTTTTAGATCGGAAATTCAAAGGACACTCTCACAGACTCGCGCTCCGCTCCACGATGAGGGGGCGAAGGGAATTCCATCAATCACTACAATCCCCACAATTATCCATTCACTCACCTCGATCTCCTCGATCACCACCTCGGCCACGGAAGCCTCCGCCACCTCCACCGCCTTGTGGACATTCGCGGGCAAAGTGACCATCTTGGCCGCACTTGTGGCATCCGCCACCGCCGCCACCTCCACCGCCACCGAAGCCTCCGCCACCTCCACCACCCTGTGGACATTCTCGGGCAAAGTGACCATCTTGGCCGCACTTGTGGCATCCACCACCGCCGCCTCCTCCTCCGCCACCGAAGGAACCACCGCGACCGCCGCCACCTCTTCCGAAGCCACCTCTGCCTCCGCGGCCACCACCTCGTCCACGATCACCGAAACCCATACTCAATCAATAAGATACAGAAACTAATTTAAATTAACAATGGCACACAAGGAATAACCAAAAATCAAATTGGAATGGATTTACTTGAAGCAAGAAAAAAAAATTTTTGTCTCACGCTTTAAAGCAGCATGTTTTCCACGAGCTCGGTTCCTGCACATGTCAAACTTGCTCACAGGAAGTTGATCAAATTGAGCGCCACTTTCGAATGTGATCCAACTTTTTCTATGAATCAATATGGACTCACACTGGTACAGACACTAGGTACTAGACACAGGTGATGAAATGGTGGTCGTTTAAATTGGAGATGATAATTTGAGGAGATCAGTGGTGGGAAAAAATATGGCTATGTTAATTGTATAGTTGGACAGGAAAAAAATTGTTTGTTCGAGTATAATTATTGGAGAACATTGGCAAGATATGAATAATACTGGGGAGAAAAAAATTACTCGGCTCTGTTTTTGCAAAAGGGCAATGAAATGGCAGATGGAATGTGAATGCTAATGAAATGATAAGTCATTAAAAGAAATGGCTGATATGTTGTTGTTTAAAATGTGAGACAAAGAATTTGGGGAAGGCATCAAGCTGATTGAAAGAAGAGGAGAAAAAATTCCGATGTCACAAGGAATATCGTGAAAATTGGTGATCTTTTAACATGTACATTTTAAACATGTAACTGGTCGCTCCAGAGAGGCTTGAGGGGCTGATTGCAGGCAACTTTCATCGTTTCCTTTACAGCACCATAAATTTTGGTTGTCAATTCATCAATGTTGCCATCAGATTCATAAACCTATGGAGAGAGATGAATAGAATAGAATTTGGATCAAAATAACCGAGCACAATTACAAGGAGATTTCAAGTCATATCTACCTTCCAGCTATCGTCTTTAAGGGTATCGAACATCTTTTTCACCTTCGATTGAAATGTCTCATTTTCATAGATTTCCCCACCAAAACCAGGTCTCGATTCTGCTGATCGTGCGGTCAAATATACGACAAGATCTGGCCTGGGTAGTCCACAATCGGGTGATTTACACCATTCGAGAGGAATGTTTTTCTAGATTAGCAAGTGAAAATTCTGAAGATCAGTGCAAAAGTTGACGTATCGTTGATAAATTTTGAAAATTAAATTAAATTCCTACCTCTTTCGCTGCCGAATATGCAGCTCCAGAGAATGCATATCGATCGACAATCAAGGTGACTCCTTCTTCCAATTTTTTTTTCATTTCTTTGGCTGTTTCCCATCGATTGGCGGAAAACAGTAGATGAATAACATGATCATCCAACACACAAGATCCGGTTAAATACTGATTGATCAACGAACCAGTAGGAGTATCACGACGAGGATATTTCCAATATTCAGCCGGAAGCTTGGCATCAGTCAACTCTCGTACCAATCGTTGACACTGTGTAGTTTTACCAACTTTATCAACTCCTTCAACCACAATCAGAGCACCTCTCTTGATTAACTTAATAGCCATCGTCTAATAATCCACTTGCTTTCAACACAAACGAAAGAAAAAAAATTTCGATCAATTCCAGTCAACAGATTCAAGTGATGAAATTTCAAAATTGTCAAAGATGATTCTCCTCTCAACCCCTCGACAATGGCTAACGATTTGAAAGATGTGGATGATGAAATCAGTCAAAGATGGTCAACTGAAAACGATCTGTAAATCCTCTTATCTTTCGAGTACACTCAATAAAGAGAAAAGTTAAAGGAATCCGTTTTATTGTCCTGAGAAAAACGTGCTCAGTTTGGCGCTTTTTGCTCAAAACCTCGTGATTAACATCAACAACATTATGTTGTCAACATATGTGAAAACAAACCTTTTTCTTGTGTGTGTAAACGGCGATGTTTAAGATGTTTTGATTGTTTTGATGTTTTATTTTATTGATTTTCATTTGTTCAATCGTATGATGTGGTGATGGTGATCATCTGTAGTGTTTGAAGAATATCTGTGGACACACATTTTGGGCAATTTTTTTCTCTCCTCTTCCTCTCTTACTTTTGGGCTAAGCTTGATATCTCATTTGCTTAACATTGTTTATCATCATCATCATCATGTCACTAGCGTTGGTTGGATCTGTGTTTGGACGATTGATTAATTTATCGAGACACACACAAAGTGCATTTAATAGTCACCGTAATGGTCTGTTGGCCCTTTTTTCAACTAGCCCCGAGATGAAGGAAAAGATAGACAAAATGGTTAAATCAAAGAAAGTTGTTGTCTTCATGAAAGGAGTTCCAAATGCTCCAAGATGCGGTTTCAGTAATGCAGTTACTCAGGTATAGATTTTTATTTTCTCCTCTTCTTAATTTTCTTTCCATCTTTTCATGGTCATCTTTGAAATTTTTCTATGTTGGGTTTCTGATTCTTCAATTGTTTCGCGAAATGATTAATTGTTCTCATCGGTCTTCTCCATCGGTTTCATAGATCCTCCGAATGCATGGTGTGGAATATGATGCACACGATGTGCTCAGTGATGAAGAATTAAGACAAGGAGTCAAAGATTATACGAATTGGCCGACAATACCACAAGTTTATATTGATGGACAATTTGTTGGAGGCTGTGATATCTTATTGGAATTACATAAGTCAGGTGAATTGATCAGCATTCTTCAAAATATTGGTGTCAAATCGGCTCTCGCTGATAAGCAGAAAGAATAATCTTAAACAATATTGGGGAAAATTTTTCCCATCCAAACTAAAAATAGTTACTTTGTATGGTCTCAGGGACAATAATCTACAATTCATCAAAATAGGAGAAAAATTAGACTCTCTTTAGACATCTTGATTATTGATGTTGATCTTGTCAAATCTTTTCATCACTTGATTGTGCTTCTCCTATGTTGCACACACGCTTTGTTCGAAATTTTAATGTATAAGTTTCGATATCGAATCGAAATCATTTGAAATGTATCAAGAAATTAGAATTAAGAGACAATATTTCATCATAATTTTGTTTATTGTGTTTTCCAAAGTTTTCTCTTTGTTAAATGATAATTTCAAGTCATTAGTTGCAAGCGTCGAAGAAAAATGTTGATAGAAGGTTTCGGTGGTAAGGGCACATCAATTTTTACCCTTCGACTTCTTAGAAGTACCAAACTTTCTTCTGACACATCTCGACATTCGCTAATATCCAATTGCTTTAGGTGGGGACAATATTCGCCCATCATTCTAGAGAAAATATCAAAAGCAAAGACAAGAATACATAATTATTACTATCATCAATAATAATAGCTGTTTGTCCATAGAATGATTCGTTTACGGTCCTATCATCATCATAATAATTTCAATAATACAGAGTCATAGAGTTGCTTTACAGAGAGTAAACTTATCCAATCAGTATTCAAATGTTCTCACCTCACACCACTGTCCGTTATTCTCCAGCAACCAGAAATGTTGAAATATTCCAGTTTCCTGGAACTATGAGCCAAATGGAATGGTACCTGATCGGTGATTCCATATATTTTGGATAATGAAAATCTTTTCAAATGCTTGCATCTTGTGATCAAATCTATGGCTGCTTCATCATTTATTTCCCAGCAACTGGTTAGATCCACATTTTCTAGATTAGCACAATTCATAGCCAAATGAGTGATCGCTATTGCATTAACCCAGTGACATTCTTTCAACACAATACTTTTCAAATTACGACAATTGATTGCCAATCTTTGTAGACACACATTGGAAACCTCAAAACACGACGATATATCTAGTTCAGTAAGATTAGGATTGCGTTCAATAACTGCTTGCAATTGTTCATTGGATAGCCATTTACAGCCGGCAAGATTTAAAACTCGTAAATTTTGATTGTCAATAGTTAATATACGAAAAGCACTCAAAGTGAATCGAGATCGATATTGTTTCAAATCGATTCTAGTTAATGAAGCAAAATATTCTTCCACCATATCTCGAGCCACTCGAGATACGCGACGAAGACAGAATAAATCTTTCCATGATAGGTATGGAAAAACCAGAGGAAATATCACATCATTCCAGGGTATTCGAAGTAGAGAAGAAGATTGTTCAGCTATTATATCATCATGAAATGTAGATGGTTCAGATGATGCTCGATTTGAAACTTTAGGATATGCCATCATCATCATCATCATCTTTTGATCAGTATCACTATTTTGAACAAGAAATTCGATGTCATCAAGTGACAAAGTTTGCACGGCTTTTTCAAGATTCTCCATTTAAATTAAGCTAATTTTTATCCTTGTTTTATCTTTTTCTATCTTTTTATCTCGATCTTCTTTTATTTCTTACTTTTGTTCTTCAAAAATCCGTGATCTGTAGTCAGGCTAGCAAAATTTTGATGAACATAAAAGAATTGAGGATTGGCAGAAGAAGATACATCACGAACCATACTTTTTTGCATATTCTCTTTTTTTGAAGGTTTCCTTCAGTAAATCAATTAGCTATTTTTTTTCTTCGATGCACAGGAGCGCTGAATGATTGGGTGTTAAAGTGGACAGTAAAATGTCAGATTGAGAGTCACGATTATGATTTCGAAAAATTGATATTCAAATGATGTCAGCAGAAACATGTAAATATTGTAATTCACTTTTTGAGTTAAAATTGTTGATCCAAGGTGTCGATCGTGTTGAAGCTGACTATAACACACACACACATACACACATTTTGATGGATGCTGGTCAAGTTCGTCACACCATGTTTTGTCCGTTTGTCCCTGACCACAAAGATGTTGTTGCTGTTACTCTTGTTACTGGTGTTGTATGAACATTTTTTCGCCTCATTTTTAAGACAATTAAAATTTAAATTCTTCAATGCTCACAATGAATGCACACACACACACAATATATTAATCAAATCTTTTTTTACATACTCAGTCTCTCTCACTCCCTTTTTCTCTCTCTCTTTTTTTCTCTGTCCAGTGCCGGTGATTCGTGAGTCAAATCAAAATCAATGCTAAATACACGGCAACAAGTGATGAAACAAGTGAAGCACATTTTCGACCACGATCCATGATGGAATAGAAACGAGGCACTCAACACAAGCTCACTCACATAATCATCATGGTGGAAAAAAAATATGAAGAGACTTTTTTCCCTCTCCACTCAATAGTATATAGTAAGTTGCCAAGTGATTCTTTCAATGGTGAAACAAAATCAGAGAGTGTTCATAGGTTTCAACATCTCACAGCTACTCAACAGCGATGAGGAGTTCGAGAGTTCTAAGTGGGAGGACACGTTACATTGAATCACTTTTTGCTAACTGTAATTCAACCTACTCTCTTTTTCTTTTTTTTCTCTCTCTCTCTCTTCCCTCCAATTGCACAGTCTCTTCTCCATATTCAATCTTCTCATTGTGAATTGGGCTTGGATTAGACCATTCCAAAAAACATGGCTTTAGATTATTTGATTTGCTCTCTCTCTCTCTCTCTCTCTCTCTCTCTCTCTCTCTCGTTCTCTTTCTCTGTTTTCCAATGAACTTACCATGAACTGATACCTAATGCGTTTGCTTGAGTCCTTTAGACCAACGTATTAGTCATGCATTCGACAAACTTGCCTCAACATGTAACCACCAGTCACGTGAATTTTCACTAGACCTCTGAGAGAGAGAGAGAGGAAGATTGAGAGCACTATCGCATAGGATTTCCGATTCGATTACAGTATTCTTTTTTTATTCCTTGTTAGTCAAGACAAGAGTTCAAAACAATTCTGCACTCTTAAAAAAAGCGATCACTTACGGCTCCAGGGAATTTTCGAATATTCTATTCCATTAAACGATTGATGACATCTCTCATTATTTACTCAACCATATGAATATGCCAGTATGAGAGTGTGTACATTTTCAAATTAATTGTGAGCTCATCTACTTATTAAATGGTCAAGTGTATTTGAAAAATCAAGGTGAGCCGATAAAACTATGTCAAAATTCAACAAGAGAGAGAGAGAGAGAGAGAGAGAGAGAGAGAGAGAGAGAGAGAGATCAAATCGCGTGTCTTCAACGGAGTATGCCGTGTTATTGCCCCGAGGAACGGAGATGATCTTTTGATCCCAAATGATCAACACACGGTATTCCTTATTCCAAAAACATGATCATCACGTCATATTGCTCTCAAACTCATACATTTCGAGTTCACGAACACATCATAAAGGAACCACAAACTGTCCGCGTACTTAGAAGGATATATTCTCGAACTGGATTCTTTTTGAACATTTTTCGCTTACTTCGCTCACACTTATTTCTTATGAGCATTCTGAAACATCGTGCAAAACGTTCATTGATTATATTCTCGCTGTTGAATGATTTTAATTTGTAATACCCTCCTATAATTTCTTTTATTTTATTTTTTTGATAACTTTTTTCCTATCCACATTCAACTAGTGGCAGGTACATTTCACATAATAGAGGACATCATGTGCATTTCGAAAATTTGATACACTCATACAAACTCATACACTCACACACACACACAAACATCAAAGTCCAAAGTCATATTATTACTTGTATCAAGTATGCAGATTTTGATTGAAGCTTATGGAGAGAACTCATAACGTGAGCACCCGAATGAGAACAGGGAAATCCATCGTGATCATCTTCATCATTGTAAATTATACTTTCTCTTTCTCTCTCTCTCTCTCTCTCATCCATAACTCATCATTGATTCACAAATGAGCTGTTGAGATTCAGATGCTCCAAGCAAGGTCCAACAAATCTCGACCCAATCGATTGAAGTGGATTTAATTTTTCTTTTGTATCTGGTAAAGTTGGAAGAGAGTAAAAAATTTTTCCTTACCGTTAGTATGAGAATCGTGCTTCTTCCTTTTGAGAGTTTTATACGAAGTATATGTAGTTCTGGCCTCGGAATTTTTTTTTCGAATTCATCTTCACCATGTTTTTCAAGATCACTTGTAAGCATCTTGTACTTTTATTTTTTATATTTTTCTTTTGAAATATTCTCGATCAATACTGCTTTTGGGTAGATTTTATCTCTTTCGCTCAATTTGCTTGTTGATTTAATTCAATGAACCATAAACATGATTGATTATGTCTCCCAGGGAATTAGCCTCCGGGCTATGTATATAGTGGTCAAAGAGATAGCTTTCGATTTTAATTCAACAACAACAACGATAATAACAATAATCCATTCTTACAAACAATGATCGACGATATGAGTACAATGTTTCTCATCAAATATAGGGAAAAAAGATGTGATTGTTTGTTAATAGGAATTGGAAGGAAGGTTAACGGAATAAAGTTAAGATGTGCTTAGCTTGTAAACTTTAGCTCACAAAATATTCCAACCAAAGCATTCTCCAGACATGTGAGTATGTGTATGTGTGTGTAAGTAAGAATGTATGTGTGTTTGTGGTTCGAAATACGCTATGGTTAAAATGAATAAACACGATTCGATTGTTGTTTATCAACGTTATATATGCCAAGCATTTCTAATCCGCATCAGTTGAGTTAAATTTTGTGGAAGCATAACAGATTTCAGTTAAGTTTACCAATTCAAATGTATTTAATCCAAATTTCGATAGATCTGTACATGTCATAACGTGGATTCTTTCTCTCTCTCTCTCTTCTTCTTCTGCCGGGTGCTGAGAGGTACTGATCAATCAGAATCAGAATCAGATGAGGATGAAGATGAAAATGATGATGGCTACTTTACCATTCTATCAATACAATGGTTCATGTTTAACGGATTATTTAGGAAAAGAATTAAGGGTCTCTTTCCCGTAACTATTCTTGCCATTATAATCGTGATCGATATTGAGTCATTTGAAAAATTTTGACCACATATTCGCTTGTGGATAGAGATTTGAATTTCGGTCAAACGTATGTATAATTGAAAAATTAGTTTTGAACCTGAATACAAAGCAATCTTTCTCTTTCTTCCTCTTTTGAATCCGTTTTGTTTTAAATCTCACGTCCTATTTTTGAGTAGACGATTTATATCATCATCGAAAGTCTTTCTTTCTCTCTTTCTCTCTCTTTCCGATCGTGATCAAATACATATAATTTAGCTCACCGTGAAAGATGAATGTTATTCAAAGGAATGAAACAGTTAAATTGATCCAAATTTAGATAACAGTATTGAAATACAAAGCAAGTCTCTGTGAAAGCTTGATTCCATCAGTTTCTCTCTCTCTTTCTCTCTTCCAATTGATCGATTTATCGATCTATAAAGGTAACTCTCCAAATGAACAAACAAACAAGTACCGTTAGCTCATCAGTTAATTACGAAAATTTGTCACTTTCAGGCTGCCTTTTTCTCCTCTTCTCATTGATGCCTGGAAAGAGGATAGAATCACGACAGTCGTTAAAAACAATTGTGATCTTTTGAACATTGCCTGAAGGCAGTCTCGTGGCTTCTAGACAGTAAAGCTTGATGTGCATGTCACACCGTGATAAATCATCATGTTTGACCGATAGACGATGCTTCATGAGAATGCTTCCAGCTTGATAGGTCTTTCCCTCACTCTTCAAGTAAGATCATCATCATCATGATCCAGTAAGGAGCTGATGATTTTTGGATCCATCCTCTCTCTCTCTCTCTCTCTCTCTCTCTCTCTCTCTCTCTCTCTCTCTCTCTTTCCTTCTTTCTATGCCACACTTCGTTATGGATATGTAAGAATCCAAATCATGATTAGTGAGAGAGAGAGAGAAGACCAACTTCCGGTGGTAATAATCTTGCGAATTCAAGCATTTCACAATCAATGGGCTAACAAGTCAGCAGTGTAGTTTTGAATTGATTTGAAATCGCAGCTTCATCATGATGATTTAGTTCATATTGCATCTATACGATGAGGCCTTCGAGAGGGGATTATCCGCTCACAATAGACTGGCAAATTTGTGATCGTTGAGAAGGCAATCATCAGTCGATATCGTGATATTGCATCATTGATAGACATGCATGTGTGTATGTGAGAGAGAAACTTGCTTTCTCTCTCTTTCTTTTTTTGAATTATACGAAATGAAGTTGCTTCCGTTTATCAACATTCGCTGAATTACGATGAATGTGAGCAACTTATTCATATTTCGATATCATGGACTCATTGTTGTTGTCAAATTTTTGTATTCACAAT
The DNA here is from genome assembly GCA_003956705.1 of Brevipalpus yothersi. NCBI lineage: Eukaryota > Metazoa > Arthropoda > Arachnida > Trombidiformes > Tenuipalpidae > Brevipalpus > Brevipalpus yothersi. Next base: position 191,776 of record QZCP01000079.1, read on the forward strand.
CATTCTCTTTGAGAATTGGAAGAGGAGGGAGAGAATTGTGTGTGCATGTATGTATCCACTATTATCATGACTTTAATTGAAATTCCAAAAGAATCTATCTAGAATATCATCAAGTGTGAATTTTATATTCCCAAATCATGATTTGGTTGCACACATACGCACAAACAAGGCCCTCTATCCTTCACTTGATAACCATAAGCAAGTGAAAAATTGTTACCACAAACTATCTCTCTCTTTCTCCCAACATCTAGGCTTGACAGAACGATGTATAACTGTACTTTTGATTAATTTGATGCAACATTAGAGAAAGAGAAACATTCTCTCTCTCTCTCTCTCTCTCTCTCTCTCTCTCTTTCTCTCTCTTGGTAGATCGGAACAATTGTGGCCACATTCACACGACCTAATTCACAAGAGAGGCAGAGATCATCGCCAAAAACTATGACGACAATCTGATGACATGTTCACGATTTTTATCATCATCACAAACTCACTCTGTCCACCATGTCCGGCTATTTTGTTAACTTGAATACAAAACTCTTTCACTCTTTTCCTTTCTCTTTCTCTCTTCCAATAAGTCAACAATAGCCGTTACACACCATCACAATGAATTAGGGTGAAGAAAAATTTCCACGCTACTTTTGCTTGTCATTTGGCCAAATAATTCTCATATTCACATTCCAAGTGTTCAGGGTAATCATGTATGTGTGTGTGTGTAAAAGTTCCTTTTTCAATGATACAAATTTGTTCGAGAAGGTCCTGTCGATCTTCAGGGTGCATACTTGGACAACCAGTAGAAATCTAAACTCTTCGAGTATTTGTACAGGTAACAGAATGGTGTAAAATATTGATACTCATTGGGATGATCATCATGCTGATGATGGATGAACTTAACAATTTTGTAATGGTGATCAATGAATAATCACGAAATCAAGGTACCCATCAATTAAAGTGAATTAAATAAAGTGAAAAAAGAAATCAATCTCAAATTATCCGTGCTATATCCACACGATGAAATAGGTATTTTGCCAAGATAATATCTTAAAAATTTTGCGAAAAAAATTTCATTCATTCTTCCTCATGGAAAAGAAGAGTAACGTCAACGTTGATGGATATTCGTGTAATATGATCACGAATCATGTACCAATACACTCTGTACCGTTATATATATTTATATGCATACAGCTCGCTGATTATCATCGGTTTGATTTTCAGGGTTAAATAGATAACGTCGCCATCACTGAAAACTGGATAAATGATAATTTAAGGAGAAGTAGAATGATTTATGTTGTCCGCAACCCTGCAGGGGTTCATTGTAAAATATTCATCATATGCAAGATTAAAGATGTACTCAAAATTGGTATAGTATATATGTATGTATGTGTGTTATTGGGAATTGTTTTCTTGTTGCTTTTTGCTTCTGTTGAACACAAGTGTATGTGTTCTCAAAGAGTTATGATAATGATAATGATTAAGTCTCGAGATTGATCAATTATTAGTCTCAAATCTCATCCTCAAGTTTCAGACTCTCATTCGAATTTTGAATCTCATAATCAAAAGTATTTGACAAGCATCAAATCAGCTGTTAAGAGATGAAAAGTTGAGAAAAGTTTTCCACATCTCTTAAAAGAGTTGAAATGTTTTGAATCGTTCAAACGAAAATCGTTTTTTCCACCAGCTGTGAACGATTAAAGAACGAAAGAGAAATGCAATGTTGAAATGTTGCCGAATGCATCAGAAGTGAAGATGCCAATATAATAGCCATGACGGAAGGACTCATTTGTACCAATCGAAAAAAGAACATGAACATTTACTTTGTTTCGAAGAGGAAGCTGAAATAAATGGACACACAAATTTGACTATGATCTTTAAGCCACTGTCATCATGAGAGAAGTGAGGAGAAGAATTATCTCATCGATTGAAGACTTTTCACGGACTTTTTCTCCCATTATTCAGATAAATATATTTATATACATCTTTCATATACAGTCTTGATTGAACAATTTTTTGGGATGCACAGGAAAAGAAGGACACACAATAAAGATTTAAAGAGAAGGAGAGAAAGTGCTTGTCTGGATGCGGATTTCCTGGCTAATTCAGTCGATCTTTCTCCTCTCATACACACATACAGCACTCTAATCATCATCCATTTTTCAAGCCCATATCGATGATGCTGAGGATGACAAAGTGCCTCCTTGTCGACTTGAGGCCATCAGTTGTGTGCACATTTTTCTTGCATAATATTTGAAAAAATTGTGGACCTTCTAGCTCTTTTTTTCAATCGCTTGATGATGCCTCTTTTCAAAACACTTGATCATCTGTTTGAACATATTATTTTTGCTTATTCAAACACACAAGAGCCCATCTCTCTCTCTCTCTCTCTTTCATCATATCGATTGAGCTAAAATCTTCTTATTTCTCTCAAGCAGCAGCTAATTGGTATCAACTTGACCTATAAATATGAGTACTTCTTATTCTTCACTTTTATATCATTCTGATGCATGATATTCAGTCGATAGGTGATTATAGTGAGTCAAAAAGTGGTCATAAAAATCTTCTCTTTCTCCTTCCATCTCACAGCCCATTTGCAAGTGGCCTGATCTAAGCATCCAATTGATGTATTATAGTATTATAGTAGACAAGAGGAGTGGATTCCAGAAGTGAAAGTGTATGTGTGTGTAATAGCTAATGTTTATGCACGGGTTGACCATGCGACAAGTGTAAGCTTTCATGATAATATTCATGATAATCTCCTTGAGTGATGAAGAGATGGAGATAGAGATAGAAAGCCAATGAGCCACCGATCATTATTACGCTATCTTTTTTGAAATAGAGAATTCCATTCAAATTTATATATCCATTTCAATTATGCACACATATTTATAAACACATATATATACAATTCTTTTGAGCTGCCAACCTCTCCCACTCTATATACACTATCTCACTATATTTATTAAATCTTATTGTAGCCCACGCACAAGCCAGTAGCCAGAGCGAGAATGCTAATAGAAAAATTGTACATGAATGAGATTATAAATGTCTTAATGATCATTTTATTCCACTGTGGATATGTATTATTATGATTACTTTTGATAATGTTGTTGTTGTTGTTGTTTTTTCAACACTCAACCGGTGGTCTTGATGAGCAAGTAGATTGAATGATTCTCCTTGTTACTGTAGTCCCGTTAGGAAATGTCCTATTCCAGTGATCGATCAAGAGAGAGTAAATTCTTTTTGCTCTCTTCGAGCAACATCATTTTATAAGTCTAATGGATTGCAGTTTGAGCATCTTTCGTCTCATGGTAATAGTGAAAAAAAGAAAAGAAGGGAAAAAGAGAGAGAGAGAGAAATTTAATTGAAAATTAGACGAATTGGTAAATTACTTCATTTTAATAAGGACATGTAAAGCCGGAAATGGAATCAAAATATATTTATGCAAAATAAGATTGTGTGTGTGTGTATAGTTAAATGGTCATCCAATTCACCCAAAGAATAACTGTGTGTGTGTGTTAGAGGTAAAAGATGAGTTGACGAATAGCTTCGATTAAATATTTAAAAAAATGCATCGCTTGATACATGGTCGTTCACAAATCACGTTCATTTGAATTATTCGTTTGAAAAATAAATGGCCAATATTGTCATCATTATCATTGCATGATTGGGATAAAAGATAAGAATAATAAGAGAAAAAGGATAAGAATATGAAGATGAGGCACATACATACACACCATACCAACTGATATGGTGAAAAATAATTTCAACAATTTCCTCATTCAATCGGTGTAAGCATGAATTGCCTGCGGATAAAGAATATACTATTTTGTGTATATGTGTGTATGTAGTTGAAATAAGTGAAAAGTGAAAAATAAGTGGCCTGAGTTTGGACACTGTAATTCTCACTATCATTCCATTGGATCAAGGAATTAAGATGAACTGGAGAGATATTCATATTTCCTCTCTCTCTTTCTCTTAAATCAAGGTATGCATAATAGAAGAATGATGATAAAACGACATTCTGTTAGATAAATTCATTCATTGGCACACTTAATTCTATCTGGTTAAAGGACACACACATACACACTCATAACAAGCATAAAAGAATCATTTTTTCACTCCTCTTGTTTTCACTTTCTTAACTAATATCAACGGCTTTCGTAACGCTTAACGCTTAGCTTGGACACGATGGCAAAAGAATATAATAAAATATTATCCACTTTTGAGAGAGAGAGAGAGAGAAAGAAAGCTAATCAGCACGATTTGAATTTTGTGTACCATGACCCTTGGAATTAGCAATCACACATTCTTTTATACATTCTTTATGAGATAGATTTTGTATTTCATTTTCTCACATCTTTGAGACATCTTTTCCGATTCTCTCATCTCTCATCTCTCTCCTCTCTAAATGAGAGTGTACACCTTAAGTCTGGACAAGCTTCATACGAGAGAGAGAACACGATTCTCACTTATTCCCTCGCAAAATGATGATGATAACCAAATTTCGTCGGACGCGATCACCATATCAGCCTATTACAACGCATGATGATATGATGATGCTATTTAGTATATATATATTGAAGACCGGAAGATTTGATTGTATTGTATTCCTGTTTCCACACTCATTTTTCGGTTAACAATGAACAAGCAGGACATGGAATACATACACTCGCCCGGTGTGAGCACGCGGTAGCGAATTTTGAATCCCAGCATCATCATCAGCCAAATAATGTGAAGAAAAGGATAAAGAATTTTGATATATAAATGACTGATAAAAAGATAGAGAGAGAAAGGCTATCAGCTTGATTTTAGAAAAGCGGATTGATGGCACAAGGTGGTGTCAAATTGTGTCAACACCCTGAGGAAAAGTGATTACATTTTAAATCTATCATCGATGGGTGCAAACTGCGTGTGTGTGTGTGTGTGTTCAATACCTATTTGATGTGAAGCTTGTTATTGTGTAAAATCATTATGTTGAAGAATATGTGTAAGAATTTGTGAAAGAGAAAGTTGTATCTGATCATGGCCCGGTGAGAAAGGAAGATGGACAACATTTAACTGGATCTTCGGATCTTGGGGTCATAAAAAAATTTTTTCACCACCTTTCTCAACTCACTCACATATACACATACACACACACACTATTGCACATCATTCACTCATCTATCTTCTCATGATTCACACTTGTCGACATAATACAATCGTATTCTTCTTCACTCCACTATTTTAGCTCAGATAAAAATACTACAATACCTGTACATGTGTATGTGTGTATGCATGTATGTATGTATGTATGTATGTGTATACATCACCACACCTGTAGGACAGAGTAAGATTTGGCAAAAAGAAAGGAGAAGAAGAAGAAGAAGAAGCAAGATGAGGAAAACGTCAAACACTCATCAAGAAAATTTTACTTGATGGTACTGATCATCCAGGAAGAGAGAGAGAGAGAGAGAGAGAGAGAGAGAGAGAGAGAGAGAGAGAGAGAGAGAAATACTCTCAACACGATAGCGGTCCGATGATTTGGAATCCGGTAAGCCGAACACGATAACTGACCGTCATTCGGATGAGCCTCTCATCATTTTCTCTCTCTTCCTCTCTCTTTTCTTCTTCTTCTCTCTTCTTCTTCTTCTCTCTTCTTCTTCTTCTCTCTTCTTCTCTCTCTTTTCTTGATTCATGCTTTGGAATTGGTCAAAATTTGCTGGATGATCAATCATTTGGCAACTGGTAATATCATCTTATATCTACAATAATGGAAAGAGAGGGAGAGAGAAATTTTGTCATGTCTAGTTGACTTTCATATAATTTGACTCGTGTATGTACACTTATTGTGATCATGCTTCAGACATTATCATAAGCGTCGCAAGATATGAATTTATTTGAATTTAGTGAGATATTCGTGATGATCTGAGTAAGGGAGAGACTGTGTGTTCTTGAATATATCCCGACTAATTGAATTAAGTTTAGTGAATTATAATGATCACAATGTGCCATAATATTTTGACACTCTATTGGAAAGTGGATAAGGAAGAAATAAATTTTCTTATTTAAATTGGATTCCCGAAATTCGGGTGAAAAATGAGAGAGAGAGAAAAAACCTGATAAATTTAAAAATTCAAAAAATTCGATCAGTTTTCAGGAAAAGAAGGGAAGAACGGATCAGACGAATGTCCAAGATTATGAATGAAGACAACGATTGATAAACACAATTAATGCATGTATAATGATAATGATAGAGTAAATCAATTCTGATTTAAATCATGCAACAATCTTCATATCACGAATACATCTGGCTAAGAGAACATCTTTTCTCTCTCTCTCTCTCTTACTTTACCTTGTACCGTGCATACGTTCCAGATGAATACTTTATGGTTATCATCTTGATTTTTGGCATATTTGATCGAGTGTTCACCGGAAGACACGAAATAAAATTTGATTGAAGTGAACAAATTTCTCATTTTGTCACCAACACCGATCATGTAGTTCCAATTCTTTCCATCCAGTATAGTTCCTGATCATAGGCATCGAAAGTGTAATTATTTCTCAACTTTATCTTCTCATATATTGCCAAGAAAAATGGACTATAACATATCTGATTCAATTAGATGTGATTATCTATTTTCTCTTCGATTTTCTGATACAACCCCAAAATCTGGAAGATTTTTCATTTGTTCTCTCATCAGGATTTCATATGATCCATGTTGTTGACTTGGCTCTCCCCTGTTGATAGCATTTATCGATAGATGGGAAAAATGTATATACTAAAGAACACGATAGAGAGAGAGAGAGAGAGAGAGAGAGAGAGAGAGAGAGAGAGAGAGAGAGAGAGAGAGAGAGAGAGAGAGCTAATATTCCGGATTGCCAGAAGAGCTAAAAAATGAACTTACTTGGCCCACCACCACCACAATCAAGCCTCATGAATTGTTAAGCATAAGAGTTGGGAGACGTGATGGGCAAACTTCTCTAATGTGGTGAAAGTGATGCGGAAGCTGTGAGAAGTGGAAGTACATGGAGAGAGGGCAAAGAGAAAGGGATAAAGATTGGAAAAGAAAGTAACGTGATGCAAGAGCAAGCATCGGTAATCTCTGTGAGTTGTACAGGTAACATATATTCTGATTCTGATTCTTGGTGTGAGATAATAGGAGCCCAATTCAAGCGACGTGCCATTCTGAGGTGAGCTTCCGTTTTCAATCTTCCTGTCAGCTAGAGAAAGAGAGCAAGAGAGGAAGAGAGAAAGAGAGAAAGAAATGGAAGTAGGAAAAAGCATGAAAGAGAGGAGAAAGAGATGGAAAAGTGGAAGATTTGCCATTATTTTGTTGGCCAATTGCACTTATAAATATATCATATGATGCATTATTTAGACTAATAATGAGCACGAAATCTAATTTTGCGGTCAATCGGAAAACAAGACAATCCCTTGAATGTGTTTTTCTGTACATATACATGTGAGTGTGTGTGTGTGCATGTATCAGGTAAGATGGAGCGATAAAACATGGAGAGAGAGAGGAAAGAAAATTCAATTGGATTAAAATAATGGTTACTCGATGGTAATAGATGTAGCAGTAGCATCAGAAGCAGTAGTTGTAGTAGTAGTAGTAGGCGATGGCCTCAGCAAGTTGAGGAGTTTTTGGGCTCACAAAATAATATGTGTATATATATAAATTTTCGAAAAAATTCAGAGCTCAAAAGAAAGGGGTCGTCATGCCGAATTTATTATACTTTATACTTGATACTAAGGAATCGGAAATATATATACATTGGAAAACGGGTCATCCAAAAAACAGTCTCAATTGGACAAAAGGATCGATCCAAATTGGAAATATCATCATGAATTACATCTCTTTCTCTCTCACACACACATCTTACTTTCATCTTCTTCTCTTAACTTTTCATCTTTCATTTTCTTCTTCTCTCCCATTTTTTTTCATCTCCTTCCATACCTATTCGCCACTTGATTCTCAATTCATCGATCATCAATATCCGCTCCTCATCCGCCTCATTTTCATACATTCTTCTTATTATTCTTTTTTGATTTCATCTCTTTTTTTCGGAAAAGGAAAAATTTTAATACAACCTCCATCCCAATGTGAGACTCTTTTTTCATTATTGTTGGATTGAGAAAATTTTCTCTCTCTCTCTCTCTCTCTCTCTCTCTCTCTCTCTCCTCTTATCCTCATCTTCATCGTCTACATCATCATCATCTGATGATGATACAACACCTTTCCATCAGCACTGAAAATAAAGTGATTCCGTTATAAAACAAAAATTCTCACAGTATGGTTGAAAATGAAAAAAACTTGAACATGATTGGCTCTAATCTTCATAAACTTTCTCTCTCCATGAAACAATTCATATTACCTTATAACTTTGGTTGAAGAAGATCAAATAATGGAAACAAACCAGATGCTAAATGATGGCAAAATAATGAGAAACTGATTAAGTTCTTCTCTCTCTCTCTCTCTCTCTCTCTCTTTCTTTCCTTAAAGCTTAAGCTGTACGAGGCCCGGTCAGGCATGAAGTTGGCAATATTAAGATTAAATGATGAAGAAATATTATACTAATTTATTCGCTCACACTTTATAAGTTTTCAAGTTTTAAGGAAACAAAGAAGAGCACGAATATGGATGGACAGTATTGTATGGCTCTTTATGCTCATATACTTATGCTAGCCTTGATTTGTTCAAATTAATGCACGAACTTTTGCCATCAATTGAGGGAAGAGAGAGAGAAAGAGAGAGAGAGAATTCCAAGAATCTCCTGTTGATTTGGTGCAAGTGAAATTTGTTGATGGAGAGAAGGAAAAAGATAGAGATGAGTAAAGTTTTAATTCCATCATTGCACTCACAAATTCCATGATATGTGAAATATTTTCTAAAAAATAAATGTATATATATAAATTCACAAAATGACGGTGTCAGCTGATCAGCAATTTAAGATCTTCCCAATTGTAGGGGTAAGCATGAGAAAAGAGAGAGAGAGAAGTATATTTGAAATTCAAATCTGTCTGGAACCCAATGAATTAGTCTGATAGGCATATGATTGCCAATACATGTAAACAAGCGGAAAACAAGCGGGAATGAGGGTTAAACAATCGATCGCTTGTTTTAGGATGAACCCAAGATCTCTCCTTTGAATTGTAAATTTTTCTTCAACATTTTTTATGGAAAACCTCGAGTGGCTATAGTGTAAAAAGTGGTTACTTTTGACTGAGAGAGAGAGAGAGAGAGAGAGAGAGAGAGAGAGAGAGATGATGATGACGATCTCAAGTGATAAAAATGTAACAAAAATAGGATTTCAGCACCTCTCTATTCCCATCTTCATTCGAAACACTTTTCAATTTTAACTAAATTCTATTACAATACAATCAATTGCATGAAGAATCGATGTGAAGGGATGGCAAAAAAATTCATGACCACAAATAAACAAAACTGACCCATTCCATTGAATGAGCTCACGGTGGCTGCTCCAGAATCATATTATTATCCATATTAAAAATCTGTAAATACTCAAAATCAAATTCTGATATCCTACCATGCTATTCATTGGGGTAACTGTTGTTTTTATCGATTTTAGAATGCACTCTTCGACTTTCTGATTCATCCAGCCCGATACATACATCATCACCAATCTCAACTTCCAGCTTTGTCATTCTTATTCTCCACCTCTTCCTCCTCCCCTGAAGAGAGAAGACACTTTCATCTCATCTCATCTTTTCTTCACTTTCTCTCTCTCTCACTTTTAAATCCACCTCCTTCTTTGTTTTCCTTCCCCCTTTCTCTCTCTCTCTCTCTCTCTCTCTCTCTCTCTCTCTCTCTCTCTCTCTCTCTCTTGGTTCGTTAGTACGTTGAAACGTACGTACGTACGTACGAAGGTTCGTTGTGGCTTGAATTTTTTTTCTCTCCCGCCAAAATCACTTGGGTCACTTTTGGTAAGCCGTTTTCTGCAATTCTCCTTTTTACTTGACTCTTCTTCGTTTCGTTCGGACGACCTCAAAAGCATCCTCTTAAAAATGAGAGAGCATCTTGTATCCTCCTTTCACTTTCATGATACTTTCTCGTCTCACATTTTCAACAAGTGAGAGTGGATGAGAGAAAGTAAGAAAGAGAGAGAGACAGAAATTTTTCAAGCATTTTATCATTCGTTTCCCATCGTATTAGAACTTTTTTTCCATTTCGAATCGCAGTATTGCTTCACTTGGATATTTTTCTTCTTCTTCATCATCTTCTTCTACTTATTTTTCTTATTCATTGCGATTGAAGTTGATTTTTTTTCTTCTTTTTTTGGGGAAAAATTTTCCATATCATACAAAAACTTCCAAGAAAGTTGCTTGACAATTATTTCAGTGATCATCAATTCGTGTCCACTTAAAGTTTAACAATTTGCTTTAATCGAAATCTTATTTTAATAAATACCTTAGTGCCACCATTTAATCAGCCACAATCGTATCGTGTCCACGAGCTGATTGGAAAAAGATTATCATTCGAAAAGAGAGTGGACAATGAATACATGGGATGGATATTGATGACCAGTGAAAATTTTATCCATAGTGTTGAGTTTCTAGTGATTTCATATCGACATACACTGAGGATCTACTTTGATCTAGATTAGTGAAAGTGTTTATAATTGACTTAATTTTCATCATAATTGGATTGATTCAAAGTCTTGTGATAGACTTACCTAGTGAACGATGATTTTTCCATCCAATTCTTATTGATCACCATTGATTGTCTATATCTGGTGGATTCCATAGTGCCTTCCAATTAGTGATCAATATTCCATCCAATTAAGACTGATTTTTCAATTAAAACTGTACATTACCTTTATGGATAATGAATCTCTCGGTAAGATGGAAATTTTTTTCTCGTTTGTGGAAATATCTAGGAATTTTTTCCCTAAGAGTGAAAGTTTCCATGTAACTGGAAATTCATCAGATGAGTTCACCAGGCAAAAGAGGACACTAGGAGTTCAGAGTATATACGTGTGGGTGTTCTTGTGATTCAACTTTCGAAATTCTTTACGAATCTGCTGAAGAATTCTTCTACTTTGCCGATGATATTTCATGAATGAATTTATTCGAATAATATATATATATATATTCAAATCATGTATCGATTGCCCCTCGTGGTGAGATTAATGAAGCTGAAAATGAATGAATGAAAGAGTAATTCAGGAGCTTCCCTAAATTATGATGGATAATTTCATGCTAAATTTCACACTCTCAATTGAAATTGTAGTGGTCAAAGATGGAAAGAAGTGAAAATAGATCCAATAATAGAGATTAGTCATGTTTCAAATGAATTATTTTTGAAAAATTGGAAAACAAAAAGAATCATCATGATCATTTCCTTCTCTGTAGACATAACTAATAAACCTGATATTCATCTTTATTTCTCAAACATCCTTCTTTAGATATACCTTTTAGCATCGATTTCACTGTTTCTTCTGATTCCTGATCAAATCAACTGTGATAAAAATGATCAAAAGCATGTTATAGTCAAGGTAAGTGTCAAAAAAGTGCATCATTTTACCATTAAAGTGGACCCATTTGTCCTGCTGATAGAAACAAAATCCGATATACTTAAGGAAAATATATTCCTATTAGCTGAGAGAACTTTTCACTTGAGAGAACCGAAAGTTTTCAAAAAGTTTCGTAGTTTTCAATAGTCGAACATTTTAAAGTTTTCAAGATTAACGAATTGATCTGATTTTTTCGGTTCCTATAGTTAGAAAGGCAAATTTTGTTTACTTATTTGATTATCTTTAGATGTAAACTAATCATCCGATTTTCTCTCCAATTTTCTACCTGACTTATGAAACCAATCGAAAAATGATGATACTCACAGCGAAGAGCTCGCGTAAATGTAAACGCTCCTGAATGGTGGAACGAATGGTGGTCAAAATATATTCGTGATGCTGTCGATCCGACAGTCAGGCCACTTCTACCTGCTGGAAATAGTTTGGATTTAGATTATGTCCAGAGACCGGAAACGGATGAGGAATACGAAGTGGCCCAAAGACCACTACCTCAACCCAGGCCAGCACCTAGACCAGCACCTAGGCCAACATTCCAGCCAGCACCACGACCAACATTCCAGCCAGGCCCACCAGCACCTCGACAACCAGTGGTCATTCAGCCAAGACCAACACCTCGAAGACCCATCCAGGTAGTTGACCAGAACATTGATCGACCGGCACCAAGACAACCAATCCAGGTATTCCAACGTCCTACACCGAGACCAGTATTCACTCAGGAACCAGATGAAGAGGAACCAGAGGAAGAGATCATCCCAAGACCCACACCTCGACCAGTTCCCAGGCCTATCCAACCGAGACCGGTGCCAATTCAACCAGCACCTCGTCCAGCAGTCATCCTGCCACGACCAACAATTCGGCCAACAATCCCAAGTCAAGAGATCGATCAAGAGGAGCCTGAAGATGAGATTCCAATCGTAAGACCAAGTCCACCAGCACCTCGACCGACAGTCAGACCGATAACAAGACAGCCACCGGCAGTAATTATTCCCTCTCGTCCAGCACCAATACCTCAGCGACCTGTGACCCGACAGCCGGCAGTGATCATTCCACGACCAACCATCAGGCCAACACAGCCAACTTTCGATGAGGATGAAGAGGAACCGGAAGAAGAGGTGCCTGTTCCAGCTCCGCGACCTAGACCTATCCAGCCTGCACCTCAACCCATTAGACCCCGTCCACAACCAATACCAACTCCCCAATTTGAAACTCAACGGCCTATTCCCTCACCAAGACCCCAAATAGTGACCCGACCTGTACCAGGATTCCAGGCTCGTCCACAACAACCGGCAACATTGGCCCCAAGACCAGCACCGGTGGCAACATTCAGACCTATTCCATCGAGACCTGCTCTCAGGCCAGCTCAACCAGTGGTAACTCTTGCTCCACGTCCCGTTACACAGCCAGATTTTTCGACAAAATCTCGTCCACCAGTTCCTCGACCACGACCTTTGCCCACTTTCCAGCCAAGCCCAACTCCAACACTCCAACCGAGACCTGCCCCTAGTCCTCGTCCGTTACCTCCTATCCAAATTCAAACTCCTCGACCAACAGTACCACGACCTGTGGTCCCAGCACCCAGGCCAACCTTAGCCCCGCGACCAATTGCCCCATCTCCCCAACCCCAACCTCAATTTCGGCCCCAACCTCAGCCCCAACCCCAGTTCAGACCACAACCAGTGGTAGTTGTGCCCGGTGTCAAAGGTCGCCAGCCTCGTCCAGTGCAACCAGAATTGCCTAGACCAACTTTCCGTCCACGACCACCTCCAGCCATAACTCGACTGCCCATTCAACCAGATGAAGAGGAGCCCGATGAACCGGCACCATTGCCAGTTCGACCAGCACCTCAACCCACTCGACAGCCTGCTCTACAACCTCGACCACCCATTCCAACACTGGCTCCTCGTCCACGTCCCACAGTACCACCGGTACCTCTCAGACCCCTTGAACCAGAAGATGAAGAGCCAGAGGATGAATTAGTTGTCCAAACTCCTCGACCCACTTTGCCACCTCGTACTGTTCGACCAGTTGTGTTCACAACTGCTCGACCACCGGTCAAAGGAGGAACACGAGTTCAACCCACACTGCGGCCAGTGGTCACTTTCTCTCCACGACCTGTAACCATACAGCCTCGACCTGTGACCGTTCAGCCACGACCTCTAACTGTGCCACCACAGCCAGTGACAGTTCGTCCCCGGCCAATTCCAACCTCAAGACCATTGACCACAGATGGTCCAGATTATGAGGGTGAAGATGAAGCGCCAGTCACTCGGCCACCAGTTCGACCAACTCTTCCACCACGAACTGTTCGCCCAATTACGATCACACAACGTCCACGACAGCCTGTAACAAGGCGACCGATCATTGAGCGGCCTACACCATCGGTAATTGTTCCTGAGGATGATATTGATGAGGAAACGGAAGCACCAAGAATCATATCAACCACTCAGCCTCCTCCGGTCAAAGGGCGTCCAAGACCTCCGATAGGAACCCAAAGGCCTTTCCGACCTGTTCCAATAGCAACTCGAACACCAATTCAGAGGCCAACTTTTGCCCCTCAGCCTGTCCCGGTAGTTTCAGTTAGACCTATTCCAACAATTGGTCCAGATTTTGATGAGGATGAAGATCTCGATGTGACCACTAGACCTACACTGAGACCAGCACCTCCAACTCGAGTTGTTGTTCCTCGTCCGGCTCCACCACGACCTCAGCCTCAGCCACGTCCAGTACCTATTCCAGTACAGACTCCACGACCAAGGTGAGATGATTAAAACGTATATGAGTTGCTGTTTATACTCGCCTGTTTATTATGATCAAAATTTTACATCATCTAATCATCTTTTTGTTCATACTTTGTAGACCTATTACCACTCTTGCCCCAGTTCAAGAGGATTTCGATGAGGAACCAGAAATAACAGAAGCTCCTCGCATTCAACGGCCACAACCACAACCTATTCAACCCAGGCCTCAGCCCGTTCAACCACGACCTATCCAGCCTCGACCTCAACCTCGTCCAGCACCTCTTCCTGTTCAAACTCCTCGACCTAGGTGAGTAGAGAGAGAGAGAGAGAGAGAGAGAGAGAGAGAGAGAGAGAGAGAGAGAAAGCAACCATAGATAGTGGTTTTTATGATTTCCGTTTAATCGTTAAACAAGTTGAGAGTGAAGAGTTTAGTGAGAATAGGACCATTAAGAGAGGCGCTGATTAGGCAATGCATCAAAAGATAGAGTATAGATAGATAGAGGATGTAGAACAGCAATCTAACTGCTTCCAGTTTTTTTGAATGAATTCTCTAGGGCCAGATATTCGTGTCTTCTGTTCACATTCTCTTGAAATGCTAGAAAACAGAAAAAATTCATGATCAGTTGAAATTATTAGGCATCCTGTGTCATATGATACCTGAAAACTTAGGAACTCATAATACAAGTTGATGAGGAGGTGAAGAGATGAGAGTTTTGAGTGATGAATTGGAATATCCAATAGGGCTAAAAGAGTCGGAACACTAATAAGCTAGCTGAACCATGCTATTGGAAAGCAAGGAACAAATTATCAAAAACTCGCCACAAATTATTCCAATATATCGATAGAGACTGACGTCCATATCAGCTGTGAGACAAAACACTCAAATTCAGAATCCAACTCTTCCACGAGTCTTTTCAGAGCTGGCAAGCGTTTGCTTGGAAGAAGTGAAACATTTGTTGCAAGAGATGCTACGATTCGATGAAGATTTCGAATATTTTTGATCAGAGAATCAATGTATCTCTTGATCATGGAGAGAATGAAGCAAGTGAGGAGCGAAAGAGAGAGAGAGAGAGAGAGAGAGAGAGAGAGAGAGAGAGAGAGAGAGAGAGAGAGAGAGAGAGAGAGAATTTTTAGCCCCTTGGATTGCAAATTCAATTACGATTTGATTTTTCATTCTTCTCTCTATTCTAGACCACTACCAACCACCACTCGTGGTCCAGTCCAGGAAGATTTCGATGAGGAACCAGAAATAACGGAAGCTCCTCGCATTCAGCGACCTGTCCAGCCTATTCAGCCAAGACCTCAACCCATTCAACCCAGGCCTCAGCCAGTTCAACCACGGCCAATTCAACCTCGTCCTCAACCACGACCAGCACCTTTACCAGTTCAAACTCCACGACCAAGGTGAGGAAGAAAATTCTTTCACTCTCTTACTTTCTCCAAGAAATTGAACTAAAATTTTTATCTTTTCTAAACCCAGGCCAACCACCACTCGTGGTCCCATTCAAGAAGATTTCGACGAAGAGCCTGAAATAACTGAAGCTCCTCGTATTCAGCGACCTATCCAACCAATTCAACCAAGACCACAGCCTCGTCCAGCTCCTATACCTGTCCAGCCTGTCCAGCCACAGACTCCAATTCAAAGACCAGCCACTACTCCAGCACCAGCATTTGGCCAACGAATTCCAGGACCACGGCCAACCCCACAAGTATCTGGTGTAAAAACAGCCCAACCAGTGGCACTAACAACCCCACGACCAAGACCAATAACAACCCTAATTGATGAGGAAGATGAGGAAGAAGTACCCCTAGTTACAACACCTAGGCCAGCAATTCGAACTGTTCGACCACAAGTGGTCCAAGTGAGACCAATCACCACTGGTACACAATCAAAGGTGGAATTGGATGAAGATTATGAGGATACACCGGCACCAGTGAGACCAAGTCCACAGCCGATTGCCACCGCAAGACCCACTTTGGCCCCTCGACAGCCCGCAACCCTTCCAGCACGAAGACCTATTCCTCAGGTAACTCCAGTTGATCGAGTTACACAGCGTCCAGCAGTAAGACCTCAACAGCCGGTAGTGATACAGCCTGTAAGGCCTGCTGAACAGGATCAAGATGATGATGACGAAGAATTGACTGGAATAACTACACCAGAATTTCAGCCAACTCGACGTCCGATTCCAGCAAGACCAAGCTCTCAAGGCAGTGCTCGTCAACCAAGACCGCGTAAGGCTATCATTACCATGATTTCACTTATGATAGATTGATTAACTGAATTCTAATTCTGTGTTTAGTTCCAGATTCTGAGCCTGAAGAGCCACTAGCTCCTCGACCTCAGCCAAGACCGATTCCAGACACCCCATCGCAACCAGCACAGCCAGTACGAAGACCAATTTTTTCGAGACCCGATAACAAGCAAGTGGCCGTAGGAAAGCGTCCTGGTGTAAAATCAGCTCTAGGTACTCGAGTATCTGTGTATGATCCTCCTCTCGGACCTCCTCAAGCTCTACAACGACCCGATGTACCGTTAGAAGATGGAAGTATGCCTAAATGTTCTCTTTTGGGAGAAAATTATTGTATTCTGACAAAAGATTATCCCATGTAAGTGTCCAGCTAGGAAATGTTGCCCATATTCTACATAATTTTGCGCTATGCATAACAAATCACAACTTTCTGAATTTTTTCACTCTCTCGAGAAAGCTTACAAAAACTAATGACTGATCTTGCTATTTTGTTTAACTCTCTCTCTCTCTCTCTCATCACAGGGATGGAATCAAAGAGGTGGTCAATCGTAGTTACAATCGGATCAAATTAATGTATGAGGAGCTTCAAACCGTAGGGGATCCTGATCTATTCAAAAGTCATGTAGGAAACAGTCGTGCGGCCCAAGGCCAATTCGCGTGTGAGACCACTTCCAGCATGATGAAACCAGGATGGGCACGAGATGAGATCACCAAAGAATGGATGATCATTGTAAATACTGATCTGTTCCCACAGCAAGTGAGAACAGAGAGCTGCAAAAAGCCTGATGAGCCATGCTCATTTGTGGCACCATATTATGAATCAACGTGCCAACAAAGATACAGTCTTCATCGTTTAATAGCAGTGGATCCTCATGATCCGGGCAAGAGTCCGGTTGTTGCCCTATTCAAATTTCCAGCTGGATGCTCATGCCGTGTCCATCCTGTGCGAATAGGTTCCGAGAACGGAGAAGGATCTCGAAGGCGGAAATAGTTTGAATTAATGACTCTAGATTAGTTCTAATTAAAAACTTCTCATTTTTCCCCTTCTTCGGATATTTTTCCATTCTTCTTCTTCTTCTTCTTCTTCTTCTCTATTTTCTATCACTATTTTCTCACGAATGATCAGTGACAAAGTTTCCACCTAATTTGAAATGTATCATAATAGCGAGTCCAATGTCCAACATCATTCCAACACATTCCACACATTTCATCCTGATCATTCATTTGGATTTTAAGGAAAAACCCTATTCGCTTATCGAGTATTTTCACTGCTCATAGAATAAGGTTCATACATTTGATCATCATCAACAAGTTGTAGCCAAAAGACGCTCAAACAAAAAAAAAGCCAATCAAAAAACCCAAGACAATAGCAAGTGTGTAAAGATGGAGCCTTCATTGTTAATGTATTCATTCATTTTTCTTTTAATAACCACAAAAAAAGAGGGATTTTTTTTACTACTCCACATACTGGCCACTGTTCGCTCCAGTGACTGATGAATATTTGTAAAAATCAGTGAAAAAATTATAAAAATGGATTCACAAAAATTTGAGCATCTTCCAATTCATCTGATCGATGCTCAATGGGAAAATCGATTTCCTATAGCCATAGTTTATCTCTCTCTCTCTCTCTCTCCCTTCATGATGTCTTATCGAATCATGAGTGTTTCGTGTTCGGAAAGTCAAGAAAAAAATAAGGCAAAAAGACGGGCTAAGAGCAACAAGAGGGTTGCTATAGTATCAAATATGATGGGTTTTCATTGTATGTAACGGTTGTTTGATTGGAAAAGATTCAGTTCACGAGGATAGCCATCTGTTGTTCTTGATGAACGGTTGATTGTTTAGACACACAATTTTTTGCCCCTCAAGCCATATGAAATAGGTGACCATTTAATTTGGTCTCACACTTGAAGAGAATTGGTGTAACATTCAATTTTACACTTTTTATCAAAATTGGCTCACACATATACCACGAGAATTAAAATCAATACAAATCGAGTTAGACACTCTCTTTTCGGTAGTTGAAACTAGAGGAACATACCACACATTCTCTCTCTAGATCATTGCCCCCGATTCTTCTGGGCAAGTAATACTTGAAAGATGTGTGTACATGTGTAAACTTTTGAACTCTATGACTGGCGGTGTAGCAAACTATTGTTTAAGAAGAAGGCATTGAAAAAATAGAACTTTTTGAAACATTTTATATTGAGATCCTTTTTGCGATCAGTATCTGCAAAGATTGAAGGAACAAATATCAATCGAGTTCTCTTTTGGAATACATAATGGGTACCACCAGCCAGTGGCTTCCATAGTGAAATATAAGATCTTCCATGATGATACATGGAGATCTTGGAACTATTATTCTCCAATAGACATCATTGCTCTCCATGGTCTTACCACAAATAGATGCAACAACAAGAGCAACTAACTGTTCAGAATCGTCGAACTCTGCTGATGACTAACAAGAAAAGAGGAACAAGAGAGGCTGTGTGATTACATATTCGATGGGCAAGTCGCCAGTGAGATGTGTCCAGGAGAAGGAACAAGAGAGAAAAAGATCCCAGTTTATCCCATCCAGTCCATATTCACGAATTGTCAGTCCATACTTTTTCGAGCGGTTCGGAAAACAGACAAAAGCGCTTATCGATCGAAAACTCATCAGAGCCGTGGATCAACCAGGTAAGTGAAGGGAGAGAAAGAGGCCCATAGAGAAAAGTGGGAGGTATGAGAGAAACACGAGATGTAAATACACGATCTACCTTTAGTCCCAACTCACAACTCCCCTTCACCCATCACCACCTACCCATCCATCCAATCTCTCTCTCTCTCTCTCTCTCTCTCTCTCTCTCTCTCTCTCTCTCTCTCTTTACCTCGAATAATGAACAATGTGACGATGGGATGACGATGATTCATAACCAGGTTTGATCGTGTTCACAGAGGCCTGAAACTTTATCATCATCAAACTTGAATTTGATCAGCATCTTTTTTGTCTTTTTGGATACTGATTCTTGATCTCATTTTTTCCAAAGTGACATCTGATATGTGTATAACTGATGTAAAATTCATCTTTCAATGATCTTGTGATATTGCCTATTACTTCTAATTTTGATGGAAGTTCAGTGTCAATCAGAGGATGTCATCATTTTCCGCTTAAGTGATTGTTATTCTTTTTCTTCTCTTCTTCTCTATCAAAGTCTTCATGATAATGGTGACATATTGGTGGACTGATTGAATGGAAGTTCGAAAAATTTGTATGCTCACCAATCAAGTATTCAATATCTGGGAAAGTTCCAAGAAAGTGTATATATCACTTGTGTTCATCTATTGGATGAGAGACAGTGAAAGAACAAAGAAATGCTTGGAAAAATAATCAATCGACGAAGAGATGCAGCGAATAAGAGAAAGAAAGAAGAAGAGCATAAAGAAATCGAGAGAAAAGGAGGAGGAAAAGGAGGTAGAGGAGGAGGGAAAAACAAATCATCTTCATCTCTTCAACCATCTCAACTTCCTTCTCAAACACTACCATCACCATCATCATCATCCATAAATGATAAGCACAATCCATATGCTTTCACCCATCAAAGTGAAACTGTTTCTCGAATAAAGCCTCCTTCGAGATGCCAGTCGACGACCTCAGCATCCACAGCATCCTCTTCCACCGCATCCGGAGAAACATTGAGACTGGCAAAGGAGCAAACCATGAAGCCAGGTATACCTGCGCCAAGGCAAACCTCGATATGTTCTCTTTCGATGGAAGCTGGAAAAAGAGGAGAAAGAATACATGTTACCGCATCTAGGAGCAGTATCAGTGAACATGTGGGAGCAACATTCAAGGCAAGAGATGCTCAGCATCCGAGAGGATGCGGGAGCTGTTTGCCTGTGATTGTGAAGACTAGTAAAGGTATTCGACCTTATCAAAATGCTGCCTCACCACAGAATTGCTCACCAGTCGACAACAGCAGAGATTGTGATAATAAAGTGATATCCAATTGTTCAATCGATGATAATTGTGTCCATACTTCTGGCTATTGTGATGGTGATGCTGGAAACGGAAGTTGGCAAAATTTGACAAATTATGCCATGAAAGAGCAAGTTGGAACAGATAGTTCAACTCATCCACAGACTTCGACCACATTCTTTTCGGTTTGTAAACCGGAACCTAGCATAGCCAAAGTTCCTCCCATGCTGCAAGCTCGACAGTGTGATTCCGATGTGAATTCTTTGCATTCCAATGCTCAAGAGACCGTTATACAACACGATACACTGGATGATAACAATATTCACACCGAAGATTCAAATGATAC
Organism: Brevipalpus yothersi; assembly: GCA_003956705.1. Taxonomy (NCBI): domain Eukaryota; kingdom Metazoa; phylum Arthropoda; class Arachnida; order Trombidiformes; family Tenuipalpidae; genus Brevipalpus; species Brevipalpus yothersi. Next base: position 212,593 of record QZCP01000079.1, read on the forward strand.
CAGTGGACGTGATTCTGGTCAAAGTAATGATCAGAATAATGATTCAAGTTTAACTGATAACAACAATGTCCATCACACATCATCAACATCATCGCCGGCTGATGGGAAGGAAAAAGTTGCCAAAAACAATGATCTAGATCAGATTAAATTTAATTTCAAGCCCATGGGACCTCTACGAATTCAAGATACACCTGATTACGGTCTATTTGAACTATATTCCGATAGTGGCTGCAGAAAAGATGCTTTTTGTGGTGCCGATAAAAGGTATCATCATCATGGTGGTTGTTCCGGTAGTGGTAAGAGAAGTTGTCGAAATCGAGTTTCATGTCGATCTCGAGGCTCACCTGGTCATGAATCACCTGCACGATGTAGCCATGGATCACCTCGAAAATGTCGACGTCGTTTCGATTGCAACAGTAATGGTGGTTACACATCACCGAATCGCAATTGTTGTGGTCCAATAGAGGATAGGTAAGTTCAATGGAATGTGAACATTTTCCGATGCTTATTTCTATCCACTATTCCTCAAACACACTTTTCCATCAATACTCATGGAAAAAAAGACGAGCTATATATACATATGTATAAGGTTCATATACAGGCTTACACACACACACACACACACAATAGCAGAATGTGTGATAGAGGTGGTGAGATGATATGTGGTAAATGGTTGCCAATGGTCGTTGTTCGGTTAGTTTTATTCTGCTGATTCCACAAAAAAGCACTTACTGGGCAACATGAGCACATTATTCTTTAGAATGCGACTTTTGCCTCTTATATCGAAGATTCTTTTGCCTTATTCTTCTTCCTTCTCACTTTGGTTTTTACTTTAATGGCTCTCCCAGGTCTTTTTGGCATTTCTCTCTCATCACTTGCCCTTCTAACAATTTATTTTTCACCTTCCCTCTCTTTCTCTATCAGACACACAGATTCCTTTTATTTGGACCTTTTTTTCACCGAGTATTCCTATTTTACTTTCACCGAAGAATATCTATTTTGGCCAGCATCTTGGCTTCTATTCCTCTTATCTTTTCTCTCTCTCTCATGCTGACATTTTTCTGCCCTTTGCCGCCCTCTTTTTCGCTCAAATACAGTGGTTAACGATTCAGTCCTTTTTATACACCTTCTCTTGGCCACCCACTTTCTCCTCATCTTCATCTTTTCTCCCAGATCCCATACACTTACATACACATGATACTTTCACATCGAAAGTGTCTTCCTTCTCCATCCTCATCTTCCTCCTTCACTGTATCTCTCTTATATCACTGTTATTCTTCTTTGGTGAACCATTTGTCTCAACTATACAATTTTCTTTGTTTTCTTTGTCTTTTATACCCTACTATTTCTCTCCCTCTTTGATCCACCTTTGTCTTCTTCTTCTTCTACTTTCTGTCGCTTGATCCACGAGCTACCATGCAAAGTGATGAGCTTCTCGGAAGGAGAGGAAGAAGAAGAAGAAGAAGAAAAAGAAGAGGATGGAAAAAGACTAATGGCAGGAAAGTGAGACTTTGAAAACCATTTTCTTAATGAATTTTCCCTTGATCAGAACAATTTATCAATTGCATCCATTCTCAAGTGGAAGAAAATAGATGTAAATCTTGTATTGAATTCAAATTGAATCGATAGAATTTCTCTATACAAACGCGTGTGGAAGAGAGATTGGCTTCCTGTTCCTTTTTTTCTCTCTATTTCTCTCCTCCAGCCGCATCTGTGTGAAGTGCATGAACAAGTCTACTAAGTTATAACTCTTCCATTCAATCATGTTGATGATGAATGATGAGAGAGAATATTTTTTTCTTATGAAAATTATGAATAAGCCTTGAGAGAGGAGCTCTTCTCACTAGTTGACTCTGAATTCATGGAGGCATTCTAATTTTATGACAACATTTTCACTCAAAGGACTCACCAAAAGTGAATAGATAATGGTTCAGAAAATATTCCAGAGAAAGAATCTTCCCAATGAACTTGCCAGCGTGAATAAAGAGAAGAGAAGAGGAGAGAGAGGGCGAATTCATTTTGTTGATTGTGGCAATAAGCTGAATCAAGTGTGTCACCTCAAGATGATGATATCTTGCTTTAATCTTTCCTTTTTCCTCTCTTCTCCTCACTCGATTTTGTGGGTGGTGAAGAGGAGAAAGAGAGAGAGGAGGAGGAGGAAGAGTAGGAAGAGCATCAGCATCAGCAAACAATTTAGCAAGATTCTTCATCCGAATACACCGGTTGCATTCGACCTCAGTAATCGAGTGACTGATTCAGATTTATACACACACATGCCTCTGCATAGGCATACACTTCAAGTCAAGAGTGATGAAGATGATCATACAGAGACACACATACACATATACAGTTAGACAGTAAGAGTCACGCAAGATGCGGATGCTGGAGAGGATAAGATGTTACATGAGAATGTGGAGGAAAAATAGGAAGAAAAGATAACAGAAAAAGTAGAATACAAGATCCAGCAGCTTGTGGCCATTCTTGCGATTCCTTCTCATTTCCTTGGCCAACCAAAGATGATACTGATGATCTATCATTCGTTTATATCTCCTCAGGCCACTGTAAACAGAGGATAAATATTATTAGGGTGATGATGAAATCAATTTTTCCTTTTCTAGTTCTCTCACTTCTATCAATCCCATCAACCATTATGAGATATGAGAGATGCTCTTCTGTTATCCAGGCAAAATAAAAGCTCCACATAAACTGTCATCACGCGTTTTGGTTTCCCTTTTCGATGTTCGCATATTGAATCATCTTCCCTCTTGACTGTTGTTGTTGCTGCTGCTATTCCAATGAATTCATTTTTGCCAGGGGCATCAGATAACTGGGCAAATCGTATCATCCGTACAAGAATTTTGAGTGTAAAGGACATCATGATTGAAATGGTTCCGAATTTTTCATCTTCACTTCCTTTATATAAAACCTCAGAAAAATTTGAGAGGAGGACATGAATGGAAAGTTTTGCAGAGCTTCAAGGGATTTCATTTTACTCTGGAATGCTCTAGAACACACACATACACATTTTATACCATCGATTTTTTGGACCCTTCAATTTCTCTACTACGAATTGATCTCTCTCTCTCTCTCTCTCTCTCTCTCTCTCTCTCTCTCTCTCTCTTTTCGGTACATGATCTGAAGATCTGTGATAGCGGTGAAAGGTTAATCTCGAAGGCTTTGCCATGTATTTGAAAGCTATAGCGAATAGTGCAGGAATGGTGAATGATGGATGAAAAGTGGATCGTGTTTCACAGTATTCACACAATCCTATTCTATCTCGGTCTTTCTCTCAATTCCAACTTTCTTCGATGTCTGCATGTGAAGAAAAAAACTATTCCTTTTCTCGGAATCATGAATAGATGCTGCTCTTTTCTACTTCTTACTAAGTTCACTTCTCATCAGCCTAGTTGCCACTTGATACCCACAATCCATGTTGACTTGAGTGATCAATTCAATTGAAGAAAACAAACAGAAAGTTTTATTTTATCAATTCCTATCACCTCTGATTTTGTGTTTGTGTGTATGTATGTTGGTACTTTTTCCATTGAATAAGCGATGAGATTTATCTACTACAATACATGAACACGCTGTATAACAGGAGATTTTTTTTCTTACCAATTCCAAGAACCATTGTTTCCACACTTTCTCAAAGGAATAAAACGGTAACTGAAAAGAAAAGGATGATGCATGGTTTTGGATGCTGTGTAAATGTGTGTATGTGTATTGATCGATACATGTCGATGCTTTGCTACCCCATTAGAGCCTCATAAGGAGAGCAAGTATTCTCTCCATAGCATCTAACTAGTAAGTATTCAGCATCCAGCATCCAGCATCCGCATCTTATACGTAATATGTATCACCTCTTCTGGGAAATGAGAGTGAGCCAGTGAAAGGTTATCGCTCTATAACAGGCTTATCGATCATTTCTTTCATTGAATCTTATACTTGGAATATCTTGTTTGACTTCTCTTCCAATTCGGATCAAAATGATGGACTGACACCATGAACGAGCTTCAGTCGATCGAAGATAAGTTGGAAAGCAATTATGAAGGATCATTGATGAGTGAAACAAGATCAGAAGAAGCTCAATTGAACTGACTCTGATTTCTTTCCATCATCATCATGCACCAAAGTGGTCATATTTAATCTTTTTAATTCATGTGGCAAAATAGCGTGCTTCAATCAATACTAGTGAAGAGAATATATTCTAGCTCTTTAGCAAAATATATGACTTTTTGGATTGGTCATGAGAGCTATGGAAATCATCTAAATTACATAGCTCCAGAGGAATTCCCAAAAGTCGATAGAGTCGATTGAATCTAGGAATCTATTTTGGTGCATGCATAATGGTTTTGTATAATTCTCATGGAATATTCATAAAGGCAAGTGTCATCAGGGAATAGTGGAGTGAGAATTATTTACACACATTCCTAGTTACATGGTAGATAATTAGAGGAGAGCGGAATTAATCAATGAATTATCACTGATCATTGTATGTGTGTGTGAGTATGTTTCAATGGGACAAAGGATCTTGTCAGTGAGTCACATTGATTTGTGTATTCTCAATGCCAATGACTTTTGGCTATCGATCTTTTCTGATACTATTAAGTTCATCACGGAAATTGTTGTTGAAATGCCGATAGACCATTGATTTGAATCTTCTCCACTGCGATGGAGAACGAGTTCAGGAAACTCATATCTATCAAGCATTTCTCAAATGATGATAGTATTCGACTGAACGGATATGGCATCGAAACAGTGTGGAAGCTATCTGACAAATTAACAATATATTTCAAACAAATAATGCCTCTCTCTGTGAATACATACAAACACACTTTCTCTCCTCTTTCCCTTTGTAAATCAAATATCATGTGATTATATATATTGACTACTTGTTGCCATGGAATAAGTCCATCAATAGAACTCGGTGAAAAGACCTCCAATCGAAAAGTACGAGGAGAGCAAAGCTCATTAGCATGTTTGATGAGGGTAGAGAGAGAGAGAGAGAGAGAGAGAGCTGATTTCTATTCCTCTGTGAATAAAAGAGCGAGAGAGAAAAAGGAATCACAGATCATTGGCTACATCATTGTATGTTAAATATTCTTTCCAAGGAATAGAATATGCTCTCAAAAACTGATGCTAAATTGATAAAAATGTTCCTCCATATCGGTACATATCAAAACACACATATATTCACACTAATAAGCGCATAAACAATATTCGTTTTTTATTGCTTCCTCCAATGTTTTCCATCAGAATTATTCACATCTCATTCAATATGAGTGAAAAATGAGGTCAATAAAAAGTGACATGGGAACATTATACGAGGAATACTTTTCAATGCAATCTTTTTCACATATAAAGCGACCATTCCCGGTGCATGATCCTACAAAGCTTGATAAGTTATCCTGGATCCTTGTTGCTCTTCTTTTTTTCGGATGTATATTTTTGCTCCACTCTCTCTCTCCTTCTATTTGGCCCTCTCTCTCCCAGTCCAAAACCACCGCCCTACAATCGAGATGGCCTTTAATATGAGCGGTCCAGCAGTAACATTCGAGTTCATTCGACTCGATCGATCGCAAGCGCGCGGTTCTAATCCGCTTCGAATTTCTCTCTCTCTCTCTCTCTCTCTCTCTCTCTCTCTCTCTCTCTCTCTCTTGAGCCACCCCACATGGCCACCCCCTTTCAACTGGAGCCTTTACACAAGCTCAATGGCAAGTGATAAGCGGTGGAGAGAAAGCAAATGAACAGAGAGAGAGAGAGTGTATATGGATTGTTGGCCATAGAATTGTGTAGAAGAACCTTTTTCAGTGATATTCTTTTTTTATGCATTTAATTTTATACATATTTTGAGAGAAATTTTTTGTATATTTTTGCAAATTAATTACATTTGAGCCTTTTTGCTGTGTGAATTGTGATTTTTGTTGAGCATTTATGTGTGTAAATGTCCAGTGATTCCACTTGTCATTAGAAATTCCTCGAAATTGAGCATCATCTGATCCATTTTCATTCAATAATATTGAGGAAAAAATTTGATCAAGTCATCTTAATCATGTATTTTACAGTTTGGATGACACTAGTTCACTGTCATCGGAAAGTGTCACTACAACCACAACCACAAGCTCTTCCATGAGTTCATCCACCTACGGAGATATAAGCTGCAACAGTGGTCATCATCATCGAAATCATCCCCAAAATCATCATCAAAATTCATCTCGATCACCTGCACATTCACGATCTTCCATACCGAATAGCAGTAAATCGACATCCCATCGATCTTCACCCACTAGCATATCAAGTGGCCAAAGAACCGATTCCGCTTACCATTCAGTACTGTCAGATAGTTCCAATAACCATCACCAACACGATCATCACAATCAAGGAACCAAATTATCACCTCAACCACCTCCGACACCAACTCACGGTCCTCGAAAAGGATCTCCACGGAAAACGATCAAGAAAACTGATTCATCAATTCAAACTGAATCATCATCCCTACTTCTGTTAGACAACAAATCTAACCAGAGCGGTGAACAACCATCCATCGGTACTAATCCAAATTGTGGATGGAAAAAATTTTTAAATGAACAACAACAAATGATGATCAAAAATGCTTCTGGTGTTTACAGTGATTCGGAGACAGTCCGATTGAGAGCTCCTAATCAGAATAGCAGAATACAGCCAAGTGATTCATATCCAATTAATACCGAAGCGTTGAGAGCAAAATTAGCTGCTGGATCATACAATAAGAACAATCTTCTAGATGATGCTTCCAATTCTCATCTTTCACCTCTTCCATCTTCACCATCTCATCAGCATAATCACCACCATCAACATCATCGTCAAAATAGTGGTGGCGGAGGTAAAGCTGTAGCTGTAATCAAAGCTAATTCAGCCACTACTGGAAGAATTCCTAATCAAACTAAAACTCAAGTTCCTTCACGTATAGTCAAATCAAATAATACTCCATCCTCATCACCTCTATCGTATGGAGATACAATATACTCTGATTCAGAATATGTCCAGTACAGCTCATCTTCATACTATTCTGGAAAATATTCCTACCTAACATCACCAATTCGTTTTCGAGGTGGAACAAACACTTTTCCCTCTCGATCAGGTATTACCACTAATTGTGGCAACAGTGGAACCAATGATTTGAGTGGACGCGGTGGCTATGGTCAAATAGGATCAAATTTTTATTCCAAACGGAATAATGGATTTTCTACTGATAGAAATGCTCTCACCGAAACGGAAAGTATGGAAAGTCTGGCCAACAATGTTGCCCAACTTGCTCACAATCGGCGACCAAATTCGGCTGTAACAAAAAGTGGCCTATCCAATATACCATCAACACCGACACGATGTCCAATGCCTCCACCTTCAACTCCCAGTCGAGCTGCTGGAAAACTTCGAAATTCATCCAATTCTATTTCCAATCCAGCAAATGTAATGTCTGATTCCAATCGAAAACAAATTTTCGATAAAGAAACTGGTGATTTATATTCTTCCGCTCTTTCATTGGTATCCAATTCAACCATATTCACAGTGAGTATTCTTGGCTCCTTTTTCCTCTCAAATTTAACTCAACTTATGGCAAGCAAAAGAGAAAATATGTTCTTTACTATCTTTTGAATGTTTATTCCTTGTCACTATTAAGCACCCAGTTCTGGATGCTTTCATTCAGCATTGTTTACTTATTATTCTTTCGGTTTCTCTCTCACTCACTATTTTGGTTCCCAATTATTTACAGCAAATCGAGGATAAACATGGTTTGGAGATGAGAAAATTGAAACGAGACTTGGAACAAGCAAACGAAAAGGTTGCCACATTGACATCCCAGTTGAACACCAATGTAAGTTATTAAAACTGATAAGGCATCACAATTTTGACTAAATTTTAACAATCAAATTTTCAGGCCCATATGGTAACAGCATTTGAGCAATCATTGGGTGCCATGACTGCAAGACTTCAACAATTGACTGTGATATCGGAGAAGAAAGATGGGGAATTGAATCGATTGCGAAGTATAATGGAAGAATTGAATCGTCGAAGAGAAGGTGGACAGAATGCAATTGAAGGCTCACCTGTTAAGAAAAGTAATACCAAGAAGGAAAAAGATAAAAAATCATTCTTGACGAGAAGACATACTTTTGCCAATCCATCTGAAGGTAAGATCGTACAGAAAATGGGATCAAATTCTTTGATTTTTCTTAAATATTATCATCATGATCTTTGATTTTTTCTCCAACAGAAGTCAAATCTCAACTAACAAGACACCGGTCAAGAGAATCCATGTCCAGCACATCTGATCATGAAGTGAAATTGACAAATGAATACAGATCAAACAGCAAAGCCAGTAATGACAAGAAATACTCAAATGATTTCGTGGATTCATCAGGCACTATACCAGCCCCAAGTTCTCGAGGCTGGCTACGAAGTTCGCTAACCAAAGCTTTTCGAAGATCTCGATCCAGTTCGAAAAGTCGTGGTTCAGTAACTGACAATCACACACCTTCATCATTCCGACCTAACCTAGTCGAAGGAGATTCATGTTCTATGCCAAATTCTCCTCTCCTTCCCAATCGAACATTCCACCGATACGGAAGAACTCTTCCATACGATCAATTTGATCACATGGTGTCTGAAAGCAATAGAAGTAAAGATGATGAGCTCGCTGAGATATTGAAGAATCAATTGATGGAGAAGGAAAAAGCGTTAACAGATTTACGATTGGAAGCATTAGCAGCCGCTCATCAATTAGATAATTTTAAAGAGATGATGAATAGAATGCATTCTGAGATGCAAAATTTGAAACATGATAATGATCGTCTGCAGCGGATGATAATGTCCAATTCTATGGCATCATCAAAGAGTTCCGAATTATCTTCAGCATGTTTGGGATTGACTTCACCTACCTCTGAGCAAGAGCCAAAACAGCAACAACAGCAATTGAGCCAACAACAACGTCAATCGATCACCTCAAATGAAGAAAATACAACTCCTGATGACAATAGAAAAGTTATTATATCAATTGCTGGCATGCAAATTGGTTCCCTAAAAATAGGCTCCGAAACGACTTGGAGTATTTTAGACAATTTGATTCGCAAAAATGTGCAAGATTATTTGGACAGAATTGATCCTAATCGAGAACTTGGCTTGTCCATAGATTGTATCGCTTTCTATGAAGTGGGTAAAGTCAAGCAAGTTCGAAGTCTTCGAAGTTCTACCTCATCAGCACCAGAATTGCTTCCCTTCGGTTACATAGATAATGAATCAAATATAGTAGTTCACTGTAAATCTCACTTGGATCGTTTCGCTTTCGAAACTTTGATCCCAAAACCAATTATACAACGATTTGTGAGCCTACTCAATGAACACAAACGATTGATATTTTATGGTCCTTCTGGTGTTGGTAAAACTTATTTGGCCCAAAGAATTGCCGAATTTTTGGTGATGAAACTACAAAAAGGCAGTCGAATGAGCAGATCAAGTTTCGAATCGGATGATCTGAATTCTTATGGTGAATACCAGTGTCCACCGGGATCAATTGCAACCTTTACGATTGATGAAAAATCAGCTAGTGAACTTAAATCGTACTTATCTACTCTGGAAGATCAACTGGATGCTTCATCTCCACATGAACTGCCAACAGTGGTGATATTGGATAATTTACATCATGTCTCATCAATTGATGAAGTTTTTGGTGGCAATTTAACAATGCCAGGCAAAAAATTGTAAGTAAAATTGTAATCCACTAAGCAGTATTGTATTCATCAAATTTTGATCCATACTGATTCATCACATCATTTTTATCGTCATCACTCTATACAGCCCACTCATCATTGGAACGATGAGTCAAAATAGTTCCACTTCCGATTGTAATTTACAAACTAACCATCACTTCCGTTGGCTTCTGTGTGCCAATCATATGGAGCCAGTTCAAGGTCTATTACATCGTTACTTACGCCGTAAATTAGTTTCAACTGAATTAGAGCATGGCTCAACCAACGTGAGCAGTCCAAGTGATATGATCTCGGTAGTTGATTGGATTACGCAAGCTTGGACCCAAATTAATTGTTTCATTGAACAAAATCATTCCTCTGAGCTAACATTAGGTAAGTATTGCTTCTTATTATCACAATTTCGATGGGAAAAACTTTTGGCATGTGTTGAGAATCATGTGTCATTTTATGAGTGGCTATTCTTGAAATTGAATTTACTCTTTTTGCCTCATCATCAGGACCTGGAATGTTTTTATCGTGCCCAATGGAGATAGAAAAGGCTAAAAAATGGTTCATCGAGCTGTGGAATCTATCCATCAGACCATACTTAATCCATGTTACTCGCGATGGAATCCAGAAGAATGGTTTACGAGGAAATTTTGAAGATCCTAGTGAATGGATACTGAAAACATGTCCATGGAGACAAAACGAAGACAGTCCAATTGGATTGGGCTTGAATCCACTCAAATTAGAAGATTTACAGCCTCAGATGAATATCAAAATTGGAAATACAAACTCAGATCCATTATCAGACATGCTGAAACGACTCCAAGTGGCTACCACAAACTTGGGCAGAAATAGTCTCGATAGTTGTCCTGTGAATTCTAGTCAATCAGTGATGAAACCAACAGACTCGTAAAGCTTCCATGCGAAAAAAGAATTGACTCGAAAATTGATTTGTTAGAAAATTTTCTCAACAATTTTTAAGGCTTTTGTTAATAAAATTTGAATAGCATTATTATCACGAAAATTATCAAATAGGCACAGAAATTACTATTACTGATGGGTGACCTCGAAGGAGGGTTCGAAGAGACCTCTTTATAGGCACAGTCTAGTAGGATATGTTGGCACTCTTGTGAGATAGGAAAAACAAATCCTTCAGGATAATTGTGATGAGGCTCATCTGTCAAGTAGTTACTTTGGCCAGCTTGTTTCACCTACAAAGCTAGCATCAAAAGCTAGAAAAACTATAACAAAATCGATGTTCACCCAACAATGAGATCAGAAGAGAATTTCAACCTCGAAAACATCAGAAATTATGAAGATTAATTTAGTTTTCGAAGGAAAATTCGGATGAACTTGCATCATTTTTTCACACACACATTTGTTGTTGAGGAAAATGCAGGAAATGTGTCACACAAAATTAGTAACAGCATCTCCACGGAGGATCTACTTGGCTGGTGGATGGATTAATCAAATCAGATTGATCAGGACTTTGAATGGCTCCCGGGACAATATTATTCTTGATTTTAGCGGCCATTGTGAAAAAAGCTTGCTCAACATTTGTCGAGTTTTTGGCCGATGTTTCCAGAAAAGGTATGCCCAGCTGTTCAGCGAAATCTTTGGCTGATGCATAATCAACAGCTCTCTCTGAATGTAAATCACATTTGTTCCCAACCAATAATTTAACTACATTTTCACTGGCATGACGATCCACCTCATCCAGCCATCGTTTAACATTGTTAACCGAGGTTAACTTGGTGACATCATAAACCACTATCACACCGTGAGCTCCTCTGTAGTAGAGAGATGTGATTGTTCGAAATCTGTTTAAAAGAGAAAGAAAGTTGTAATGTGTTACATCCGAAATAAATCACCATCACCATTAACTACAGAAAGGAATTCATTTTCCTCTTTGTATCTTGTTAACGATGTTATTTTTGGCCTCAAGTCAAGCCATTTGCTCACCTCTCTTGGCCTGCAGTGTCCCATATTTGTAATTTAACTCTTGTCCCTTCCAAATCAATGGTTTTAACCATAAAATCTACACCAAAAGTTGATTCCAATGATTCGGAGAAAGTATCATCAGCAAATCGAAATAATAAGGATGACTTGCCAACACCTGAATCGCCAATGAGCAGCAATTTGAACAGGTAATCGCTGATTATGATTACATGCCATTCAGTAACACCACACACAAAGAATCGAATTGATGATGGTCATTTCAATATCAACCATTCATTTGGAATGATAATAAATCAAGTGTGATAAGGAAAAGGAAGAAGAAGAACGTAATCGTATTAGTTATATACATTTTTTTTCTCTCACCCTAAAACACACACATTTTTCGAAGCATCACACCAACAAACATGTAAAGTGTGTATGCACTCATGATTAGTGTGTTTGTATACATGTTTTCGAATGAAACTTACTATTCACGATTCATGATGATGACGATAATACAAAATGATTCCTGTTACAAAAAAAAATGTAGAGATGATCACGAGCAAGTGTGTGAGTGTGTGTGTGTGTGTGTTTGGTTGGGGTTGATGAACAAAATACAGTAGACCACAAATAATCCAAAGCAAAACGCCAATCTACGGAAAACATTGGCAACATGTAGGCAAATACGTGAATTGGTTGTTGTCCATCGTGATTATCATCATCATCACACTATCATCAAGCGTCTACAAGATTATTCAATCTAGACACACACAATTTTTTGTACACTACAAACAATATAAATGTACACACAAAAACATGAAAAACGGTATTTTTCCACTTCAACACACTTTCTCTTTCGTTAAATGTGAGAAGCCAGAGACGGAGAAAAAAAAAAGCTCTACACGATAAACTTACACAATCTTATGGGATTTTCTAACTAAACGAGAATAAAAATCACATGTAAATTGAATATATAAATCGAAAAATATATCAAGTTATTTTTTCAAGTGAAAAAAAAACTTCTCTCTCTCTTCCTCTTTCTCTTTCACTCTTTCTTACCGAAAGAATGTTAATTATTCATTCATCATGATGATGATGAAAAAAATTTTTATTTGGTTTACTTGATGAGTCATGAAGAAGGCAACTGTTTACTTCTCCCAAGAGGGCGACAGCTTAACGTTGGAATTTAGCTTCGATCGTTTTCGAATTTTTCGTTGCAACGAATCCTTGCAATACATAATGGAATGATGTTATTCTCTTTCTCTGCTATGGGCTGGTAAATTGTTTGATTTGATTGTGTTTGATGGTTTATCAATTGGGAATTGAGTTCTGTGGGAGAAAAGGTGTGTGTGAATTATGATTCGTCAAGGGTTGTGTGTTTATTGGATTGTTGTTGTGACGTTGAAAATGTAGCGGTGTTGATGCTTTCAATTGAGGATTTTCTTTCGGAAAAAAATTATTCACCTTATTATATATATTTACGATAACATGTTGATGCTTGAATTACTCCAGCCGATGCGCAACAATCACTCATGATCAAAACATGAGATTATTATTGAATGAAAATACTATTGTTTTGATAATACTAGGAAGAAGGAGAATATTTACATCATTCCCAAGAGATCTAATATTTAACAGAACTTCGTATATTAGGGACTTTTACCTATTGAATTAGATGATAATCTTGTTCTGAAAAGCGTGTTCTACTAAACCATTTTTTCTGTTCTTCAGAAATGTTGCAAGCCAATCAATTATCTTTCAGGAGCAATACAAGTCACAGCTAATCATGCTGAACGTAATTGATGTATGGGAACGGGAAAAAAATGAGAGCTATTATTTGAGACACAAATTAAACTAAAAATTTGCTTTAATCAATTGACGGGAAGTAAAGGCCAAAGATACAATACTTCTCCCTCGACAATGATCCCAGAAAATCCACAAAGAATAGGACGAAAATAGTTCAAGGATAGAAGATGTAAGGAAGGTGGCAGCATATCAATGTACAATTAACAACAGCCCGATGAAGACTTGACCGGGGTAGATGATGGATTGATTCCGCTAGGTAAACCTGCGCCTGGAGCTCCTGGACCGCCCATTCCTCCTGGTCCTGGTCCCATACGACTCTTAATTTCGGCTGCCATCGTTAAAAAGGCTTGCTCAACGTTTGTCGAGTTTTTAGCTGATGTTTCCAGGAAAGGTATGCCTAGCTGTTCGGCGAACTCTTTAGCAGTAGTATAATCGACTACTTTTTTTGACTGCAAGTCACATTTGTTGCCTACCAACAGTTTATTAACATTGTCACAGGCGTAACGGTCTATTTCGTGTAGCCACTGTTTCACATTATTGAAGGTCTCTGAATCATCTACAGCGTAAACTACTATAATACCGTGGGCTCCTCTGTAGTAGGAAGAAGTGATTGTTCGGAACCTGTTGAAAGATGAGGCAAAAAAGTGTATAATTAAGAGTTAGAAACACTGATGGCGATGGTGTTAAAACTTTTCTCCAGAGAAAAAGGGAGAGAAAAGTTGTCGTGTTCAAAGGAAACTAACCTTTCCTGACCTGCAGTGTCCCATATCTGCAATTTAATAGTTTTACCTTCCAATTCTATTGTTCTTATTTTAAAATCAACCCCAATAGTGGATATATATGACTCTGTATAAGTGTCATCAGCAAATCGGAGGAGTAAACATGACTTGCCAACACCTGAGTCTCCGATAAGAAGCAATTTGAACAGGTAGTCACTGTACATCCAACCATTGCACAGGTATCATCGCAACACATTGAGCAAGATGAGATTATTCACGATGATATTAATCATTTCCCAACAGCAATGATGATGATTGATCAGACCAATCAAACAATAAGAAAAGAATGATGATGATGATGATGATGAAGAGAAGAAGAAAAGAGGAGAAAAAATATTGTCTTAATATGTGTGATCAGCTTGCAAGAAAAATTATAACAGACTTCGCAATTTTTCAACACTCATATTGATCGAAAAGCAAAACTTACTATTCTGGATTCATGGTGGATAGTGAAGATATTTACTCAATACCAATCAAATTTAATACAACACAATCACCAATAAATATGTAATCAATTAAAATACGCTAGCCCAAGTGATTACCCAAAAAAAAATGATTGATTCGGACTTTTTACACTGAACACTGTATTCACGTCATTCACACAAGCAAGTTAAAAGTCTTTGCATGATAACGCCCCTTCCGACAGATGGCGTTACTGTTTCCAGGTGTTTCACAGAATTTTATCTCATCGTTTCGTTCGAACGAACAAAAATTTCTTTCGGGATTGATTTTGAGAGTGAGAGGGAATTCTTGAATGATTCATTGAAATCGATTGTTCGGATAGATACTAGGAGGTGATTGAAAATTGGATAAGAAAGGGTTATGCCCCCCATAATCGAGAGAACTGGTGATGAAGAAAGGGATGTTGTGCGATTAGTTTTATTGAAAGTTTTTCGTCCAAAAAACTTGCAGAAAATATTCGTATTGAAAAATTGGAATATTCGAAATCTATGTGTTGACGATATGGGTCTACTCAAGTTTTGGGGGTTGCGATAAGAATCATGCAATATTTTGATCCGAATCTGCATTCTTGAGACCCCTAATAGAAGAAACATAAACAGTTAGAGATGCGTGTGAGCTCGACATGAGTACTCGAATCCTTCAGGAATTTTTTTTAACCCATTTGAATGATTAACTATTGCATGATCAGCCTAGCTTATTGTGAAATTTGAGCTGTAATCATTTTATGGCCTGATTTAGTACAATCTCATGCTCTGGCTGATGAGATTTGTAAACATTTTCTTTCCATCTTGAGATTGAGAAATTGTGTGAATTTCATGGACCGTTGAGATAATTTGTGCAATTGATGAGAATATTTTTACTTTCATTTTGTGTGTAATATTTTTCAAAAGCTTTTTCAACAAAAGAAAAGTCATAATAAATTCAAAACTCCATCTAATGTTTCTTTTTATTCGTATTTTGTGGAAAAATTGAAATTAATGAGTGATAGTACAGAGTAAAAAGCATTTTTTTTCACTCCAGATTCATGATGAGGTATATATCTTAGGGTTGACCAAGCTCACTGTAACCCCAGAGATTCACAAACCAACTTCGAATATTCAGGTACTTATAGATTCTACATCAAGAGTCGGTAGGTAAAATTTTTGTATGATAAATCTCATGTGAGCACACATCAGTAGATGTAAGTTTACTGATTAGTTTCCTCATCGATCACGATCAAACCAATCACTAACTTGATCTCTTACTCCTTCCCAAAAATCGCTTGCTCTCTCCTGAAATCTTTGGAATCCTTGCTTAGCTCGGCCAAGTATTGTTGGAGCAACTTCGGTTGACTCTTCCTCATCTCCACCGGTCACTAGAGGATCATCTTGTCGCCTCATTAAGCTTGGACCTCTTCCTTCGATGTATAGATGACCTAGTCAGTGGTGAACAGAGAAAACACACTCATGATTATGGCGCGATTCTATTTTCCATCTTATATTCATTCCAAAGAGAACGGAGAAAGACCTCACATTCATCCGGAAAGGAAGGTAGACACACACATTTTCACTGAACAATTCACTCACCTTGTTGATCTATTGGAAGATTCGCTGGATATCCTGCGGAATGATGGATTATGAAAAAAATTCCAAGGATGGACACAAATAAGACACCGTAGGTAGACATTTTGGATGAACGATCGCTCGCCTCGGTAAACAGTCCTAAATGGCACGAAATCAGGTAATGACAAACGCTTATATAGTTGCCTAAATTGAAATAGTTCTCCCTACTCGTTAACATACCAAGTGAGCTTAAACATTTTACATGAAAGTTATGCTGGAAGGGGCTTATCAGGGGGAGGAAGATTTGGGAGAGAGAAGAAAGAATTGAGCATGAGAAAGTTAAGTGAAAGAGAGAGAGAGAGAGAGAGAGAGAGAGAGAGAGAGAGAGAGAGAGTTACTGATTTAAAGGAATGATATTCAGGGAGGTTATTTACATCCAAAAGTACAAAACCTTTGATTAGATATAATTCAAGAAGCATGCAGGTAACTTAACGGTCGATCAATGGAGCAATCAGTAGTCCATAACTTATTCTCGCTCTTCGTCGATCATTCAACGCAATTTTCATCACCAGAATCTGTCTTCGCTGGTGTCAGAGTGGCGTCTCGGAAGGATTGATTCACAAAAAATCGGTCAATAAAAAAGGTTCCTTTTCTTTTCTACAATGATGATGATATCAACTTATTCTCTCAAGTTCCTGTCTTCAAATTCAAATTCTCTAATTTCCGTTGCCTTACTCGTCTCCGATTTTTTAGCCTTTGTCAATGACCCTTGCATACTTTTTTCTTTTTCTCTCTCTCTCTCTCTCTCTCTTTCTCTCTCTCTTTCTCTCACTCTTTCCATATCATCTGATCTCAATTGGTTCCTCTCGATTTGAATGGAAAGTAAAGGCTCATATCGTGCTGATTTTGGACATCTATTATGAGGAGGAACCAGTAGAATGCAAACGATCTGATTTGAAATGGAAAAAAAAGAACCAATTGTGGGTTCCAGAATGTCGCTTTGAACAAAAAATTCAATTCTGATTGAATTATTTTCTCTACTTTCAGGGGCCATATGAGTAGAGAAGAGGGTGATAGAGAGAAAAAGGGGGAGGATTAAGAGGAGAAGAAGGAGGTAAAACGATTGTCTGAAATCATCCATTCAACCACAATCGATTTCTACCCAACAAGTGGAGATATTTTCAGCCTTTGATCATCGGCTCATTAAGCATTTTTTCTCACTTCCGAAATATACATTCATTCGCATAACTTTCCCTACTAATAATCGGTGAGAGTGAAAAATTTGGCTCAAAAATTTATATTTACAAGCCTCAAAAAGCTATAAGCGTAAATAAATGTAATATATTAATCACTTTCTCGCTCACACACACACACAAAATCTTGGTTTGATTATTTTCGAGGATGCGGAACGAAAATTCTTTTTTTTCTCTCTTGTACATGTATGCTTCCTTCCGATTGTTCATCACATATCAGCTCATTCGATGACATTAAAAGTTTTATGTAAAATAAGTACACATAAACCCAGAAAGAATTTCATTAGTAGAACTCGGATTGAGCCTTTATCGATAATTCTCAAAAAAGAATTGATGGCTTCTTGAAAAAGAAAATATCGTGATCAGTTAGCAGTTATTATTTGATAAACTCTACTTGATTACCAAATTTTGCTTTAATTTATGTATCAATTTTCAGGGCTCCATAAGCATGTACGAAAATTTTTCAAAGTACATGTACTTCGATAGGTGTTCCAATAAGATACAAAAAGTAATTTGAGCTTGTATATCTTTTCCAATCTAGCTGTGAAAATCTTCACATTTTCATCACTCATGATATAGCCTTATCATGAGTGAGAAAGAGAAAGGGAAAACCTATCAATGAGACATTATCTCATTTGAAGAAATGAATTACATTTTCTACCGCCAAGAAAACATTACAGTCCTAAAATAATGCTTCATCACTACCTTAACACAGCAGATACGAAATGGAAAGTGAATCTTGTTACATCTGGAAAGTACTAGCTGATCGGATAGTCAAATGTGATGATGTAAAGTACACAAAAGTCATGTGAGAAATAAAATTTTTATGATAAATGTATTTAAAGCTCTCAAATTTGATGAGTTTTCTAATTCACAGGTACCGAATATTGCTGTTGTGAAGCGCGCACCTTTAACGATGAAGAAAAAAAAGATAGTTTCCAAGGGAAAAGTTTTTCGGTAATAAATTCCAAGCACCTTTCATGAGGAAGTAAGTAATCAATTAAGTAAATCGAGAAGAAGAATATCAGCCATTCAGGTCAATGGAGATCTTTAATCTCAACGGCCAAGCGATGGTTCAATTCCCAAAACAATGGTCCCCTGCAGTCCACGAACACCACCCTTCAAATCCATTACATTACTTGAACCATTGTATTTAAGATAATTGTGATCCTTAAGATTGGGTACTCTAATGATTCGAGAAGTTGAATACGGTTTATTGGATGCAACTAGCTCATCAACTTTTTCCTTGAAATATATCTCTCCCGCATACACATCTCGACCGGAAAGCATTACTAACACATTGATATGCATCGTACGGTAAGGAGCCCATCCTGGAACGATTGTCGAAAAATTGGCCCATCCTTGTTCATCGGTCAACTGATAGCCACGAAGAAATCGTTGAGAATCACGAGGCTCACAATGACCACCCAGACTACACTGTTTGATTTGTAGTGGCGAGAAACCAGAGTATAAACCTTTACTATTACAATGCCATACATTTACGGATGCATTCACTATTGGCTCACAATTGTAGACGTGAATAATTTGTATACCAAAATCTAGAGGAATACCTTGTCTTGTGTCACGAATATTCGAACGATTGGGCGAATCTCGAATGTAGAATGAATCAAGTGGTGATAGTGGTGATGGTGTACAGTTCACTTGGGGAGGTCTGCTAAGTAGCTGGTGGTCATCAATAAAGGATCGTCCACTATGAAATCTTTCTGCACCTCTCTCCTCGATGTGATCATTGCCCGCTTGAGACACATTTATTGATGACAACACAAGTAGAATCAAAATAAATACGATATAAAGTATCAAACTATAAGCTTTCTCCAGGGCACTAACGGCAATCATCATCATTTCATCTGACAATTTAATCAGCAAAGAAACAATAATTGGAGATAAAAAGTTCTATGGTTGATGAGGAGAAGCGAATAAGTAAGCAAAACTGCAAGTTCGAAATGAGCTCAGTTGCAGAAAGAATTTATCAGTTCAGTATCAGAGGAAGAAAAAGTATCCAAAGAGGGAGAGAGAGAGAGAGAGAGAGAGAAAACGAAAGAAAGAGGATGACTTGCCAACAAAAGTGTGAGATAAATAGAGAAGGATAGTCAACTTATTAAACAAACCAAATCAACACTCCTAGGAATAGGGAGAGAGAATCACAAATTGTGAAGAGATAGTTGAACGTGATCGGTAATTAAGGTTACAGATGGCTTAATAATGGATGCGAGAGAGTGAGTGTGTATATTAAAAATCAAGGACATGGCTAGGAAACATCGAACATCAATTCAATAAGTCTAGAGTGATGATT
Organism: Brevipalpus yothersi; assembly: GCA_003956705.1. NCBI lineage: Eukaryota > Metazoa > Arthropoda > Arachnida > Trombidiformes > Tenuipalpidae > Brevipalpus > Brevipalpus yothersi. The sequence goes on from QZCP01000079.1 coordinate 232,417, forward strand.
CGCCATGAATGTTCCGTGAGGCTGTGAAATTGAGGTGTTGAGTGTTGGTGGAGTGGGAAAAGAGACAATCAAATTACGACAAATGAAGATGAGAAATGAATTCCAACACTTTCGCAACTTATGATATGGATATTGTGTGTGTGTGTGAGAGAGAGAGAAAGAGGTAATTGGAGAGTTTTGTGTGTGAAAAATATTGATATAAAAGCAAACAAGAAGAATATGGATCGTGATCACGAGAGAAAAGATTAACGCGTCTGTTGATCTGATGGCGTCAGAAAGAAAAGGAGATGCGCTTAGAAGAGAAGGGCATAATCAAGATTGATCATATTGGTTGACGTTACTTATGGCGTAGCTCAAACTAAAAATTTAATTATTTAGAATAGAAGAGGAGAAATTCCTTCCTCGGGATAGGCCCAGAATAACTGACGATCAGTGGAACGGAAAGACATGAAACTCAGAGAAAAATCTGATGATTGGTGGAAAGTAGAGAGAGAGAAAGAGAAAGAGAAATAGAGAGAGAGAGAGAGAGATAGAGAGGGAATAAATCAAATTTATAGTTAACAACAGCCCGATGAGGACTTGACCGGGGTCGATGATGGATTGATTGCACCAGGTAAACCTGCGCCTGGAGCTCCTGGACCGCCCATTCCTCCTGGTCCTGGTCCCATACGACTCTTAATTTCGGCTGCCATCGTTAAAAAGGCTTGCTCAACGTTTGTCGAGTTTTTAGCTGATGTTTCCAGGAAAGGTATGCCTAGCTGTTCGGCGAACTCTTTAGCAGTAGTATAATCGACTACTTTTTTCGACTGCAAGTCACATTTGTTGCCTACCAACAGTTTATTAACATTGTCACAGGCGTAACGGTCTATTTCGTGTAGCCACTGTTTGACATTATTGAATGATTCCAAATCAGTTACATCGTAAACGACAATGATACCATGAGCTCCTCTGTAATATGAGGAAGTGATTGTTCGGAATCTGTGCGGAAAAAAGACAGATAATTAGGGGTCAAATCATACTGCACCATGTATTCAATTAAGAAGATCTGCCCACAATCTGGTATACATTACCAAAGAGGCAAAGAGCAGTAACCTTTCTCTCTCTCTGCCCAGTTCAATTGACTCTAAACGAAGACTAACTCACCTTTCTTGACCTGCAGTGTCCCATATCTGCAATTTAATAGTTTTACCTTCCAACTCTATTGTTCTTATTTTAAAATCAACCCCAATAGTGGATATATATGACTCTGTATAAGTGTCATCAGCAAATCGGAGGAGTAAACATGACTTGCCAACACCTGAGTCTCCGATAAGAAGCAATTTGAACAAGTAGTCACTATTTGGATATATTGCACATCAAAACACAAGTATCACACCATTGCGATGGCCAATATGGGAGTCAATGTTGTTCATAATGATGCAAGATGATTATCCATGATGATTTCAACCAAGAAAGAGAAGTGAATAAAGGAAGAGAGAAAGAGAAAGAAAGAAATATTGTTTAGATATGAATCATATTGTGAATGAATGAAAAAAAAACATACTCTCAGGATCTCTCTCAACAAGAGCCCCAATTACATCAATCAAACTTACTACTCCGGATTCATGGCGAATGATGAAGTTATCGGATCCAAATTAAATTGAACAACAGAAATTATTGGGTGTATTTTTGTGTAATCAAAATTAACTCAATTCGCACTGTAGTCAAAAAATTTTTTGCCTTGTTTTTACTTTGAGTATCGAGTATCCAAAATTGATGGATTCGATATTACGCTGATCTTAAGGCAAACTTTGATGGAAAAATATTCTGAATTATTCTTCTCAAGCAATATTGCTTGTATTAATTGCTGTAATTATGATCACTTTGGGTAGGCCTCGATCAGAGAGATGTTGAATTCCCATCGTTTTTCTGGTGAATCAAGTATTACTTTTTAAATTGTATTTTATCAATTCTTTTTCCGGGTTTTTCATCTCTCTCTTCCTTCCACCATGAGCAATGTATAGAAAATTCTGAGAGGGCGCTTGATGTTTCGTTAATTTCGTTGTGACGAAACTTTATGTTCTTAAAATTAACGGAATTCCAAAATTCTTTCTCCATGTCGTTAGCATGTCTGATACTTTTGAGTTTCGTGTTATCAAGTAAGAATCTTATCAAGTCTGAATGGAGGATGAATCACTTTTATTTTAGGGGCTAAGAATTGCTAGAAATTCTTACTGAAAAGGTATCGAAACAAACACTGTATGCACACTAAATGATAGCATTTTGAGGGTGTCTCCGAATTTTGACTCCATTCCTGTGAGCGGAATTTGAAATCCAAGCTTACAAAGAACATTTAGTTGATTGTTATCTCAGATCTTTGAATAGGCTACTCTTGACCAAAGCAGGAAGAAAAAATTGGTTGATCTATCTTATTTGGTCATGATTATAGAAATCAATTAAATCAATTTTAATCTTGCAATTTTACACACAAAAGTTTGATATCCTTGAATGGTTGCATTCGATTAGTATTTTGCAAAAAAAATTGGAAAAATCCACAAAAAGTTCATGTAATTGGAGAAGAAGAGCCCAAAAAGTGACTTTTCCTTCTAGCTCAAGATGCTCTGGCTTGCAGAGGTCGTGAAAATGAATGTCTTCCAGCATTCGTTGAATTGAGAAGAACATTACGTAAACATGGACTAAGAAGCTGTGCTTTATCATTGATTGTCCCATCAGGACTCATGGATGTTGCCATTGCTCGATGAGGTGAAACGTCTTTACTGTATCGACGAGAGAATCGATCAGCATTTCGCACTTTGAATATTTGTGGAAGACTGCAGCGTTTCTTATTGAATTCCGGTAGGCTTGGAATTTCATCTTGAAATATCAATTGATGGATCCTTTTTACCACCAGACATTGATAAATTTGGTGGGGAGATGGATGGAAAATATTGAAGAAAAAAGTATTATGGAAATTATTATTAATAAATGATCGTCTTCTTTTGTGACTTATTGAAAATTGATTCCATGATTATAATCAATTGCCAGAATCGTCACCTAACCATTGAGCTGTCATTTGTTACATGAGACACGCTCCGAAATCTCATTATGGTCAATTTGATTCTCTCTTCACTTTTAATTGATTGTCAGAGTATAAGTTTCTTGTTAAATAACGCTTTCATTAACAATGACAGTTGTAAATAAAAAGAATATTTGCATGATAGAGGCTTTATTTATTCAAAAAATAAAATTTGATCATTGTTGCTATATAAGTATGCTTCAAATAATACATGTGACGAGTCTCGAACTGAATTTCTAAGTTTACTTTTTCCTCCACACAAAACAATCTAATTTGGCTTAAAATTTGAGATTCAGTAGGTATGATAATATAATAATGGCTGGTGATTTTGCAATTATGTCCATTTTCAGTACCTGTAATAAATTGTTAGTCATTAATTATCATACTGATAAACTAATTAAAATAATGATAGAAGAAAAGAGTTGAATAAAATGGAAGATTTGAATCTTTTTATTTAAACCAGTGCCGGAATACCAAATGTAATAAATGGCCAAAAAACACTGATAAAAAATTCCCATTTGCTCGGCAAACAATCGAATTTTCTTGCCCAAAACAGTCACTCCTGGAACGACTCGTAAATGGTGGAGTTCATCGGACCATCCACTTCCACGATATCATCATCTTCCTCTGTTTCCGGTTCATTGCTTTCTTCTTCTTCTTCCGGGTCCCCATCTTTGCCACGGCTACCAGACTCAGCTTTTTTGTGGTAACTTTTTTCAATATGGGCTTTCACCCAGACCTTCTCTGTTTTCGCCCCGAGGATTACTTCTGTTTTCTTTTTAACAGATTTCCTATCCAATTCAGATCCGTCCTCTAGATCTTTTTGACTGTGAAAAGAGAGAGAGAGAAAAAAAAAGGGAAAAAATAGTAGTTATTAGTAAAGAGGCGTGGAGAGAAAAAGTTGATCAATAATTCATCAATCAATACAATCGGACATGAGAAAATTTGGCTTACTCAATTGTACAAGTTCTTGAGAAAGATGTGGCTAGATTGGTAATGGCCATGATGCTATCCTCGGTGAGATGGAGATTATCGATCAACCCCTTCGGGTTCACCTTAGTCCGGGCTGGTGATCGCTTCGCAGTCTCGGATATTGGCAATTTTTTTTCTCTATTCGACACCGTCGGCACCATGAGTTGACTGGCCTTCGCTGCTGGAACAGCCTTGATTGTTTTGGTCGATTTGCCAGTTGATTCCATTGACAGTCCGAAACAGGGTACACAAATCAGGTAGAGATGGTGGAATTCACAATGAAGAATCTGTTGATGGATAGCTGAACGGAGGGAATGAATTTCAAAAGTTGATAGAACTCAGGGCAAGCAGCAGTATTAGGAGCACAACTAAAATCTAAAATGATGAACGAAAATGTCATGAAACCAAATGAACGAATTAATAAAATGGAGTTTGCTGTGATGTTTATATACCAACTTCAACCACCTTGTTAAGCATTAAAAGTAATGTTGAACATGATTATCGACTCTTATCATTTGAGATAAAATTTGATCGTAGTTGGAACTTTTCTTCCCCTCAAGAGAACATCAAAGTAATCTTTTCAGTTCTAGTATACCTAATCAGGCAATGAAATTAGTCAACTTTCTGTGTTCAAGTTTTTTTCTTCTTCCTACTTCAGCCAATGAACGATCATGATCTTCTCCACCTAATTGTGTTCATCAGCTCTAAATAGTGGAAAGTATTCGCTCTATCCCTCATCAATCTAATGGTAGAAATGTTTTACATAGATAAAAAACTCTGTTCATCAATCTAGTGTAGTGTCAATGTAAAGCTGTTTCTTGATCATCCAATCCGCAACGATTCCCATTTCTCCAACTTACGTTGGTTATAGTTGGAGTGATGTCTCATGATCACTGACTGTAATCAATTCGGAAGGTCATTTAGAAACTTCTCGTAAAGTGTTAAAGTCATGAAGTGTCATTTAAAGGTGAAGTTTCTTCAAAGACTCTACTCTCTCTCTCTCTCTCTCTCTCTCTCTCTCTCTCTCTCTCTCTTGCTCTCTTTCTCTAGCTGACAGGAAGATTGAAAACGGAAGCTTTGTCTTTGTCTCGATTCCTACCATGTTTTGATACTCTTACCTTCCTCAATACCTAGTGGTTTTTTATTCTTCCTGTCTGGGGCTTGTGTATTTATTAGTAACTGATTTGCCTCGATATTGTGCTTTACATTCGAACTGTCTTCTTTTTAAGCCACCACAATGTCGGATCGTAGTGATCGATCCGATGGTAGGCTAAGTGATAATGATATGGTGGAAGTGCAAATTGAATTGGGCCATAAAGCAACCTTTCGAGAAAGGCCTACCAAAGAAGGATATACTCATGATTGGAAATTATGGGTACAAGGTGTAGATGGTGTTAAAATAGAGATGTTCGTTGAAAAGATTGTCTTCCATCTACACGAGAGTTTTCCAAAGCCAAAAAGAGGTAATATACATCTATGAATTCCATTTCCTTTCCTTCCCTCAGTCACAAGGCTAATCTAGAACTAATTTTCTTATCTTTTAGAAACTTAATTGCTCACTTACATCACTTCTTGTTTTTTTTATCCTGCTTCTTCTATGCACTCTATAACAGTGTTAAAAGAGCCGCCTTACAATGTCTTACATAATCGGGCTATGCTGGTTTTGATTTGCCCATTGATATACATTTCAAAAATCGCGAGGAACCTCGTGAAGTCTCATTTACTTATGATCTTTTTCTCAATTCTGTTTGTGGTCCAGTCTCCAACAATAGGATTGAGAAGCTTAAATTTTTGAATCCCAATCAAGAGCAAGCTATTGAGAGCTAAAGTAAGTAAATCCTTAATTATCCTTAATATCACATTCCTCTTCCAGCATGATGACACCTTTTCTTATTATAATTATTTGATAGAATGAAGTTCCAAGGTTGCCCATGTCAAGCTCAAGCGGACATGGTGATGACCATCGCCATTCTCATGCATCAACTTCCAAAAGTAAATTGAGTAAATCAAGCCTTGGTAAAGATATTAAGGACAAGAAGACCAACAAATTGACTCCTGTTTTACCTCCCAAAGATAAACTCCAGCATAGTCAACAAAGCTTCAGTCATGGGCCAATATCTTCACAGTCAACTTCATCGATCACACAAACAGCCACATCATCATCAATACGAAATTTATCAGCTCATCATTCTACTCAGATTTCTCACACAGATAAATCAACAAGCAACAGTGCATCCTATTCACAACCTATCCAAAATGAATTCACTGATCTCTTTGGTACACCAATTCGACCACGGCCTTCTCCTGACCCTATCCACTCAAAGATCAAAGTAAGTATTCTGTGCTCATCGAAGAGCTTTGAACCTTCCATCTTAGCAAACCTTATCTCTCATCTTGATACCTTACTTTTCCACCATCATTTCAAGGATAAAGGCTGCTTACCGGCTAGCAAATCAAGTTCCAAAAAGATCTCCTCAAGTGGTTCCAAATCGAGCTTACCCTCGAACAAACTCCTGGAAAAGGAGAAAAAGCTGAAAAGTGAATTCAGCTCTGGTCAGTCTGAAGGTAAAAAAGAAAAAGACAAATCTCATAAGCTGTCTTCGAAAAAATATGATGATAGTCCAAAGATCAAGAAAGAAAAGTTCAACAAGTCTTCTGAACCAATTTCATCGCTCATCCCTGAATCTGGTGCCAACGTAGATAAAAAATATACTTCTAAAGACAGTGGGGGAAGCAGTGGTAAGAAACGTAGACGTACTGATTTTTCCTCTTCATTGACCAACGAAAATGAGGATAAAGAGAAAAAGTTCCTTGGAAACAAAATCGGTTCATCTCTAAAAGAGTCTTCTGATAAGAGTCATAAAGAGAAGAGTAATCCCAGCAAAGAGACTGAAATTCGTGATAAATACAAAGATCGTAATCATGATATTGACAAGACCAAAGAGAAGCATCGAGGAAAAAATCTTCCTAATAGTCCAGAGGATTCCTCCAAGAATAGATATTTGAAAGTCCCCAGAGATAAATTGCATACTCCGGCTAGTGTCAGAGATCCTAGCTGTTCACCATCTTCCAATTTAAGCGGTTCCTACACACCAGGAGGTGGAAATTACATGGGTGCCCCATCCTCTGCATCTTCAATTAATCGTAATATTTCTGGTCTCATGGCTGAAATGGAGCATGAATCTCTTCCTGTTTCCCCTCTATCAAGCTGTGATGCATCTTCTCCCCTAACTTTTGATGATCCACCGAAAGTTAAAGATGATTCCTCGGATGGTGAAAAAGATATGTCTCTCGATTCTATGACCAATATGAATGATTATCATAGTCTCGACATCATCGAGGAGATGGGCGAATTATATATGATGTTTACGGCAAAAGTATATTGCATGGGGAAAAAAATCCACTACGAACACGAAAGAGATGATTGAAAGAGTCATCTTCGCATATGAACAATGTCTACTGAGCATGGGTCACTATCCTGATATTTGGTAGGAATATGCTGCGTTTCTCAATGAAAATTCTCAATTTTTAAGCGATAAAGGTGATGTCAATGGAGGAAAAATTTAACAAGATCAAGCTGCTGCAGTTTGTGATAGAGCTATAGATTGTTTATCAAAACCAAAATGTTAATCCATTTTGCTTACGCTGATTTTGAAGAGGGGAGAGGGGATTTACGATCACTTTTATCCCCACAATGACCTCAGGTGAGTGTGCAGTTGCCTTTGTTATAATGTTTACACATTTTTTCTAATCATTGAAATTATTTTTCCCTTGTCAGTCCTTGTTCCCGGTTCACATTCTGTGCCTGGAGGTATTTTTCCTCCTCCTCCTGCTGTTGGTCAATTTCTTGCTCAACTGTCCCATCCGAGGTCATTTCATGGTCCATTTGTAATGATAGAAGAACTGATGAACATTCTTCGAAGAAGCAAACTGATTGATGTTCATTCAGATAAACTTCCTCCGACAATAAAACCAGATTCCGGAGCTACCTCTGGACTAAATTCTAAACTATTCGATACAGCAGTTAAAGCTTCTGCACATTTTGCTGCCAATTTCAATTCCAACGCTGGTGATAAGTCTAACTCTATCAAGAGAGCGATTGGTAATGAAGAGGATGACGATCAAGATGGAGAAAATTCAAATCCTGCTAACACTCCGACATTCGATATTTATCGATCTCGTCAACTACAAAAGCGAGTGAAATGATAAACGGGAAACACTATTTTTTCTGTACATTATTTACAATTTCTTTTCATTGATAAATAAGTCCATCATCTAACTTAAGACATTTTTGTAAATCATCAAAATTTATAGAACAGTTCCTCTATTTTTCATCCAATGAATCGAGAGGTTCAGAAAATCATTCGAAAGAGATATCCCACTTTGGCTGATTATTATTTTCTATCGGCTTCTGCATCAAATTTTTCAAATATCTCATGGATGCTACATTGATCCTACAGCTAGACGATGAGGTCATCTACGAAGTGGCTTCGTCTCAACTCTCTCATCTGGATAAAATAATTGAGTTCTGTGTAAGGAATTGTGCCAATGTTTGTGAACTAGCAATTAAGCTGCCAGTTATTCTAAAAGTAGGAAAAAATTGGGGTCAGATGAAAAATATTTCTTACCATCTGAGTTAAATTGGTGAATTATTTTTTCAACTGTTTAAATCTTTTTTTATGCTATGAGCTCCTGCTGATTGTTAATCAATTTTCATCTATTAACCTATCAGAACTTGGAAAATTTTTTCTTACCATCAGTTGAATGTCTGTGATATAGTTTTAATGTGGTATTCCATGTGAAAATTGATCAGTTTCATCATCGAGTTTGAAAGCCTATCAATTTTAATTGCTTTTCATCTTAAACGTTGATATATTCAACTGTAAATATCAAATGGTTGTATTCTCTTGTGACTTATTGAAAATTGATCCATGATTATAATCAATAGCCAGAATCGTCACCTAACCATAGAGCTGTCATTTGTTACATGAGACGCGCTCCAAAATCTTATTATGCTCAATTTGATTCTCTCTTCACTTTTAATTGATTGTCAGAGTATAAGTTTCTTGTTAAATAACGCTTTCATTAGCAATGAGAGTTGTAAATAAAAAGAATATTTGCATGATAGAGACTTTATTTATTCAAAAAATAAAATTTGATCATTGTTGCTATATAAGTATGCTTCAAATATTACATGTGACGAGTGTCGAACTGAATTTCTAAGTTTACTTTTTCCTCCACACAAAACAGTCTAATTTGGCTTAAAATTTGAGATTCAGTAGAAATATTGATATGATAATTCAATAATGACTGGTGATTTTGCAATTATGTCCATTTTCAGTACCTGTAATAAATTGTTGGTCATTGATTATCATACTCATAAACGAATTAAAATAATGATAGAAGAAAAGAGTCATATAATATGAAGGATTGGAATATTTTTATTCGCTCCGGTGCTGGAAATCAGGAGAAATTGTACAAGTTAAAATGATGGCGAAGAAAAACTTGTAGATAAATTTCTTTCTGGTTCTGCTTAGCAGTGAACTTCCAGAATTAATCCCGGAAAGACTCGTAAATGGTGGAGTTCATCGGACCATCCACTTCCACGATATCATCATCTTCCTCTGTTTCCGGTTCATTGCTTTCTTCTTCTTCCGGGTCCCCATCTTTGCCACGGCTACCAGACTCAGCTTTTTTGTGGTAACTTTTTTCAATATGGGCTTTCACCCAGACCTTCTCTGTTTTCGCCCCGAGGATTACCTCAGTCTTCTTTTTGACAGATTTCCTATCCAATTCAGATCCGTCCTCTAGATCTTTTTGACTGTGAAAAGAGAGAGAGAGAGAAAAAAAAGGGAAAAAATAGTAGTTATTAGTAAAGAGACGTGGAGAGAAAAAGTTGATCAATAATTCATCAATCAATACAATCAGAAATGAAAACGTTTCGCTTACTCAATCTTCGCCGTTTTTGAAAAAGATGTTGCCAGATTGGTGATAGCCAGAATGTTCTCATCGGTCAGATTGAGATTATCAATCAAGCCTTTCGATGCTACCTTAGTCCGGGCTGGGGATTGCTTGGTCGTCACAGACGATGGAGATTTTTTGACACCACTCGACACCGGTACCATTAGCTGGGTTTCCTTGCCCTTGGACACAGCACTGGTTTTGGGTTTGCTGCCTGATGACATGTTGGATAGAGACCAAAATAACAGCACAACACGACGATTCGCTTGCTGAACTGGCGAAGAAGATTGAGCACAATTTAGAAAGTTGATATTGATGTAATCTCAAACAATGGTGAGAGCACAACAGACAATTTTTTAAAATGGCTACTAAAATTTAAAAATTTAACTAAAAAGTCAATGATGAGGTGAACAAGGCAATGAGTTTACTAAATGGAGTTGATCGTCATGTTTATATACCAACTTCAATCACCTTGTTAAGCATTAAAAGTAATGTTGAACATGATTATCGACTCTTATCATTTGAGATAAAATTTGATCGTAGTTGGAACTTTTCTTCCCCTCAAGAGAACATCAAAGTAATCTTTTCAGTTCTAGTATACCTAATCAGGCAATGAAATTAGTCAACTTTCTGTGTTCAAGTTTTTTTCTTCTTCCTACTTCAGCCAATGAACGATCATGATCTTCTCCACCTAATTGTGTTCTTCGACTCTAAATAGTGGAAAGTATTATCTCTATCCCTCATCAATCTAATGATAGAAATGTTTTACATAGATAAAAAACTCTGTTCATCAATCTAGTGTAGTGTCAATGTAAAGCTGTTTCTTGATCATCCAATCCCCAACGATTCTCATTTCTCCAACTTACGTTGGTGATAGTTAGAAAGACGTCCCATGATTACTGATTGTAACCGATTTGTAAGGTTATTTCAAGATCACTATCAGGGATGTCACCAAAGAAGCTTCCAGATCTATCTATGATTGATTTAAATTTTCATGAAATGATAGACCATATCAATACACATGATCATATTCAATACATAAATCAGTGGTTCAACTTAATGAGACTCTTCCGCAGCCATTCCAGGCTTTTCCTCCGAAAATCTTATGATGACCTTTTACTTTTCTCTTTTCTAGGTTACTATTTATCAATATCATAGAGTCAATCATCATCAATCAATAATAGGAATGATCAATTTTAATTTGGCAAAAATTTTGCAATTTTACACACAAAAGTTTGGTATCCTTGAATGGGGTTGCATTGGATTAGTATTTTGCAAAAAAAATTGGAAAAATCCACAAAAAGTTCATGTAATTGGAGAAGAAGAGCTCAAAAAGTGACTTTTCCTTCTAGCTCAAGATGCTCTGGCTTGCACAGGTCGTGAAAATGAATGTCTTCCAGCATTCGTTGAATTGAGAAGAACATTACGTAAACATGGACTAAGAAGCTGTGCTTTATCATTGATTGTCCCATCAGGACTCATGGATGTTGCCATTGCTCGATGAGGTGAAACGTCTTTACTGTATCGACGAGAGAATCGATCAGCATTTCGCACTTTGAATATTTGTGGAAGACTGCAGCGTTTCTTATTGAATTCCGGTAGGCTTGGAATTTCATCTTGAAATATCAATTGACTAGGATAAGTTTTCAGTTTGATAAGATCACGCTTAATTGATGGATCCTTTTTATCCGAAACATTGATTAATTTGATGGTAAGATGGATAGAAAATATTGAAACAAAAAAACATTAGATCGCATCCAAGAGATCATCCATTGAAGAAAGTTATCCAGCATCATAACGGTGACGACATCGATCAGGAAAAAATAGCAATAAAAAAGTTTCCACCAAAAGGATGAATGATAGTGGGAGAGCAGATTTAATATGCGAATATCATAATATGGGGTGAGCGTAAGGAAGGAAGAAGAAAATAAAAAATCAATATTTTTTAATGATAAAAAGTTTTGACTCTATCTTTCTCAAGTGTACTAAAAATCTTGATGTACACATAAAAATAAATCAAAAACTTACATCTAACCAAGGATGATTCAATGCTTTCTCAACGGTGAGACGTTTTTTGGTCTTGACTTGAAGAAGGTTTACGATGAGATCTTTTGCTTCACTGCTAATATCGTCCCATGGATCAGGTGGATACAGGAACGATGCAGTGGTTCGATCTGAAATTTCACTCTCCTCATTGAATGGAAATGTTCCACTGAGACTGACATAGATAATGACCCCGATAGACCACATATCTAGTGATCGATTGTAGCCCTTATTTCGAAGAACTTCTGGTGCCAGATAAGCTGGTGTACCAACGATGGAGCGTCGATATGTTTTCTCACCGATTATACGGGCGAAACCAAAATCGCAAAGTTTAGCCTGAAGCCATATAACAACCAAGCCAGTCAGTCAGTCAGAGAGAGAGAGAGAGAGAGAGAGAGAGAGAGAGAGAGAGAGAGAGAGAGAGGAAAAGAGGATAGGTAAAGATTAGCAATTTCAACAGGTATGATATTGGCGAGTGAAGGAGGAGAGAATAAAATGAAAGATGAAGAATCTAATGAAAGCTATACGAGCCACAAGTGGTAACGAGCTTTGATTTGAATTTGAGTGGGCGATTATCCATGGCCACTAGTCAATATATTGACAGCCTTTGGTGACCATGGAGAGAATGAAGCATGTGAGCAGAGAGAGAGAGAGAGAGAGAAAAAGGAATTCCATGCTAGAGGTAGAGAATTTACCTGAGGATATTCACTGTGAGATGATAGCAGAACATTTTCAGGCTTGAGATCACAGTGAACAATGTTTCTCGAGTGGAGATACTTGAGAGCAACTAGGATCTACAATAAAAAACAAGAAAACAATCAATTAATTAGCCGCAAACTAATTAAGATTCACTGAGTGTGTTAAATTTTAGAGGAGTGTTTCAATTTTAATTTTTTACCTGGTAAATGAGAAATTTGGTTGTTCTTTCTGGTAATCGACGATTTTCACTTGACAATATCATTTCAAGCATATCTCCATGCAACTTTTCCATTACAACAAAAATTCTTTCCGATGTCTCAAACATTTTCTCCAGATTAACAACTCCCGGATGCTTGATACTTTGCAAGATGGACACTTCGTTCTTCAGTTGTTCCTCTTGTTTTCCCGAAAATCTTTTCTTATCAATCACTTTGATGGCAACCTCTCGACCAGATTTCCGATGAGCTCCACCATACACAGTTCCAAATTGTCCAGATCCGAGAATTTCATCGGGAAATATTTGATACTGATGACTCATATCATTACCATCGGTACTTAAATTAACACACACAGCTTCTTTAACCACAGGAGTAAATTCACCTTTCATTAGGGCAGCTCGTAAAGCCATTTCCCAATCACGAGAATAATCATCATTTTGTCCACAAAAAAGACCAAAATTGGATGTTCTCAACTCAAAACTGTGATCATCCAAATTGGATGGAATGATTGCAATTATTTCGGATAGAGGAATCTCTCTGGTATACTTTACACTTGAATCACTGAGATACATTGTCAAAGATTTTGAGCTGAGACGCCAATAGTATCGTTTCTCCTGTTTTGCATAAGAATGGGTTGAAATTAAAATCATGTGTGTTGTTGTTAGAAGAGAGGAGAAAAAAAAGTAGGATTGTCTTGAAACATTAACTGTTTGAAGGTGAAATTTTTTGGATGGAGAAACTTGACTAGAAAAATGATTTTTTTGAAGGTAAAAAAAGATTCCCTCAACAAACAACAACAGATTTCACTAATCAAGGTGGTTAGTTAGGATAAATCGTATCCAAAATGAATCATTGAAACAAAGCTCAATCCAATTCAATTTATGAGATGTGATGATGTTCCACTTTGATAAAGAATCATCATTAATATTCAAGGTATATTTGAATTTCATGCATTGTAATCACTCCAAAATACAATGTATCACAGTATGTATCGGATGGAGAGCTTATCACTGATGAACTTATCAATCGATGAATTTTCATGCAATGCTGGGAAATTTAATTAATTGAATGGAATTTTTTGAACTAAATTTTCGACGATAATCATGATGGCAATCACATAATTACACAAATACACACACATTTATGCAACAAGATACTTACACATGGATCTCGTTCTGTGTAATGGACCATCCAGCCTTCTTTCAAAATTTTACATCCTTTTCGCTTATTATTACGCATACGTTGAATAAATCTCATCAAAGGTAAATGGCTATTGAAATAAAAATGTAAGTTACTACAAAAATATGATCGATTTTTCATGGTTTATCAAAATTAAATGATTAAATGATGATGATGATCATCATCATCTCTCTCATCGACGATGAATGACCATCATCATCATATAACCATCGTCAACATCATCATCACACATCGTTTAATACGTACGTTAGGCTGCCTCGTCTAGCTCCACCATTTTTTTCTCGATGTATTTGATATTCTCGCAATTTGTCCTCATCTCGATAACTATCCTCTCTAGATCGGCCACCAAAATTATCATCTCCAACAGTGTCACCATTACCACTACCTCCACCACCAATGGCACCAATACGACCCATAATACATGGACCAAAATCGTTCTCCTTGAATTCATCATCACGTTCATCCACTTCATCGACATCACCATCATCGATTTCATCTTCTCGATCATTGGAATCAGCTTGATCATCGGATGCTGATGCACTGTAATTGTTGGTGTTATGGTTGAAAAAAAAATTATTATCATTATTACTATTATTATCAAATGAAAACGGAATAAAACCAATCAATATGGTCACAAATTGAGGATCAGATTTAAAATCGGTGGTATTGATGATCACTGATGATGTCTTGGAAAATAACAAATGTTTCTCAATATACATCGTTCAAACCTCGATCAGTACAAGCGTGGTGTACATTCACCCTTGCTTGGATAATGGTTACTGTAGGCAATTCTAAACAGCAACTGATTATTTTTACTTAGTATCAGTCTCAATACGGTCAGTATAGTAGTGAGAGAAAAGAGAGGTTTTTTTTGAGGAAAATTTTTATCCTCATCCATGAATCTGAGAATGGCCACTCTTCCTCTTCCACCTATCTGTCTTTCTCTCTCTCTCTTTTGGTTGATGCAAAAATTTTTCATTCATTAATTTACCTTCTCACTAAGATCTTATAATGACAAGCGAAGCTTATTGAGAGAGAAAGAGAGAGAAAGTGAAAGTAATGATTTTTTTTCTTCCTTACCATCGAGATGAAAAGTTATCACAATTTTCTCAGATGAATAATATTCTGATGAGTGATCTTGACAGTAAAACTGGAATACAATTTGTATCTATACTGCTACTGTGAGAATAGGCTTCACATTGTGTGCTCATGCTAATCAATTGCTGATTTTTTCCTCTAATTTCATTGATTCACATTTACTCTTGAGAGACCGAATATTATTTGCCTGTAAGCTCACGAATACTAAGGAATTGAATATTGTAAACATACATACAATTCATAATCAGTATCTTATTGAAGCATAGAATTGATTTTGATATGCTTCGTTTGTGGTCATTTGTATGTAGTTAAATGGTTCATTCTCTTTATAACATCTAATTTTCCTTTTCTCCAAATATATTCTAGTTCATTTTTCGAAACAGTCATCATTAGTGATCAGTTTATAAAATGATAATTATTATTCAACGCTTACTTGATTGATTTTTCAAATTTTTCTCGCAACGCTTGAAGACATTGTTCACACATTAAGCCATCGGTATTGAATTTTTTTCCACATCTATCGCATATCACAAATTCTGTTTGTGAATCGGTATCATCGGCTACTTCATGGGGCAAGAATGGAATGAACTTTTTGTGAGAGACACTTCCACCAAGACCTTCATCCAGTAATTCATCTGACTCTGTAGATTCTTGCAGTGAAGGTTCAGTGATCTGGAAAAGAGAGAGAAAAAAATTCATCGAGAAAGGTCATCGTTTTGTGACTTGGAAGCATGGGAATTTTGAGAAACATAGATGGAAAGTTCAAATTTCAGTCACTGAAAAATTCTAACATGGGCACAGGAGAGTCGAAATAATCCTCTAAGCTCTGATAATGATGAAGAATTAGAAAAAATTAATTAATCATTTCACACAGTAAAATGTGGCTCGATTGCATGTTGAGAATAATTTTTCATTCTCTGATCTTTTCAGAGGCGAATTTTTTTCTCATCCTAAAATCATGTAGTTGAACAGAAGGAGGTCCTCATAAGTCATGAAAATATTGAATGAATTTTTGCTCAGTTGGATATTTGAAATTCAATCCAGAAACATTGTTAATTATGAGATATTGCCTGCAGGTGAAGGGTTAAATGGTGTGCAAAAATTTCAGTATTTGTGTTTTCTAATTTTGGCGGTAAATTTTTCCCTCAATTTGTGAGAACTCGAGTTCTTGGTGATTGAAAAATTTGAAATCCTCTATTTTCAGATTGAAAATTCTCAGATTCATTTGTCTAACAGGCAGGAAGTGGAGAAAATCTATGACGATGGTTTTCCTAAATTCAAATTTTTTTCATCAATTATTGATATAGTGCAAAGAGAAATGATCTGTGTGTGAGGTTTCGAATAGAAGTTATCAGGAACTCCCTACTGTAATAATAGGCGCGGTTATTACGCTAATTATTCTTGCATTTTTTCAGATTATATGATCATTTCAGTTGATGAAATCATCCTAATCTCACAATTAACTTGATCGGTTGATGTCCAGTTTCATCTCTCCACTCTGCATCATATTTATTTTATTATTTGTAGTTACTCGTTTATTTTGGCGGCCTCGAAAACTAGGAGCGTTGTGTTAATCTTGTTTGTGCAGAAACATGTTTACTGGCGAAAAGATTTAGTTATTCATAGAGAGCAATTTATCATATTAAAAAGATTATGAATAAATGATTAAGGGAAATAAACATCCGAGATATCATCATCATCATTTTTATACTGAGATATTCAAAAAATTCGAAATAAAAATGTCACAAAAAAATTCTCAATCTATAACTTTTCAAAAGGTGCTAAAAGTTTCAATTTCTTTCATTATTGATTGCAAATAATATTAATTTTGCAGATTTTGTTTTCAAATTATAAAGAAAATTTTACGGCTCCTTTATGTTGAAAAATTGCATATCGTGTCAAACATTCGATCATGATCTCAGTTAATCTGAAGGAAAAATAAAATTCGAAAATAGCTTCCGTTTAAATAGGGCCTTTTGATCACTATCTAATCAAAGTTGATGCAGTTAAAAGATGGGAAAAAATCGCTATTAATTAATTTGTTTCAAATAGAGCAAATCTCAAATGAATGGACACATGATCGATCGATTGGTATGTGAAGTATAAAATTCGATGACTTTGAGGTTCGATAAATTGTTATCGATGTTGGTTAAATCCTTGAATTTGAGAGTGACAAGAAAAGGAACTGGATTGCATCCTCAAAACATTTTACACGCGTAACATGTAAAGGATTTCAAAATCATGATTATTACTCTTCATACTGGATTCAATTGGCCTGAGGCAAAAGGAAAGTGGTTTACACACACATATTCAAACTTGATCTCGAATAGAAGCAATACTTCTGGCAAGTATCATCATACTGTTTAGCTGAGAATCAAATGAGAATCAACTGGACAGAAGGTGTACCATCTGAGACTGATAGGAGAGAAAGTTCAGCAAAATGATCTGAGCAACGAATCATCGTCAAAAAACACATCATTCTGACAATCCTCTAATATCTTGTCACCTTATTTGACAAAACAACATAATTGAAATGACCTCTTCCACTGAGAGAGAGAGAGAGAGAGAGAGAGAGAGAGAGAGAGAGAGAGAGAGAGACATAATTTTTATCGATCTTGACATATTCGAGTATATTCATGGTGACAAATGAATAAGCTAGCCTTCAATCAGATTGGATTGATTAAGTGTGAGAGATGAGCTTGAACAAGATCAATTGATTGCTGTTTCGATTGAATCATGTTCATCGATATATGTACAACATACCCATCAAGAAACATCAAAAGATTAGCCCTGATAGTTGCCATTGAAAAATAAATTACGTGAGGCTCTCTCTCCCTCTCTTTCTTTCTCTCTTTCATTCTCTCTCTTTATTTCAATCTCACTCTATTACAAAAATCAGAGAGAAAGAAAGTGTGTATGCATATTATTATCTGACTAATAATTATTTGTGTGCATGTGAACCTGATTCCTTAATTTGTTCGCCGAGCATCCCGGTATACCTTGGTGACTTGGTCGTAAGTCAGCCATAAGAGAAAGAAAGATAGTGAGAAAGAGAAGTAATTTAGTAGAACCTTGTGTGTTTGTGATAATGGATCATAATCGAGTTTAGCCTTTAAAGAGAAAAAGACTGTCAAATATGTTGGGAAAAAAAAGGCGATCAGCTTTTGTAGCCTGATGGACATGTTTGATCACTAACACCACTAACCAAAGCGTGATCTTGTACATGAGGACTAATTATGTGTCATTATCATTTTACCATATAGTTATGTGTGTATTTGTACCACATCTGTGCATACCTGGATAAGGCCTAGCTGACCCATCCAGATTAGTGAAGGATGAACTTTTTTTTTCAATGTTAAGAGGCTCGAATACATGTATGAAAAAAAACACACATACTACACTTTCGGACTCAATTATTATTGATAAAACTTACCGTAGAAAAGTTTTGACTGATGTTTTCTTCTGAGGAACGATAATCAGAATCCACTTGATCACCTTCATCATTTCGTGATCGTGTGAAATCAAAATCGGATGAAGATCGCTGATTACTATGGAATTTTGAATCGATAACTTTTTGCAGTTGTTCATCAATTCGTTCCAAGCTTGATGAGCTACTTGTAAGATCATCGCAATCACTATTGGAGTCAGAATTTTGACCTGTTGAAAGATGTGTGTAAGAGAAAATTTAATGAAATTAATGTATCCTGAATTATATCGAGTAATTGATCGATTTTATCAGATCTTGGGAACCTTAGTACTGACCAGTTAACACTATTTCTATCATGGTACCATCTATCACATCCGAGGCAGTGTTTATCGGCTGAAGAACATTCGGAGATGTGTAATCATGCTTGAATAGCATCACTCGTGGTCCAGCATTACCGTTTTTCAGGCCATGGTCAAGGTCCTGCTGAATTTGTATACATACAAAAATAGTTTAGCCAATATTTCCATCACACATCAGGAATCAACATGCAATGTGAATTATGATCCACTATTATTTTGTTAGAAAAATTATTTCTCAACAGATTGTCAAAATAAAGAAGCTATCGGTTGACAATCAAAATTGTCTTCTCTAAAATTTGAGACATAATTGGAATTTTGAGTTTTCCAGCAGAAAACAAAAGTCGTCAGGATTTTCCGTCATTTTATGGTGAACAAAAGTACAGAAATTTGAGTTTACTCGATGCATAATTAGCTTACAAGACGAATGAAATTCCTTGAGAATTCTGAAAAAAGAATTAAATCAATGCATCTTTGAAATTTTGACAACTTGGAAGAACTCAAAACTGTCCTACACAAGATTTCTAGTCATTTGATGAATCAACTGATATGATGAATTTGATTCCTATCCTACTCTCTTTGCTCATCCAAAATGCCTAAGATTTATTCTCAGAGAATCACAATCACAATCTGACTGATGGATGAGCAGAGTTGTTGCTGTTTGTCGTCATGCCTCCAATGTGTTCAATTTTTGTTAATTTTCGTAATTGACAGCAATGAGTTCAACTAAAGTTTCTAGGTGATAATAAAACTGATAAATTCGCATATTTTCAACTCTCATAGCCAATCAGGTAGTGTTAAGATCAATTCAACTATCGTTGCTACCCATTGCACCAGTCGAAGCATCCATGGGCGAACTTGTTTGCTCGAGGCCATTCATGTCTATCTAGGCCTAGAATATTTTCTCTCCTATTATCGTGATAACCTGATAGCTATAAAGAATCTGAAATATTAAAACACTCCCATGTCCACCCCATGGATACACTGTTCATTGGATAAAATTCATAGAAAGTGATCTGAATTAGTGATGCTTCCATTGGGGGATATGGTCGAATATGAACGATTGTCAAACTGGCAAAACTATTGGACTGAATGTTATTGAAAAATCGAAAAAGACTCAAACACTCGTCCCAGAACGCGATTGATTTATGTATTATCATCTACAATAGGCTTGTTATTTCCAGACACTTCATGAGAAATAAAAAGTTTCCGTAACTATAATTTTCTAGGAAGTTCAGGGTAAAAATTTTCCATTCAATATTTTAAAATTTATGTACAAACAGCATGATAGCCACACTCTCTCCCTAGCATCTTCCTCTCTTTCGTAAGACTCTACAGTATATGTTTTAAATCGTTAAACGAAACGAAACGGAATATAAATGATCATCAGACGGATGAAGGACTACCGCTGCCGATTCATGTCGATCATTTATCAAGCTTGCTGGATATCTATCGATGATACACCGATAATATATACTCGAAGAATCGGACATGTTCATCATCATGGGAAGAAGAAGAAGAAGAAGTAAAGTTTCGGCTTATGTTCCGCAGTTATTAACTTCTTTCCAGGTCAAGTTCATGATAATTGCTATACACAACTAATCTGATCGACTGGACTCATGTTCTTGCATCCACTATCACTCAATGTGGCCTCTCTCTCTCTCTCTCTCTCTCTCTCTCTCTCTCTCTCTCTCTCTCTCTCTCTCTCTCTCTCTCTCTCTCTCTCTCTCTTACTTTCTTCTGATTCCTACCACTTGTAGTGGGCAATTGAGGAGGAGACGAAATAAAAAATTCAAGGGAATCGAACGAAGAGATAGATAGAGATTGTCGAAAAAGAAGTATGAAGAGAGGGAAGCTGAAAAAAAACCCTGTTCCGCGGTCTATTAATGGCCGTCATTGGTCAAGAATAGAAAAAGATTTTGGAGAGAGTAGAGGAACCGGAAAAAACGGTCAAGAGTGTGGATAAAAGTGCAAAAGATAAAGTGTGTTAAGATAATTTTGATGGCCGAAAATGTTATCCAACAACAAGCTCTACATGATCACCTCGCACTTGAATAGATCGTTTTGGTGGGCCAATAATTTTTCAAAAATGAATGATAATTTTCTTGCCATTGAAAGAGAGAGAGAGAGAGAGAGAGAGAGAGAGAGAGAGAGAGAGAGAGAGAGAGAGAGAGAGAGGACGAAAAACTTTTAGCTCCTACCAAATTAATGTGTCCTACTCAGACACAATTGAAAAGAATGAAAAAAAAAGGAGAGAGGGTGAGAGAGGATGAGAGAGAGAGAGAGAGAGAGAAACTTTCAAGAAAATATTGTGTGATAGAGTGGATACAATACCGTAATTCTGATTGTTGAATAATTAAGGATTGATTATGTATGCATAAAAATAATTACCTTCGATTTGACAAAGTCGATAGCTTTCTCTTGTAGTTGCTGAATTGTCAATTTATTTGAAGCAATACTGATTATCTCTTTCATTGGACCCCATTGGAAATATATTTTCATTTTGCCTCCAGTCACATTTTGACTGTCTTGAGGACCCATCGGTGGATGTTGATCACTAGACAGCTTATTCGATGATGATGATGATCTCAAGTCCACCAGCATGAGCTTCGCAAAATTTGATTACTTTTGATTTGCGCTTGTGTCAGCGTATTTGCGACACTGTCTGAGAAGAGGACGTCAAAGTGCTAGAGGGAAAGAATAAGAACGTTAGAGCCATGGTCAAGTGATGAGGTGCCGAAAAAAAAGGCGCCAATAGTGAAGTGTATGAATAGAAGAGAGAAAAGTGGCCAAAAATGCGAGTAAGAATAAGAATATAAACACAAACACAAACACAAACACAGACACGTGATGAAGTAACGTTGGAAAGTTATCACAACAATAATACTATGTTGCACTTCTTCTTCCACTATAAGCCTGATTCACTGAACTTGACCTAATCATGAAAAGCTTCTTTCTTTTTCTCTCTCTTTCTTAAGTTTGATTTCTTAATGTTCTCTCTCTCTCTCTCTCTCTCTCTCTCTCTCTCTCTCTCTCTCTTGTGACTGGTCTCAATGGCAAGAACGAGAATATATATATACGAGTATATACATGTACATGTATATGAAAACTTCAGGGACTCTGGAGCAATCATCATGCTCACAGCGACCATGAACCTCATCGTTTTTCAGTTTGCTAACGCTTTTCGCAACATAATTTCGTGTGATTTGCTGTTTTTTTCTGTACCTAAATTTTTTTCAAGCCTCCTCTCGTTGAATATAATTTAGTGTATATTCAGCATATGCATATTTGGGCCATAACAATGCAAGGAGACAGAATTTTAAATTGCAACATTTTTCGCGTCTCATTGTGCACAGTATAGCTGCTACAGTCCAATCTCAAGGCGGATAAGCCAAGGCAGTGAGAGAGTGAAAGAGTTAAAGGGTTGTTGTTAATAAAATGAGAGGGAGGGAAAATTAATGGAACAATTCTTGTTCTTTCTAGAACAAGGACCATGAAATGATAGAGAGATGATAATAAGTTTTTTTTTCTTGCATAGGCTTCACCAATAACCTCAACACTTGCATGCCATTTCATTAACACTTTCAGGGATCGGAAATGGCTTGACTCATCAAGAATTACTCCTACCTCAACATACCGGAACTTGAATTAATTGTCATCCAAGTGATGATCTAATTTTGTTTCCTTGCCATACAGTAGTTAAGATCAAATCAAAAATTAATTAATCATTCCTATTTTCTACTGTGATCAGAAATTGAGCTCCCAAATTTCCTATAAAGTTCGGAATTTCTCAAATTGAGATTCAAGATTTGGAAGAAGCTCTGAAGAAGTATTACACCTCTCTTTCTCATTAATCTTCTCTCCATCCCACCCCCTAATCAAGAGCATGATGGCATGCAAGTTTGGAGAAATTTAACCATCAAGAGGAGCAATATCATGAGTTACACTCATTTGTTAACACTTTGGCACCTTGGAAAAAGAAGATCATCATTCTTCAACTTTTCACCATCAAAATGCGCCTCACGTAAATTTCATTTAGTCACACAGTTCAGTTAACTTATACATCATGATATGCTACTTTTTTGCCTAAAATATATTTTTTCACATACTTTATACTCTCTATTATACTGCTAATTGTCACATCACATAATTCTTTTGGTACAAAGATTTTGTGATCGAAAAACTTTCTTGATAGTTGCTTTGGAATTTTTTCTTCAATAATTCTGATGTCTATTTCACCTTTCAGACATACAAAATACTTCAGTTAGAAGCTTTTCAAAGTAAAAGGCATCGGTCAAGAATTCATGGGAGCGACCGAGCAATCTGATCCATTGAACTTTGGGTAAAAATCATCACTGATAACTGTGAGGCTCCAATTTCTTGCGCAATTTCATGATAAAACTAGAAACACCCAATCAAAATCACATATCATTCAAATTTTCATCATATTATTGGCTAATGAGAGGGTTAAAACAGTATCAAATGGGAAAGGAAAAACAGGTGAAGTGAGAGGCTCACATTGCTACGTGATATCCATCGCAGAACTTACAGTGGCCATTGATAGGACATTGACAAACGGAGTAAATGAACGGAATTCAATCAGAAGGCGATGACAGTATACTCATGTTAGTTGGAAATTGAGATGAGGATCTTTATGGTACCTCATTGATGACAAAATGAACAAGAAATTGAGAGTCATGATAAAAAATCAGTATAACTGTCAAAGGCTATCGATCTATGAGTTGAAAAAAAGTTTGATTGCTTCAAAGAAAAAGAGAGAGGCTATTGAAACACAACTTCTAGTATTTTCTCTCTCTCCGGTCACTGATCATTTTTCAGAATTATCTTGATCATTTCATTTCTCTGACAACATTTGATCTCTTATACCCTCAAAAATGAACTTTTTAAGAAAAATAGATCGCTCTCTGAAATTTTAACGCCAACTCTCGCTTCGATATCAGCCACATTAATCGGTTATGTGGATCAATAACTGATCAATTTCATAATTAATTGCTTTATTGAAATTCAATTTTTTTTCTGAGCGAAAAACTCTCAAAAAAATTTCTTCCAAAACTGAGCATAAGGTTTGGTTTTTCTTGAGTTAAGAGAAAACTTTTACCCCTAAAAATACTAATCATGAGCAAAGTAAATAACTGTCTCCATTTCCAATATCTATGAATTAATCAATCGAAAAGGAAGAGAGAAAGTCAATTGATGATGATCAAGATTTACCTTATTACCAATGAATGAGCATGTTGAATGTGATTATTCATTTTTCGATTGTTCCCGGAAAGAATAATCCTTTTGCGTGCATGGAACACACACACACACACACACATGTAACCGAATGATTATCTGAGAGAGTTGATGATGCAAATCAGCATGCATAAATATATTCAAAAGAATTATCTGGCCAGTGATTGATTGCTGAGATAATCGCTATCCAATACATAAGCTCAAAAGAGAGTCCACTTGACTAGAATCGTAATCTTATAGCCACTTCATCATGGTAACAGGTAGGAGAAGAGAGGAGAGAGAAAGTATCATGATGATGAGTCTAGTGGCCTTGATCGGTAAGGAAAGTTGAAATCCAAGCCAGTGGTCAGTGTTAAGAAATGGCCTTCATTTCTTCACCAAGTGACCATAATCAACACTCAAACACAGATTACCACTGATCGAAGACCAGAAAGTACCATGATTGGGGAAAGAGAGAGGCCCATTAAAGGTACCATATTTTTTCCATTGGAATGGAAAAGAAAACTTTCAAGACGATCACAAGAATAAGAAATGAAATCGAAATGGAATTCAAATGTCAGATTTACTGATATCCGCCTTCTCAATCCGCTAGTTAAGTGTGTATGAATTATATCATAACAGAGATACATGTATAACGCTAAGCAATGGCCTTAGCTTGTGGGCATTAATCGGTGTTCATAAAGCAGATGCTTAATGAGATTGGGTTAATTAGTTTGGATTGATTGGCAGTGGATTTTGGCAAACACATTTTCTATGGTTTTACATAGTCAGGCAATTATGCCTGGAGGAGTTAAACAATTTGTATTATTATTATTATCATCATGATCGAGATTCTTGGAACGCTTCGAGTGTATCTCCACCCATTCAAGCTGTGAGTTGTCTTCAATCAAATACTCAGATCAATAAGTGACAATTGTTTGTATGGTTAGTATAACTATGAGGAAAAGGATTTCTTAACCAAAAACGATTTCGTGAACTGATCACAGGAACTATTTTTCTAGGAATTCATATTTTCCTGATAGACACTCCTACACCTATCATATTGATCTTTGGGTTTTCCAGGATAAATTGTTACCCAAGAGAGGCAAGATGGTTTTCTGGCGAAAAAATTTCATTATATTACGAAAATTACCGCATAATTCTATGTAATAGTAATTCAAGAAAAGCTTCATTCTGTAACTAGACCTTGATGATGAGGAGGAATGAAAAAAAATGATTGAACAATCTATGAGAATTTTCAATAATGCCAACGCAATTCTCTCTCTCTGCATGAACATGAGGTAGGCAAAGAATAGAAGAAGAAAATTTCATCTCAAGTGTTAAGTATTCAACTGCCCAAAGGTTCTCCATGAATTATCAACACTCAATGCCTACTGATACATAAGTGGTTAAGATACAATGAATGGTTCAGAACTTTCCATGGTCATTGGGATTTACGTCAAAAAAAAAGTTTTTTTTTCTCACTACACACATTCCGGTGGATGGAGTTCAATCATTGATGAATAGAATTGCGAGTATCTCTCATCACTTGAATTCCATGATAGTTTCAAATTGTTACTTTATCAATTGAAATAAATTCCATGATGGTTCATCAAACTCAGATTGCAGAAAGTATTGAAAGGCTTCAGACTTTCCGAATTAGTAACCACAATATGTATCTTTTTTCCACTCAAATCAGCAAAGAATTTGGAATCTTTGTTTCACTTAATGAAGAGATAAGTTAATGCAAATATTTGATGATAAATGTTTGATGAGACAAAGTAATGAAGATGCACTTGAGAGAATTGAGGGCTTCCAATCATCGGCTAATGACTAAAATTTTCACGGTCAATTAAGGAAGCCAAAGGTTAAGATATGTATACATATATTTGAAACTTTTCATGATAACTTTACCAGCAATCAAATGGTAGAGTTTTCAATTTACTGATGATCATGAGAAGGTGAAAAAAATTTTCAAACCAAAGCGTTAAAAAAAGCCGAGTAGCTATTATCAGACTGAAGGATGTTGAATTGAAAAACAATGAAGCGAGAGACACTATTTTCTACATCAATCCAAGACAGGAAAGTGTCATATTGTCAAGTGAAAATTAATTCAAAATTGGTTGAATATTTTAACGATCACCAATCAGTATGGTGAATAGCACTCTATCAGTAATACCTATTTTGGAAAGACAAGAAAGTCGATAAAAGAAAGAGAAATTCCTTCCCATTTAGTATGATCAAAAGCGTGAAATTACTTTCCACCAAAAACTCTTTCCATTTCATGAAAAAAATATTTCTCTCAAAATCAGAATTCAAAAATAGCTGTAATACGAAACGAAAAAGAAAAACTAATACATTTCCAATTCTGACCGGATGCAGATGATCAATGTTATTGTCATTTTTTTTCCTTTCAATAATAAGAATATGAACCTCGAACATTATTCTCATTTCATTTACCTCTACACCTTTACCTTCGTACCGGCTTGATATGTGTAGCCAATGCGAAAAAAAATGTGATAAGTAATGTAATAAGAGAGACCTGTCAAGGATAGAGGAATAAAAAGGAACCATTTTTTATTCTCTTCTTCTTCTTCTTCTTCATCATCATTTCCTTCACGTGTGTGTTATCATGTCTTGGGTGTTTCTAGATTCTATGTTGAGGATAAAAGTTGTTTCCACTGTCGAAAGGCTCTCTCTTTCTTTTTATCGTTATCAGAATACATGTACTTATACACCATTCAAGTTTGAGTAGTTTTGAATAATCATTTTACGAATCGCGTCCTTCGGCAAGAGTTTAGCTGATATTATGGCGATAATGCTGACCAGTTTATAGGGGATTGATGATTACAGAGAATGACTTTGGGTAATAATTCGTTTATCTCAATTCTCACTGGTTACCTAATTCAAATCTCTTCAATAAGTTTATGCTGAAATCGTTTTCTGCCCAGAGACTGGAGCTGATAAGTTCTTGGAACAGAAAATATTTTTAAAGGTTTGATTTTTGGATGGGTCCAAAGATTTGATAGAAGATTTGCTCATGATGTGTAAAAAATTCCTCTAATTTATGAAAATATTGGGAAAACAATCTGAGGAGATTTCTCCAATAAAGTAAGGATTATGATCATAAAGAGACTGCTGTACGATATGATTGAGAAATGATATCGGAATCAGATTAAGCTGCCGGCATATTTTGATTCTCAGATAATCAAAAGTGAAAGTTAACATGATGATGAATCATAACACGATTCTAATCACTCATAGTCATGATTTCATATCAATTTTTGTTTGTGTGACATCAAATGATCAGACATACATCAATGGCCAGAAATAGTTTTCGAGTATATCGGGAGGAGAAAAAACGTGTGAAACAATAAAAAAAATTACTTACCACTAATAGTTGATAAAACAAAAGATCAGTTATGTGCACCAAGATCACTTGAGAAAAGAATATAAAATGATATGGTTCAATATTGTAGAATCGACGTTCACTTGTTCACAATCACTGAAACCATGAGCATTCACGTGTACAGCCAAAGCAATGTGTATATGTACCTAAAGTCCGTTAAGCACCTGATGATAATAAGTTGAATTGCGAGTAACAACTTCTCTGATCGGAAGCTGGGATACAAGTCAAGCTCTCAGGCTCAGGTAGCAAAGAGAGAGAGAGAGAGAGAGAGGAAGAGAGAGAGGAGGGAGAGAAAGGACAAAAATCAGCCTCTCCAGGAACAGGGAGGACGGATAGACTGATGAAATGAACAAGATATCGAGATTCGAATTAATGGGCCAAGGCCATTAACTCTAACATAATAGTGAAGAAAGAGAGAAAGAAAGAGACTGATAGAGTAAGAATGAGAGAGAGAGAAGCGATTTCAAGTAAACTGCTCCTTCAATGTATTCCGGCTTTTAGAAACACTTTCTATTTTCAAAGAGAGTGAGAAAGAAGAGAGAGAGAGAGAAGCTCTCTGATCACTTCCTCATCTTTACACACTCTCTCTTTTTTTCTTTTTCTTGTTGATCTCTCTCTCTCTCTCTCTCTCTCTCTCTCGAATTCCTCATCTTCTTCATCATCATCTTACCTCTTCTTTCATCCGATTACGATTCACTCTTCCTCATTTCACCCTGATGACAGAGCCCGTTTTGACGGCATTTCAGACTTGCTTTCAATTCACCGGCTGCTGACCATGATTTGGGTGGAATAAGTTGAATCGACAAGAAAAAAAACTGAGCACGTTTCAGGACCGTCCGTCGGACATCCGATGATGATCATGAGAAATGGTATCACTATTTTGGTAGCTGATAGATAAATAGGACCTTCATTCCGTAACACGGTGATGAAAGAAGAGGAGAGAAAGAATTTAAACTTGGCATATTCAGAGAGCCTCGAGCGAACCAGTTCATGAAGACTTCGGGTTAAGGTGGTTGGCAACAATGGCTTACTTGATCTTGAGACCATCTTCTTCAATTTATTCGAATAGTTATAGTTGAAGGGGATAAAAACTATCCTTCGAAATTTTGAATTGGCTAGTTTCTTATTGTTTGGATGAAAACTTTGTGCTTAAAATCATCTCTCTCTCTCTCTCTTATTTTCAGGTGAGCTGTATTGATCAAATATGTCCCAAGCTTGGAAAAAATCGAGTGAACATTCCCATTGGGATTGATTCAGATTGTATCAGCTTGTTAATCTAATTGATTTCCCAGCTTGAAGAGATTTGAGTGGATTAATCATCCGATTCTCAGAGTGAAAAATCGTTTTTCACGTTTCTTGGTACGAGCAAAAACTAAAAAATATCAACTCAAAGTATTGGCCAACTGGGATAAGCAGTTCAATGATAAGATTTAACATCTCACCGATTATACACTGAATTAGTTGTAATATAGTAGCATTACAAATTTCACCATGTGTTTGATTCACAATCATCCCATCTTATCCTCTTATCATAATTAGTTTGAGCATTTTCCATTCGGAATTCCGGTTCTCTTCATTAACTTTTACTCTCTCCATTTTTTCATCATCTCGTCTCACTTCCGATCTTTAAGCCCTAAAGATGTGCTCCTCTAAGTCAAACTATTTTACTATAAATTTTACAGACATTCATACTGATCTTTTCTTTGCCCTCAAATTGCTGGACCATAAAAGAGAGGGCACAAGTCATAGACCCAAGCTCAGTGACACTTAACTGAACATAACTGTGGTTGATAAAAATCTGTCGGACAATGATCTCTCTCTCTCACCATGCTGGTCTGTTGAGCAACCCTTCCAGGTCATTCGATGAGAGAAATTGGAAAGCCACTTGTTTCCATGCATGTGAGAAGCCAAAATAGCTGCTCAACAGTACATAATGAAACTGATATATCATGACTATTAGCCAGAAAATGCTGTCAGAAAAGCTCTCTCTCTCTCTCATCGTTTGCATAGATATTTTATCGAATGATGAGCAGTGGGCAGAACGAGATTTCAAGGGCTCTCTTTCTTGATTTCTCATCAGAATTGAATTCCAATTTTGGATAAAAAACTAGACTTGAGTTTGTTTGAGATGAATCATGTCATTTCATGGTAACATAAAAGATGGATGAGAATAAATTCCAAAAGAATCCACAGGTAACTTTCATCTCTGTGTATCTGAAATTGAGTGATATTGATAGTTTTATCGGTAACTAGAGAAGGAAGGAAGTTCATCTGATTATACTGCGGTAATCGTAACACAATTGACTGTATCTTTTTCAAGCCATGTAGAAATATTTGAATATCTGAATGTTTTGATATTTTTTTATCTCAAAAATCATGAAGTCATGGGTTAACTTAATTGCTCCAGGACGAGAAAATTGTAGAAAAATTGTGACATTTTATAAGTTGAGGAACTGAAAAATTTAATACTGAAAAGATAGCAAACCTACAAATTAAATCTCCAGAAACAAATGAAACCTGAACAACATCAACTCCTATCTTATTTCAATAAGATATTATCGATGCAAGAACATGAATGCACATAGGAGTTGATTAATTAAAGCATTAATCTGGTGTAATCAATGTCATGGGAAACCCCACACACCTAAAATCCTTATTTTCTTAGACGAATTTTCTCTCAGCTCCTCTATCCATTAATTATAAAAATGGGCCTCTTATGACATCAAAAAAGCGTAAGAATGATCATAAGCTCTCATGATCATCTAAAAGCGTGAATCAATGGATCAAAATATTATGAAATACAGTTTTTAGGTTTTTTTCACTTCAAACGTCATCACTATCATCATAATCGTAATCTTCACCTCATCATGCACAGAAAATGATTAATGATGCTCTATTTTCATCAATGAAATATTTTTTCAAAAAATTTTACAATCCTCAAACAAAACTACCGTAAAAAAAACAATCCAACGGATCTTGATTAAATTTCTGTTCTTTCGTTCGAACGTCATTGCTTCACTTTTCCCGCCAATAATTTTGGTTGGATAATGTAAACAATGTTTTGAACCGGAGAAAGCATGAAAGCGTGACTTTTGTATCCCAGAATTTCAGAATATTTTGGTATTTTCTCGAGGTTGATTAACATATTTCTCTATATTCCAGGCAGCTATGATACTTTCTCGTGATACAAGATTACGATCAATTATTCTGATCACATTCCACAGCCAGAAGAGTGTGCTTCTGTGTTCCCTCCATCAAGTGCAATTACATTCATATTTCAATTCTTAATCTACTTTGAATCTTTCTCTCTCTCTCTCTCTTCCATCATCATGTTGCTTTACTCAGTGTGTTTACTTAATTTTTTAGTGGTAAACAATTCCGTTTAATAGTCTCTTTTCAATGTGTTAACTTATTGATGTAATTTTTTTTAATCATTTCCAACATGAGCAGCCAGTCTTCAGCTGATCATGATGTAACTTCAACACTTTCATCATCGTCATCACCAAAATCCTCAGCGGCTATCCCTCCTCCACCTCCTCCTCTACCACCTCCAGATTCTCTTAGCATCGGTATTCCTCCGCCACCTCCCCCACCACCTCCAGATTTTCTTAGTATCGGTATTCCTCCACCACCTCCTCCACCACCTCCTGATTCCCTTAGCATCGGTATTCCTCCTCCACCTCCTCCACCTCCTCCACCACCTCCAGATTTTCTGAATGTTGGAATCCCTCCACCGCCTCCTCCACCTGGACTCGGCCCGGGGATACCTCCACCTCCACCTCCTCTTCCACCGTCAATTTCACCATCACTTGTCTCTCCAAGTGATCCAGAACGGAGACCATTTCGAAGTGGTGGCAAGTAAGTGAAAATTTGTGGGCTTTCAAAATAACAAGATGATTAGTGATATAATTTGCATCTTCTTTTCCACAGTTTTTCTTCTCCTCCTCCACCTCCTCCTCCGCCTGGAGGGCCAATGCTGATGCCTGCACCCCCAGTTGGTGGCTGGAATCAGGTGTATCATACAGCGAGAAAACCCCAAATTCATCCTCGAGCTCCCATGAAACCTTTATTTTGGTCACGAATACAAATACTCAATAATGCTATCAATTCGAATCACACTGTTGATAGTGAAAATTCTAAATCCAAAAAAACTTCTACTACTTTATGGGAAGAGATTGAAGAGGAGGCTCCTGATGATTGGCAAGAGTTCGAGAAATTATTCTCTCGTCAAGTAATCACTAGGAAGGTGAAGAAGAAAGATAACGATAATAATTCATCGAAAAGTAAGGAGAGAGCTTACCTCCTTGATTCCAAGAGGGCACATAATATAAATATTCTTGTTACCAGTATGAAACTAGAAATACCAGAGATTGAGAATGCTGTTTACAATTTTGATACATCACTGATTGACACAGAGAAGCTACAAAAAATTCACGACATTTATGCCTCTCCCGAAGAGCTGAAAAAAATTGAAAATCATGTCAAAAATAGTCCAAATATTCCACTTGGTAAACCAGAACAATTTCTCTATGACTTATCTCGAATACCATGTTTCTCCGAGCGAGTATCTTGTCTCATGTTTGAAATTCAGTTTGCAGAAAACATTTCCAACATAGAGGCTAGGCTCAACAATTTTAAGAATGTTTGTAACTGCCTGATGACTAATTTGGACCTCAAGAATGTTTTTGCGATCATATTATCATTGGGTAATTATATGAACGGTGGTAATCGAGATCGAGGTCAAGCTGATGGTTTTGGGCTTGAAATTCTTCCCAAACTTAAAGAAGTTAAATCAACTACCGATTGCTCAATTACACTCCTTCATTTTGTAGTAAAACTTTATTTTGATAAACACGTCACAATGGATGAACTAATGAATACGAAAGGACCGAGAGTGAAACTTCCTGTTCCAGAACCACAGGATCTTAAAAGAGCTAGTCTCATTAGTTTTGATGATATTTCCAAGGAGATTCAGGATTTACATTCCTCTCTTAAATCTGTGGAAGCGAAAATCAAGAAGGTTACCAACTATAAGGAC
This sequence comes from Brevipalpus yothersi, assembly GCA_003956705.1. Taxonomy (NCBI): domain Eukaryota; kingdom Metazoa; phylum Arthropoda; class Arachnida; order Trombidiformes; family Tenuipalpidae; genus Brevipalpus; species Brevipalpus yothersi. Next base: position 265,128 of record QZCP01000079.1, read on the forward strand.
GAAGAAGACTCTGAAAATAATCATGTTGAGCCTTTCAAATCTCGGATGGAGAATTTTCTGGAACGTGCATTCAAGTTACACAATGAACAAGAAGAAAATCTCAGAGAATGTAAAGAAATGTGAGTAATATTGTTCTCTTTGTGACATCGCCTCTAACATCCTGTTTACTTTCAGTTTTCCTGAGCTCATGGATTTTTTCCGGTGGAAACCCAAGTGCAATAAAGACTCAGAGATTTGTAAAGAGCTATTCCAGAACTGGATTCCTTTCTGCTCTGATTTTAAAGATATTTTCAACAAAGAATTGAACAGGAGGATAAAATCTGAGTAAGTTACATCAGATCAAGTTTGTTTCCGATTCTGACTCACTTTTCCTTTATTTAGACTCGAGCGTTTGAAACGAACCGTCGAAGAGAAACAGAGTAAGATGAAGGTGCCTAAAGAGGCTCGTAAGACTTCTTCCAGTCGTAAAGAGAAAATTGCAAATTTTTTCAAAAATCTAGATAAATGAATTTTTTCGTATTCAATTCGAATAATCGAATTTGTTGGAAGAACATATTTTGATACTCAATCGATTCAATACATTCCAACCTTTAATTGTTTTATAAAATTTTTACAAATTGGACTGGAAAGTTTTTGTTGAAGAGTGAGCTCAGTCTAGTCCAACTCGAAATCTCTCTTAGAATCATTAAGCAGTAACAAAGATTTAAAGTATCCGATTAGAATTATGAATTGATGAATTCGAAATCGATTAATATTTGATGGTTCGTGTGATAGATTCTGATGGAGAAAATATTTGCCTATTGCTGTGGCTTTGTTGAGATTCGAATCTTGGAGGTGAAATAGGTGTCCATTTCCGAATCTTCTTCTCCTTGATATTTTTTTCAGCAATTGATCCACTCAATTCATTTTTGGAAGATGATGTATGAGACTGGCGATGGTCGTCACCATTTCCACTTGAGCCTGTAATGGGTGACTCTGGGTGTCCATTCTGTCATATGATTGACATGTAGGAACAGTATCCAAAAGGAAGTTCAGAAAAGTGATGACTGTATAATAATAAAAATAGTTATTGGATGCAAAAAGACAAGTTGGGAAAGACAAATAATTTTAGAAAGATTGATCTATTCGATGAATAAATGCATAAATGCTAGTACAAAAGTGTGACGTTGACCATTCAATATTGATTTACTTCAGCCATCAATAACTTGCTTTGGAATTCAGGATCGAAATTCGTAAATTTAAGCCTCTCAAATTTTATGAATGATAGGGTGCCTTCACCACCATGGAGGGAAAGATCATGGATGAATGAGACTTTACGGGGCTCATAGCCCGTTTTAAAATGTATTTCAATAGGTAAATCAAATCCACCAAAGCCTGATTCACTGACAATGTAAGGAGGCTTTTCAAGAACTATAGTGGAATGAAATTTGGAGAGAAACAATAAGAGATACTAATTAGAATATTCTAAAATTTCTAAAGATCAAGAAAATTGATTTAAAAGAATTATTGATAGAAAAGCACATTTGTTACCTCTTCTTGGATTCGGAAAACTTTTGTGTAGATTGAAAATGATTTTTTCGACAAACGTCTCTAGTTTAACATCATCTACACTTTGTACCCATACTTTCCAATCATGAGTATATCCTTCTTTGGTAGGCCTTTCTCGTAACGTTGCACTATGGCCTAGTTCAATTTGTACCTCCATCATAACATTTCCACTATGATCCGACATTTTGGTAGAACAAAACAGTTTGAATTAAAAGCACACTAGGAAAAGAAAGTCCAAGCAATCAGAAAAAGGATGAATAAAAGCAATCAGATATTGATGAAAGCAAAATGTGCAGAAATATGATTGATTATATGGCGATTTGATATAAGAGTAACTAGAGGCATTGCTCACTTCGCTCGTTCGCTCGGTGTTCGGTCTAATGCGGTCGAAATATGAAAAAACTTTTTACAAAGATTTGATAAAATAGAATCTCTCTCTCTCTCTCTCTCTCTCTCTCTCTCTCTCTCTCTCTCTCTCTCTCTCTCTCTCTCTTTAGCAATGAGCTCACTTCGCTCGATGCTCGGCCTTATAAAAAAAACTCTAGAAAACTCTCATAGAAAGTAAGTAAATAAGTAAATAGATAAGTAAATAGATAAGTATGTAGATAGTAAATTCAGTACTGAAGAAATTGAGGTAAGAACCAATAAAGTTTCATGCACTTTGAATAAATCACAAATTCAACTCTCGCTCACGGAAATCAGGATTAAACTGTCCTTTTTTTTGTTCTAATCTTCTCAACGCTTACAGCCAAGTTCATTAGGAAGAGACAAATAGTTCCAACTGATAAGATAGGGGCCTAAATGGACAACGGTCGGTATCTAATCAGGTGAGGCTGTCTGTCTCATCATATTGAACACGACTGTATATCCTTGAACTAGTTTGCCCTCAAGATCTATGTGACTTGAAGAAAATTTTTGGGTATAGAAGGATAGAAGAGAAGGGAATGAGAAAGAGAAAAGAAAAGAGAGAGGGAAAATGGATGGAATTCCTAAGACACCTAACATTCTAAGATACATACATGTATTTATGAAACGACTCGAGATGGGCAAGAAGGGGTGAAGATTCAAGATGTATGATTACACTTGATAAAAATCATTTGGCATCTAACAAATTATAGTTTCTCTCTCTCTCTCTCAACTCTAAAAGTTTGATCAAGAATGTTACAAAAGTCTGACTACAGTCTGTAGTTTCTCTCAAGTGAGCGAGCGGAAGAGGAAAAGGTTTATCGAAGAAAAAAATCAACTCGGTAGGCTCACGATAAGGTTATTGTTATATTTCTTATTAATATTGTCTTTCTCATTTACATCATGGGCTTAACAAATGAGGAATGTCCAGATGACTGAGAAGGAACTGACAACAAAACTTGTTAAATATGGCAACTTTTCCCAATCGTAAAGCGGGGGCAAAACAAAACAATTTAGAAAGCTTTTTTAGGAAGTTTTTTGATCAAAAAAGGACGGCAAAAGGAAGAGTTACATAGTTTATGAAAAATTATTCTGATTAGACGCCAAATAAATAGTGCCTAACCTTTGGATAAGCATAATTTGATTTTTTTGACTGTATTCTTGTTCAATTGCATGAGGTCAAAGTCGATAGCAGTATCGGAAACGTCATATAATTCGCCCGTCTCCTCGATGATGTCGACTATTTTTTGGAGAACATCACTGTCTCGTGTCTCATTTATTTTGTCGTAGATAATTTTAAGTTGTTCAATGTATTCCGAGTCATGATGTAATCCTCGGTGATGTTGACGTCCAGGAGAAGAGGACATAATGTGCTGTGGTGGGCGATGATCCTCAAGATCATCCATCATAGGTTTCATGGCAGCATTTTTGTGATTATTATAACTCACCGTTGAGTTATATCTTTCATGAGATTGTTTCGAGGCACCTTTTGAATTGTTGAGACTATGATAATCATTCATATTGGTCATAGAATCGAGAGACATATCTTTTTCACCATCGGAGGAATCATCTTTAACTTTCGGTGGATCACCAAAAGTTAGGGGAGAAGATGCATCACAGCTTGATAGAGGGGAAACAGGAAGAGACTCATGCTCCATTTCAGCCATGAGACCAGAAATGTTACAATTAATTGAAGATGCAGAAGATGGGGCACCCATGTAATTTCCACCTCCTGGTGTGTAGGAACCGCTTAAATTGGAAGATGGTGAACAGCTAGGATCTCTGACACTAGCCGGAGTATGCAATTTATCTCTGGGGACTTTCAAATATCTATTCTTGGAGGAATCCTCTGGACTATTAGGAAGATTTTTCCCTCGATGCTTCTCTTTGGTCTTGTCAATATCATGATTACGATCTTTGTCTTTATCACGAATTTTAGTCTCTTTGCTGAGATTTTCTTTCGAGGATTTGATTTCATCGATCTCTCCCAATTGTTCCTTATTGGTCTTGTGTTCTTTATTGCGCGATTTCTTTATCTCGCTGTCCCAAGTCTTCTCTTTTTTGACTGATTTGATTTCTAAGGTGGTTGTTCCCGTATTATTATTATTGGTTAAGCTAATCGTCGTTGAAGTGGAAGATTCTTTTTTCAAATCTTTCACTTTCTGATTAATGTTACTGCCGGTGGTAGCACTTGAGGACACCAAGTCTTTGGATGATGTTCGTTGTTTTTTACTCTTCTCCTTATGACTCTTATCAGAAGACTCTTTTGAAGATGAACCGATTTTGTTTCCAAGGAACTTTTTCTCTTTATCCTCATTTTCGTTGGTCAATGAGGAGGAAGAATCATTACGTCTACGTTTCTTACCACTGCTTCCCCCACTGTCTTTAGAAGTATATTTTTTATCTACGTTGGCACCAGATTCAGGGGTGAGCGATGAAAGTGGTTCAGAAGACTTGCTGAACTTTTCTTTCTTGATCTTTGGACTATCATCATATTTCTTCGAAGACAGCTTATGAGATTTGTCTTTTTCTTTTTTACCTTCAGACTGACCAGAGCTGAATTCACTTTTCAGCTTTTTCTCCTTTTCCAGGAGTTTGTTCGAGGGTAAGCTCGATTTGGAACCACTTGAGGAGATCTTTTTGGAACTTGATTTGCTAGCCGGTAAGCAGCCTTTATCCTTGAATTGATGGTGGAAAAGTAAGGTATCAAGATGAGAGATAAGGTTTGCTAAGATGGAAGTTTCAAAGTTCTTCGATGAGCACAGAATACTTACTTTGATCTTTGAGTGGATAGGGTCAGGAGAAGGCCGCGGTCGAATTGGTGTACCAAAGAGATCAGTAAATTCATTTTGGATAGGTTGTGAATAGGATGCACTGTTGCTTGTTGATTTATCTGTGTGAGAAATCTGAGTAGAATGATGAGCTGATGAATTCGAAATTGATGATGATGTGGCTGTTTGTGTGATCGATGAAGTTGACTGTGAAGATATTGGCCCATGACTGAAGCTTTGTTGACTATGCTGGAGTTTATCTTTGGGAGGTAAAACAGGAGTCAATTTGTTGGTCTTCTTGTCCTTAATATCTTTACCAAGGCTTGATTTACTCAATTTACTTTTGGAAGATGATGCATGAGAATGGCGATGGTCATCACCATGTCCGCTTGAGCTTGACATGGGCAACCTTGGAACTTCATTCTATCAAGTAATTAACATAAGAAAAGGTACCAGAAAAAGGTCAGAAAAGGGACGAAAAAAATTAAGTGGAGTAGTAAGTGAATGCAAAACGACAACTTGAAACGTGGAATGCACTACTGATACGGCTTGAGCAAGTGAGAGCAAGAGTTGTTGGAGTGATGTAAATATCAATCTAGCAACTCAGGAGGAAGTGGGATAAACTTATGAGATAGAGTGAAACACTTAATTTCTGAATCAATTTCTAGATGGCTGTCCAATTTCAGATAGAATGATAGGAATTTTTGCAATGAAAGATAGATAGATTAATGAATAGAGAGAGAGAAGGAGATGATGAAAAAATACATCTATGAAAAATACAGTGAGTCTCTCTCTCTCTCTCTCTCTCTCTCTCTCTCTCTCTCTCTACCGAGGGTGAAACAAGAAGGGGGATAGGAATTACCAAGAGATCGAGAATGGGATAAAAACAGGTAGAAAGCTGGCAATTAAAATTTCTGTCACGTGAGACAAAAATAATTTCATGACTAGAGAGGTTGATTCGATCAACTATCAATGTTGAAAGAGGAATGTGATATTGATAATTGAGGATTAACTTACTTTAGCTCTCAATAGCTTGCTCTTGAACTCAAGATTGGGATTCAAAAATTTGAGCTTCTCAATCCTATTGTTGGAGACTGGACCACCAACAGAATTAAGGAAAAGATCATATGTAAATGAGACTTTACGAGGTTCCTCGCGATTTTTGAAATGTATATCAATGGGCAAATCAAAACCAGCATAGCCCGATTCGCTAACAATGTAAGGCGGCTCTTTTAACACTGTTATAGAGTGAGAAGGAGAAAAAGAAAAAAATAAGAAGTGATGTATGTTAGCAATTAAGTTTCTAAAAGATAGGAAAATTAGTTCTAGATTAGCCTTGTAATTGAGTTTCAAGGCTGATAAAATGTGCTTCAAAGTATCAAGAACAGAACTAGAAGGATGTGAGGTTAGTCACGAAAAACATCATCTGTCAAGGACGATGACCAGGGTTCTTCAACTCAGATAAGTTCTAGGTGAGTAAGAGGAAATGGAATTCATAGATGTATATTACCTCTTTTTGGCTTTGGGAAACTCTCGTGTAGATGGAAGACAATCTTTTCAACGAACATCTCTATTTTAACACCATCTACACCTTGTACCCATAATTTCCAATCATGAGTATATCCTTCTTTGGTAGGCCTTTCTCGAAAGGTAGCTTTATGGCCCAATTCAATTTGCACTTCCACCATATCATTATCACTTAGCCTACCATCGGATCGATCACTACGATCCGACATTGTGGTGGCTTAAAAAGAAGACAGTTCGAATGTAAAGCACAATATCGAGGCAAATCAGTTACTAATAAATACACAAGCCGCAGACAGGAAGAATAAAAAACCACTAGGTATCGATGAAGGCAATGGTTATCAAAATATGGTAGGAATCGAGACGAAGAAGAATGAGAAGAATAAGAAGATATGATGAAAAATTAAGCCACTTAATTCCACAAGTTTCCACTTTATAAATGTCAATATCAATATCAGAAGAATCACAGTTTCTTGATGGTCCTTTCAAATTAAATGGAAAAACGTTGTGAACAAGAAATTTTATGGGATACTCTGAGAGAACGATTTTCTTGGATATTATTGTTGAGATGATGATCGGAGTTTTATAATTGAGATATACAAATAAAGAAGAGGAGAGAGAGAAAAAGAGAAAGAGAGAGCTGATCAGAGCTTTCAAATTGATTTGTGTGTGTGAGAGACGCGCTTGGTGTAGGTAAGAGTATTCAGTATGTGTGTATGTGATTGAAGATGAAGAAGAAGCAGCCAGCAGTCAGCAGCAGTAGTTGGCAGCAAAAAATGATGAGCAGCAAGGTAGGCCACAAAATACGAGTGTGTGTGTATATATATATGGGTGAGTGTGTGATTATAAATCAATTTAATTCACGTGGTTGGTCTAAGAGTACATATAAAATTCATAGTCCACTCAGTAGGAAGTAGGTGAGAAAGATGATCAACGAAAGTAATACTGTGTCTAGTATTATGATGATTAGAAGAAAAAACGATCAAAAACCAAAGGCGCAAACACACATAAAACGAACAGAACAGGATGATGATGATATGGGAAAAAAAGTGTGTGTGAGAGAGAGAGAGAAAGAAAGAGAAAGAGAAAGAGGATGAGAAAAAAAAGTTGGAAAATTAGTTGTCAACAAAATGCGATAGTTTGATATCTCTCTCTCTCTCTCGCTCTCTCTTCACCACAAAAACAATGTCTATATATACATAAAAATTACTTACTGAATAACATCTTTTCCCATGGCTCTAGCATGGATAAACTTAATGTCAATTCATACACATAATAATAATCTCGAATTTTACCACCAATTCGTTTGAGGTCCATTTTTTGGTTGATCACCAAACACACCAAACACACCAAACACAACATATACACACAATTTTTTTGATTTTTTGATCGCTTCTCACTTCATACACTTTTATACAACAGTAAACAGTTTGGCCTTGTTTTGTCGGTCTCTCTTTTCTCTCTCTTAGAGAGAGGTCGCTACCAAGATATCGATCTCACCGCATGTACTTTGTACTGGATCCATGTATTTTGATTTAACTTTTACCCGCCAAACATTACCGATTGTAAGTGTTGTGTGGGACAATATTTTTCTTTGAAACGGTGATTTAATTTAATTTGATCAACATATTTTCCAAATGGAATGTTACTTGATGTGATACATAGTCTGTTTTTACTGTGAGTGTTTGTGTGTGTGTGTGTGTGAGAGAGAGGGAGTGATATTAAAATATGTCAGAATCTGATTCTAGGTAAGTGTGTTGGGAAGCTGTCAAATTTTGCTTACATCTGACAGATTGTATATGTTCAATTGATTGTCTTTGTGTGTGTATATATTTATGGATTAATGTGTGTCTGTTGATTTTTATTTTACAGAGTGAGTCCAGATGAAAGTGAAAATGCACATACTGGTGTCTCATCACGATTTGATGAAGAAGAAAGTAGCTATACTCCCGAAGAGTTGGCTCTCAAGTGTGATATATTGGAGCGAACTAATCTTATGTTGGAAGAGCGAATTGTTGATCTGGAAGAAAAGAATGGTGATCTAGTTCATGCCAATGTTTTATTATTGAAGGAAAATGAACAAATGAAAAGTGATCTTGAGCGTCAGAAAAAAGAATTTCTCATCAAAACTACAGCAGCACGAAAAGTGAGTCGAAAAATTTTCAAAAAGTGTTCTTACAAATTTTATGGATTTTGTTTTCATTTTGCTTCTTTACTCAAGGAATATAATGAATTTATGGAGGATATTAAGAGAGGACTGGAGAAAACTAAACAGCTTCACGATGTCCTGACAACTTTTAATCAATCAATCGAAGATTCAGTGAAAAAGCATGATCCACTCTATATTTTTGACCATAAATTCGATCAAGAACTAGAGTTAGACACAATTGATAATTTAAATTCAACGCGACTCAAATCCTTACGTTCTCTACCAGAGGCTTCGACTTCCATTTGGCAGCAGAGGAGAAATGAGCAAAAAAGCCGTGCTACAAATCTTAGCATCCTAGAGGAGGAAAGAACCTCTACTCCTGGAAAAGGTATTGAAACTCCTCATTCTTCTCGTCGAATTGCACCTAAAGTTCCCGTTGTTACTCCCGGTGGTGGTTGTCCGAGTCCCATCCAGAGTACCTTCGCAGACTGGCAATATCAATCGCCTCCACCGTCCGACAGCCCTTTGAGGAAAAACCCTCTCTCAACATCGTTAGACTCAATTCAGAACTTTGAGCCCAAGTCAGTACGTTTTGAAGTTTCACAAGGTATTTTCTCACCTCAATCAGTTAGTCAATCCATTATACCCGACATGAATGATACGAGAAATGGACGAGAAAGAGAACAAGAAGAAGAAGAACGAGAAAGAGAAAGAGAAAGAGAGAGAGAAGAAGAACGAGCAAAAGAGAGGGAAAGAGAGAAAGAAAGAGAGAAAGAAAGGGAGAGAGAAAGAGAACAAGAAAAAGAAAAAGAGCGAAAACAAGAGGAAGAACGAGATAAAGAAAGAGAAAGAGAGCAAGAAAGAAAGAGAGATCTAGAAATAGAACAAAAGAAAGAATTAGAAAAAGAATTGAATCAAGACAAAACGAAAGAAGTAGAAAACGAAGAGAGAATGGAACTCAAAGAGGACTCACCAGAGAAAAGACCTGTTAAAAGTAATAAGCGAAAAAGAGAGAGTAGAGTCTTTGAGGAAACTTCACCTTTGAATGTTTACATCCCTTGTTCACAAGAAAGCGAACCTGATAGAGCCGGAGCTTCTACCACCAATAACCAAAAAGAAAACGAACGTGGCATCCGGCGTTCGAATAGAAAGCGTAAGCAAGCTCGTGTTTGAGTTATAGCGCATTCAATATAATGTATCATAAAACCTATGCATCACGATAATATTTTATTTCTCATAAATTATCATTTATAAATATCAACTTGTAGACCCGAACAGGTTTCGTAAGAGAATTTATTGTATTCTTAAAGATATTTTGGATTTGCTGATCAATTATTATTACACCAATTATTTGACAAGAAGTCGTTTGAGGTTGCAAGTTTTCCCTTCATCCCTTCGAACTGTTGTTTCTTAAATATTTTTGAGTTCTTGCTTCAGCTAGATTTTGTACTGTAGCTACCAATTTTTTTGAATATAACGTGTAGATGATTGAACGCAGACAAGATTGGATCCGTTAATCTGGTTCTATCTAGTTTTTGGTAACCAAAATTAACTTCGTAGTTCCAGAAAAAACCTCCAAGTATCAAATTCCAGTGAACTATTGAATTTTGATATATTCTTGTAGATAAAACTCTTATACCTTATTCCTATTCTTATATTGATCATTAAGGCCTTGTACTGCCTCCGTTACATTGGGAACATTGAGTTTTATAAATTGAAGAGGATCTGAAAATTGTATGAAAAGTATTTTTTAAGAGTAACTGGCATGATAATTTCCGATAAAAAGTAGGAAGATCAAAAGATAGGTCTAGTTTTTGACACAAATATGGTGTTGACCTTTGGATTGTATCTGAAGTTTTGAAGAATTTGCATCCAGCTTGATTTGTATAGCTAAAGATATAGACTCTAGAAGAAAAGTAGAGATGAGCTATTTAGAACTGAAGTTTTGGTTACCTATTGAGTGGTTTAGCATAATACTGGAGAGCAAGCACGTTATTGGAAATGACGATTATCTTGTCATTTCGAGGTTCATGATGACGGATAAGGAACTGACAGGCTCTGAATTTGTTCGGGTTCATCACATAGAAAAGCTAGATGCAACGAATCAAGAAATTCAATCAATAAAAATTCACATAAAAATTATTAAGCAATGATGGCTTACCATTTCCTTCACTGTCCTAGTTGCCAAATATCCGCAATAGAATTCTGATTTCATGGGACACCATACTTCAGCACACTGTACCTTAGCGATGTACCCAAATGCCTCCAGTTCATGCCAATTGGCCTCATACAATTTTGGGCCCATCAGAGAGTTCAAATCCTTAATCTTGTCATCCTCACGAACTAAAGTAGCAGTGAGGCCCAATTTACAATGAGCTTGAACGATTGTCAAAACTTTACGGGACATTTTGGCGGGAATAGGGTGCACTTCGTCAAGTAACATGAGACCCCATTCTTGTTCTTTCAACCATTTCATGAGTTTGGCCTCATAGCTACGTTTCTGAGTGTGGGTAATCATGATGAATTCAGTGATACAAACACCGCAATCATTATTGGTGGGCTTGTCTTCCGCTTCCGACGTAAATCTACAAATGATACTATCATCTGCTGTTGACCAAAGTTTGAACTTTAATAGAAATGAAATTGATGAAAACTGATAGATGATATATAAATCAATCATTTTTACCATCGTAATGGAATCCATCCATTTTCAAGCAGCCGAGCTGAGCAGTAGAAGAGTATGAAAGCATAGGAATCGAAGTGTTTCAAATATCTACCTGCCATTGGAAAAGTTTGTCTATACCCTTGCTATTATACCATCTAACTAGACTATCATGAAGACCCCAAGCTATTAAATTGTATCCCCTTGTCATATCTGATTCGATTGATGGTTCTTCACTATTTTCCAGGGAAATCTGATTAGTATTGGCAAGTGTGATTGGAGAGTTGATTTCTTGAATGTTTCTATCTGATTCGTTGTTGGCTCCTAGGTGGGATGTTTGCTGTCTACTGGAAGAAGATACTCAACTAGAACCACTAATTTTCGATTTTGTTAGAATTCCGCCTATCTCTCCTGGAATTTTTTCCTCCTCTCCATCGTTGACGGTCATCTTATTAATAGATATCAGGTTATATCAGAGATGAGCTATTGATGACTGAAGTTTTGGTTACTTATTGAGTGGTTTGGCCTGATACTGGAGAGCAAGTACGTTATTGGAAATCACGATTATCTTGTCCTTTCGACGTTTATAATAAGGAACTGATTGGCTCTGAATTTGTTCGGGTTCATCATATAGTGAAGCAACGAATCAAGTGACCAATTTATGAAAATTCACGTTCACATCATCATGAGTCTGGCCTCATAGCTCTTCATATAACATAATAATAAAATACCATTTAACGATATTTCACGTCCATGAGATGTTGGCTCCAAACGGAAAGAAGACATTTGACTAAAATAATCCGAGATGAAACTCATTTTGTGCTCGAGACGCTTGAGCATTCAAAATTCAGATTGCTCTTTGTGATTGATTTAAACATTAAAGGGCTCTTCAATGGGAACCAATGTCACCAATTCTTCGATTCATAGATCTGAAACCTTCTTTGGTGGACAAACCCGTCATCCCTGATGGCGATGTTGAAATAAGCTTCCGAATTGATTACAATCAGTGGTCATGAGACATCTCTCTAACTATCATAAGAGTAAGATGGAGAAATGGGAATCGTTGCGGATTGGATGATCAAGAAACAGCTTCACAATGGACACTAGATTGATGAACAGAGTTTTTATCTATGTAAAACATTTCTACCATTAGATTGATGAGGGATAGAGAGAATACTTTCCACTATTTAGAGCTGATGAACACAATTAGGTGGAGAAGATCATGATCGTTCATTGGCTGAAGTAGGAAGAAGAAAAAAACTTGAACACAGAAAGTTGACTAATTTCATTGCCTGATTAGGTATACTAGAACTAAAAAGATTACTTTGATGTTCTCTTGAGGGGAAGAAAAGTTCCAACTACGATCAAATTTTATCTCAAATGATAAGAGTCGATAATCATGTTCAATATTACTTTTAATGCTTAACAAGGTGGTTGAAGTTGGTATATAAACATCACAGCAAACTCCATTTTATTAATTCGTTCATTTGGTTTCATGACATTTTCACTCATCATTTTAGATTTTAGTTGTGATCAACAAATTTTCTGTTGTGCTCTTACTATTCTTCAGGATTTCACCCTTTTCGACTTTTTAAATTGTGTTCAATCTTCCACGCTGGTTCAGCTAACGAATCTTCCTGTGCTTTTGCTATTTTCACCTCTGGGCAAAATGTCATCACGCAGCAAGCCCACAAAAACTGCCAGTGCTGTGTCCAAGAGTAAGGCCACCCAGCTGATGGTACCGATATCGAGTGCGGCAGGAAAATTGGCGACGTGTAAGACGATCAGATCCCCAGCCCGGACTGAGGTGTCCCCAAAAGGCCTCATCGAGAGCTTAAACCTCACGGACGAAAACATTCTGGCTATTACAAATCTGGCAACATCTTTTTCAAAAACAGCAAAGATTGAGTAAGCGAAACGTTTTCATGTCTGATTGTATTGATTGATGAATTATTGATCAACTTTTTCTCTCCACGTCTCTTTACTAATAACTACTATTTTTTCCCTTTTTTTCTCTCTCTCTCTCTCTCTTTTCACAGTCAAAAAGATCTAGAGGACGGATCTGAATTGGATAGGAAATCTGTTAAAAAGAAAACAGAGGTTGTACTAGGAACTAAGACTGATAAGGTCTGGGTACAAGCCCATATTGAGAAGAATTTCCATCGGAAAGCTGAGTCTGGTAGCCGTGGTAAAGATGGAGAAAAGGAAGAAGAAAGTGATCAACCGGAAACAGAAGAAGAGGACGATTGTCAAGTGGTGGAAGGCCCAATGAACTCCACCGTGTACGAGTCGTTCCAGGAGTGACTGTTTTGGGGCAAGAAAATTCAATTGTTTGCCAAGCAAATGGGAATTTTTTAACAGTGTTTTTTGGCCATTTATTACATTTGGTATTCCGGCACTGGTTTAAAAAATAAAAAGATTCAAATCTTCCATTTTATTCAACTCTTTTCTTCTATCATTATTTTAATTCGTTTATCAGTATGATAATTAATGACTAACAATTTATTACAGGTACTGAAAATGGACATAATTGCAAAATCACCAGCCATTATTATATTATCATACCTACTGAACCTCAAATTTTAAGCCAAATTAGATTGTTTTGTGTGGAGGAAAAAGTAAACTTAGAAATTCAGTTCGACACTCGTCACATGTATTATTTGAAGCATACTTATATAGCAACAATGATCACATTTTATTTTTTGAATAAATAAAGCCTCTATCATGCAAATATTCTTTTTATTTACAACTGTCATTGTTAATGAGAGCGTTATTTAACAAGAAACTTATACTCTGACAATCAATTAAAAGTCAAGAGAGAATCAAATTGACCATAATGAGATTTCGGAGCGTGTCTCATGTAACAAATGACAGCTCTATGGTTAGGTGACGATTCTGGCAATTGATTATAATCAATTTTCAATAAGTCACAAGAGAAGAGGATCATTTGATATTTTCAGTTGAATATATCAACGTTTAAAATGGGAAGCAATTAGTATTGATTGGCTTTCGAACTCAATAATGAAACTGATCTATTGTCACATGGGAATCCCACATTAAAATTATATCAAAGACATTTAACTGATGGTAAGAAAAAATTTTCCAAGCTCTGATAGGTTTGGAGATGAAAATTGATTAACAATCAGCAGGAGCTCATAGCATAAAAAAAGATTTAAACAGTTGAAAAAATAATTCACCAATTTAACTCAGATGGTTAGAAATATTCTTCATCTGACCCCAATTTTTTCCTACTTTTAGAATAACTGGCAGCTTAATTGCTAGTTCACAAACATTGGCACAATTCCTTACACAGAACTCAATTATTTTATCTAGATGAGAGAGTTGAGACGAAGCCACTTCGTAGATGACCTCATCGTTTAGCTATATGATCAATGTAGCATCCATGAGATATTTGAAAAGCTTGATGAAGAAGCCGATAAAAAATAATAATCAGCCAAAATGGGATATCTCTTTCGAGTGATGAAGCGATTTTCTGATCCTCTCGATTTATTGGATGAAAAATAGAGGAACTGTTCTGTAAATTTTGATGATTTACAAAAATGTCTTAGGTTAGATGATGGACTTATTTATCAATGAAAAGAAATTGTAAATAATGTACAGAAAAAATAGTGTTTCCCATTTATCATTTCACTCGCTTTTGTAGTTGACGAGATCGATAAATATCGAATGTCGGAGTGTTAGCAGGATTTGAATTTTCTCCATCTTGATCCTCATCCTCTTCATTACCAATCGCTCTCTTGATAGAGTTAGACTTATCACCAGCGTTGGAATTGAAATTGGCAGCAAAATGTGCAGAAGCTTTAACTGCTGTATCGAATAGTTTAGAATTTAGTCCAGAGGTAGCTCCGGAATCTGGTTTTATTGTCGGAGGAAGTTTATCTGAATGAACATCAATCAGTTTGCTACTTCGAAGAATGTTCATCAGTTCTTCTACCATTACAAATGGACCATGAAATGAGCTTGGATGTGGCAGTTGAGCAAGAAATTGACCAACAGCAGGAGGAGGAGGAAAAATACCTCCAGGCACAGAATGTGAACCGGGAACAAGGACTGACAAGGGAAAAATAATTTCAATGATTAGAAAAAATGTGTAAACATTATAATAAAGGCAACTGGACACTCACCTGAGGTCATCGTGGGTTTAAATGGGATCATTTGATCGAGATCAGGATTCACACGATTGGAGGTTGTTGGAGTTTCCGATGATGAATTTGAATTTGTATTGGTCGGTGATGAGACACTCATTCCCATGGTGGACAAAGGTGAAGCAATGGAAAGGCCATTGGCTCCCGAGCCTTTCAGCGAGTATCCAATGGATTTGAGCTCGGTTGGTGAGCATGGTAGAAGATCTTGAAATTTATACCTATCCACAACAAATAATGTTTCAGAGGTGACCTTAAGAGCTTTGGTCATCACTGCAGCCCTTCTCTTTTCAACTTTGATTACACTCGACAGATCACCAATGTGTGATTCAAATTGAAGGAAACGGTTCCATATTTGAATGGAATCTTGGGGTTTTAATGAATCGTTGGTTAAAACTTTCTCAAAAACAACTCGAGCATTATTCTCCTCATTCAAATGACTTAGAAAGTCGATGTATGCTGCGAGATAATTAGCGTTAGCATGATACTTTTTTAATCCTAGCTCAAATATGTTACAAGCTACTTTTTTCTCTTTAGTGCAGTAAAATTCCATCATAGCTGCACAAACATAGATATGATGTTCACATCGTTCATCTTCACGAGCTCTTCGGAACACAGCACGAGCCGCTTTAATACCTTCAGAGCGTCGTGAAAATTTCATGAACTGTATATACACGAGAGTGGGGTCAAATTTGGGCTCCTTAACTTCTAGCAAACGTTCATAAATTTCCCTCGATTTCTCTTTTTTGTTTCTCCCCTCTTCAAAATCAGCGTAAGCAAAATGGATTAACATGTTGGTTTTGAGTAAACCATTTATAGCTCTATCATACACTGCAGCAGCTTGATCTTGTAAAAGTTTTCCTCCATTGACATCACCTTTATCGCTTAAAATTTGGGAATTTTCATTGAGAAACGCTGCATATTCATACCAAATATCAGGATAGTGACCCATGCACAGTAGACATTGTTCATATGCGAAGATGACTCTTTTGACCATCTCTTTCGTGTCCTCTGTTCGTAGTGGATTACTTTTTTCCCATGCAATATACTTTCGCCAGAGATCCAGTTGCTTCAAATCCTCTGGTCGACTAAGAGGAGGCAGTGCTGGAGCATTCCTGTTGATACCTCGGGTGATTGCCTCATAATCTTTGGCTACTCTTCGAGCATTCATATACTCTCTACTTCGATCATTAACCATTTTTTCAGCTATCATCTGATTGATACTGTGCTCATATGCTATGTAATCTCGCCAAAATTGATCAATATTCATCATCGGATTCACAACACCTCTCTGGTATACCTTACGTACAGCAGTGATTTTTTGATTCTCAGCATAACTACCGACAGCTTCCACATTTTTGAGAAAAGAAACATAATCATTCCAGATGGAATATGAATTCAAATCTTTGTCAATTTTTTCCAAGGCAAAATCGTATGCTTGAGCCATCTTTTCTCGAAAAGTTGGTAAGGTTGCTTTGGTTTCCTGGCAAGAGAAGTGAAGGTGGAAGAAAAAACGTTCAGCGAGGGTGTCCTCAAGATAACCGAGATTCCGAGTAGGTAATGAATTCAGCTAGAGCAAAAATCAGCTTAGGAATGAATTTCAAAGTGATTCAAACTCATTTTTGGAAGGGACTATCATTTTACTTCAGCTTAAGCTCCATGAAACATTAGCTATCATACTCACATATGATTCTCTTTCACTACTCTTCTCTCTTTCTCTCTCAACTCTGAAAAAATGGTGAATCATAATCATTAACCATATTATTAACCAATTGATCAATGGCCATAAGTTATAGAAAATCGATCATCATTATGAATATCAAGTCAGACATTTAATTTGTCCAGAGACAGTCAAGCAATAGTCATAGTGTGAATGAGTGTAGGTGTGTGTGTGGTTGAATGCTTTTTTGATTTGAATGATTTGAATGATCAGTATGGATAACAACACATCTTTGCAAAAATTGTGTTCGCAAAATAGAAGATTTTATGATGAAATAGGAACAGAGAGGAAGGTGGGATAAAAAGAATTCAAGGAACACAGATTCATAGACAAGAGAAGAATAATATGTATGGATGATATCCGTTGAGAAAATATGATCAAGACTTACTTTTACATAATTAAGGTAGCACTTCCACAATTCTATATGAAGTACTTTCATCAAACACCTTTGAAACAATTGTTCCACCTTGGTATAATTGCGAGCTTTCATCTCCTGATCAATATACAATTTCCAGTATCGCCCAGAGAGTGGAAATTGTGTTACCAGACGCTCATAGAAAGACCTAGCATCCTCAAGCTTTTTACTCGAATATTCTTTGACCAATATTTGCCACGCTTCAATGTCCCAAACATTATCTTTCAATCGTGCTTCCGCTCTCTCCATACGTTCCGACATCATTAATCTTGATTATGCAGAATTGGTAACTGATCACCAGAAAAAGAAAGGGGAAAAGAGAGAGAGAGTCTATTTTTGATACATATACAAGATGATATGTCTTAAATATGTATATTTTTTTTTGCTTTGCAATTCAGTTTTACAACGGAAACAGAGAGTTAAAAGAGAATGAAGTGATCATATACCTCTTTTCCCTAACCAAAAAGGTGAGGAAAAAAATTACAGCAACAACCGAAAAAAAAGTATGTTTCTTATTGATGACAATGGTGATGATGTTTATGTTGATGTTGATGATTGATCAGTGGACCACTTTTGGGCTGGCTGGACTATATATCACTTGATAATGGTGGACACACTTTCTACAAAATCATGGGACTCAAGGGGAACAACATGTACACTAATAAAATCAATAATCAACCCAATAAATTTGATTAATGATGTTGCAATTGTGTGTATGTATTCAATTTTATCGAGCTAAAAATGCAACAATCTAAAAAGCTTTAAAATGTTCAACCTTTTTGAGCGGCGTGATAGAAAAAAAAATATCGATACTATAAAAATGAATATCGATACTTTTCTGTTTCTTTTTGGCAGAAAATTTTTTCAAAAATTTTTTTGGCAGCAAAAAAATGCAATCAAAGTGTAAGTTTTCTATCCAGATTGTGACAAAGTTTGATTTGATTTATTAGATTAGTTTTGCTAGATCATTTGGGAATATCACAAACCAATAGTTTGTTGTGACTCCATCATGTATGGTGGAAAACGTTCACATATCGAAAGGTGAACAGTTTTGACAAACTTTGGAACAAAAAAATTTGATCAAGAAGATTTGATACTAGATCGATTAACTCAAAATTCCCATTATTTGTAAATTCTAAAGTGTCTGTGTGATATAATTCTGTGCATAGCAGCATTATGAGTCAAGCACGATGAATCAACAGCAACAACAACAGCGGCAAACTGCTGATGGTCACCCTAGCCATGGTAATAATTCTGTTGGACAACAGCAGCAACAGCAACAGCAAGCCCAGCAGCATCTTTCTAATCAAAGCTTTATAACTAATACTCATGGGCATAACCTATCATCACAAATGTACTTACAGCCATCTCCACTACAGTATATTTATCAATTGGCACCCAATATGCTTGCCAGTATTCAAACGAGTAACAATACGCTGCTTCAATTACCAAATACCAGCTCCGTTGCTTTACCTGCCAACACAGGTCGAGAGCAGAATTCAAAATCCAGAGGTATCGTCATGCCTCCTCAACAGCCATCTATAACTACCACAGCTCAGGGACAAACAATTGGTAGTTTCAAGACTCCTGATCGCTTCAAATTCGCTCAAAGTCCAGCATCCAGCAGTCCTATTCTTATTCCTCAGATTCAACAAAAATCGTCTCCTCTGATGAACCAATTTCCAATTATGGTTGGTTCTAATCGAATTCAAATAATTCAACCAAACCAATTAAATCAATTAAATCAGCCTGATTCATTCGTCATTCAATCACCTCTTGGACCCACTCAAATCTATCTCAACCCTTCAGCATTGCCAGTTGCGATGAATAATACTTCTCCTATCATATCTTTGGCCACCAGTCAATCTCACACTGCCCCTATCACGTGAGTCTTGTTAACTCGAGTTCTTTCATATCTTCTATCTGCTATCAAATTAATTATTCTTCTTTCCCAGAGCCTTGACCAACGCAACTCAGGGTATGACTGGTCAGATGATTGAAACTATACCTACGTCCGTACCCCTTTCTATTCAATCTACTGCTCCAACACAATCGCTAGCAGTAGCCCCTTCACCTTCTATAGTCAGCACTGCCACGCGCCCCAGACAGATCAAACCAGCTCAAATACTAGCAAATGTTGGAACCCAAACTGCTAAAGGTTGGAAAATAATCATTTGAGCTGAAAAATTTGCAATTTAGTTCATATTTCATCTATTTCAGGTACCAGTGATTCTAACACATCAACCTCAGCTACCTCTACCACTTCCACTCCACAATCAGGACCCCTTAAGACTATCAAGAACGCGAAACTTCCTTTGAAATCGCAAGCTGATCGTGTTCAGAAAACTATTCATCGTGAAATATTACCATCTCAAGGTTGTGTTTCTGGTCAGGGATCTCAGACCATTAATGTCCATGCATTTCCCAATCAATCCAATGACATCACCATCCCTCACCTTAGCCATTCAAATATAAGAGAATCTCGTCCTCATCATCAGATGAATAAAGACAATGAGGTAACTGTCACCTTGGTTTCACAGACGAAAACAAAAGCAATTGGCACAAATAAGCCTCCAGGTGAACGTTTGCGAGGCAGACCTCCTACCAACAAGTTCCCATCAAATGGAGTGAAGGAAAGGAATGAGGCGAAGAGTAATTTCGAATCCCGAGACGCTTTTGCTGGCGACAATATGGAGAGGGCGGACAATTTCGTTGATTCTATCCGTGAAAATGGAATCTATTTGAATTGTGAGCATTTTGTTACTCCGATAAATCACTCAAACAAACTGTCCCTTGAAGTAGCCAAAGAAGTTGCTCCCAAGCTCCCCCAAAAAGCCATAGTGAAACCTTTCCTCGATAATCCAAATTTTCTTACTCATGTGATTGATGGTTATATAATTCAAGAAAGTCCCTCTCCATTCCCACCGATGGATCATAACAACAATAACAATAAATCTGAAAACGATGTCGCTGATAGTAGAGACGAATCAACCAATAACGACCCAACTGAAGCTTCTCCTTCATCATCCCCGAGACCAGAATCGGATTCATGTGAAAACTGTGGTAAAGTTGGGATAATTAAAATGGGTGGAAAGAAGAAAAAACAGAAACGATTCTGCTCCAAAATGTGTGCTTTCAAGTTCAATGATCTCAAAAAGTCTCAAAAATTAGCGAATGAAGCTCAAAACATCTCTAATACTAGAGAATCGGAACCCCCTCCTGATTATCCGATGGATGACACTGAGGGCATTTATATTCCAGCAGGGGATAGAGATCCGCGCCTATGGAGTGTGAGTTTTTTCGTTTAATCATGTATTAATATTCTGTGAAAATTTAGCTTTTAATTGATCATAATGATTTTCCCTCTCTTTACCCAGATTGAAGACGTCTGCGAGTTCGTGCGTAATATACCTGGTTGTCAGGAATGTGCTGATGAATTCAAATCTCATGAGATTGACGGCCAGGCACTGAAGTTTCTGAACGAAAAAAATCTCGTGGAAACTATGTGTATTAAGCTTGGTCCTGCACTTAAAATAGATAATCGCATAAAGGCGCTCTTTAAAGCTGAAACTAGCGAATCGCAAGCATGAATTTTCTAAATTGAACTTATCTTAAGCCAACATTTTTATCTTTTACCCGAATTTATCATATTGAAAATTGACACTTTTTCTCTTTACTTTTTGTGCTATATTATTATTCCATCGAATCTTATGGAATCATGATTTTCATCTAAAAATTATATAATATATAAGGAATAATAATGCACGTAGTACGTGAGCACTTTGAAGTATTCCTACCAAATTTGTATCTCCACTGAGTCCAACCCGTAATGTGTTCTAGTGTGAAATGCAATTGTAAGAGGAAAGAGATCAAGGAATCTGGAATCTGGAATCTAGAATCTGAGTATACATTTTGATGGAAATTAGTTTGATGTGAGTTCTTTATGATGGAAAACGTATTTATATATCTGAAGATAGTCAGTCGAGAAATTTTGGAACAACGAATTTTATCAAGAGCTTATATCTTCGAATACTAGATCGATTACCTGACTATTAACACCATGAGAAGAATGGTCGAGCATTTTGGAAGCTCCGAGTGAATTGTTCCGTCATAACTCTGATTCGGCTGCTACTACCTCGCCCTGCCACACGAATTCTTTCTACTACGATTGTGGGCATTTGGACCAGCTCAGCCGGACTTTTGCTCTCTTTCAAGGCTTGAGTGAGATTTAATATCTGTCCTCGCATGACGGACATCTGTTTTTCAAACAAATTTCTATCAAAGCCTCGATCGATCTAAAAAGTTGCGAGAAGAAAGCAACATAAACAAGCAATATCACAGACTCAAGTGATTAGGCTCTTACCCTGAAAAGTTCATACAGCTCATCACAGAGCTCTTGAACATAGTTCATATCTGATAGCTGAGGAAGAACTAGATCAACGATTGCTTTGGAAAATGGGACTTTTGCGTAGGACAACCAAGCCCAATGAAATGGATCTTAAGAATAAGGAAAAAAATAGTGCTTATTACATAAAATAATTAGAAATAGATGTAATTCTTCTTACATGCTCTCCATTCATCTGGATGTTTGAAAGGAAAAGATAATCCATTATCAATAGCAGCTATTTTGATTAGAAGTTCTTTGTTTTGTGCTCGGTTCGATGATTCTACATGCTTTTTTGGTTCGTCTTTATTGTACTTGATCAACCAATTATCAGTGCTTCGATCGGTGTTTCTGATGATGTAATCTAGAATAACTAATCTCTCGAATTGGAGTTGAAAGTCTCGTTGAACATCTTCAGACGGAGGATTGTCTGTGAACAGCTTCAGGACTGTCGAAGCATCATCGTAATCATTAACATATGTTTGGAAAGATCCAACCTGAAGGTTTGTCACCAAGAACAACAGATTTTTAGAAACGGATTCATGAATGGAATAGAATAAAAACAATACCTTGTATGGAAGGCCAATCCTATTAAAGCGCCGACCAACAGTGGGGAACCTTTCAGAGAGATTTCGTTTTGTCTTGGCCTTCGCTCTATCGATAGCGCTGTAATTAAAAGTTTTGCTAGCCAACTTAACAACCTAAGCACACAATGAGAATTAGAGAATGAGAATAAATTAGGTATGCAATTGCTTGATTAATTACGCTTGGCTACATTCTAGATGATAATGAGGTGTAAAGAATATAAGAATAAATATTCCCTATCCTCACACTATATGTGGCTTGAAGATGCTTCCTCGTCTCACTTTATCAATAACAGATGATAGCTAAAATAGACTCACTCTAGTTTTTGGAACAATATTCAATTGAAGCTTCTGATCAACTATGGAAGCTCCTACTTCAGATAGATATCCTTGATTGGGAATAAGACAGCCACGACCAAAACAGCAGGGACTACAAAGTTTGTGCATCCATTTGGTCCATTTGGGATTCAAGAGACCGTATGGTTCTTCATCTTTTGGTTTGAAAACTCCGATTCTTCGCTGAGGACACGATAAGAACGAAGAGAGAAAAGAAAAAAAATTTGCATCAAGATCAAATAATTCTCATCATGACCGATCAAAACGACAGCCTCATCTTTTAGCATGAACTTAATTATGAATCTAATGGAATCCATCAACTTACCAATTGGGAATCGAGAACAAAATAACTACCACTTGATCCTTTGGAGATACGTTCAGGATAGATCGCCTGTTCAATGGCAACTTCAGCTTCTCGTACCAAAGCTGTGAACTCTGGATCATCCTCGAACACATTAATGCTCATTGACCAGTGGTCAATCCTGGGTCAGGTCTCATTCTTTCAAGTAGTGGCTGTGATTACATGTATCATTCACTTTTCAGCTGAACAGCTTGATGATGACTTGAATTAAATCACACAACAACAATTGGATTATCTCAATAATCTTGAAGGTTTTTGAGCGGCTTTTGATATTGACAAACAAAATATCGATAGTTGCTATTTAGAAGTCGATATCCTTGTGTCTCCTTTTTTCCGATACACACGGTGAATTGCTGTGAACTACATAAGTTTACCAGTGATAGTTGAATTTAAGGGCTCATGCTGTACAATGATGCCTTAAACACGAGCTTGCTTACGCTTTCTATTCGAACGCCGGATTCCACGTTCGTTTTCTTTTTGGTTATTGGTAGTAGAAGCAGATTCTCTTTCTTGTGAAGGGATGTTAATATTCGAAGGTGAAATTTCTTCGAAGACTCTACTCCCTCTTTTTCGCTTATTACTTTTCCTCTCTTCCTCTCGTTCTTCTTCTTCTTCTTCTTGTTCTTTTTCTCGCCCGTTTCTCGTCTCATCCATGTCGGGCATGATGGATTGACTAACTGATTGAGGTGAGAAAATACCTTGTGAAACTTCAAAACGTACTGACTTTGGCTCAAAGTTTTGAATTGAGTCTAACGATGTTGAGAGAGGGTTTTTCCTCAAAGGGCTGTCGGACGGTGGAGGCGATTGATATTGCCAGTCTGCGAAAGTACTTTGGATAGGACTCGGACAACCACCACCGGGAGTAACGACGGGAACTTTAGGTGCAATTCGACGAGAAGAATGAGGAGTTTCAATACCTTTTCCAGGAGTTGAGGTTCTTTCCTCCTCCAGAATACTAAGATTTGTAGCACGACTTTTTTGCTCATTTCTCCTCTGCTGCCAAATGGAAGTGGAAGTGGAAGCTTCTGGTAGAGAGCGTAAGGATTTGAGTCGCGTTGAATTTAAATTATCAATTGTGTCTAACTCTAGTTCTTGATCAAATTTATGGTCAAAAATATAGAGTGGATCATGCTTTTTCACTGAGTCTTCAATTGATTGATTGAAAGTTGTCAGGACATCGTGAAGCTGTCTAGTTTTCTCCAGTCCTCTCTTAATATCCTCCATAAATTCATTATATTCCTTGAGTAAAGAAGTAAAATGAAAACAAAATCCATCAAATTTGTAAGAACACTTTTTGAAAATTTTTCAACTCACTTTTCGTGCTGCTGTAGTTTTGATGAGAAATTCTTTCTTCTGACGCTCAAGATCACTTTTCATTTGTTCATTTTCCTTCAATAATAAAACATTGGCATGAACTAGATCACCATTCTTTTCTTCCAGATCAACAATTCGCTCTTCCAACATAAGATTAGTTCGCTCCAAAATATCGCACTTGAGAGCCAACTCTTCGGGAGTATAGCTACTTTCATCAAATCGTGATGAGACACCAGTATGTGAATTTTCACATTGACCCACTCTGTAAAATAAACATTATAGACACACACACAAAGACAATCAATTAAACATGTACAATCTGTTAAGTACAAGTAAAACTTGACAGCTTCCCAGCACACTTACCTTAAATCAGATTCTGACATAACTTGATATCATTCCCTCTCTCTCACACTCACAGTAAAAACAGGTATATATCACATAGAGTGACAATAAATAGAGTTCATTAAAAAATATGTTGATCAAATTAAATTAAAACACAACATACACAACTTAATTCAGATTGATTTTTGAGCGGCTTTAGAATCAAAAGTTTTGATACAAAATATCGATACTTGATTTTCTGGAATCGATATGTCTCCTCTTTTTTTTTGATACAATTTTCATTCAATATTTTGATTTTGATTTTCAATGAGAATCAAGATTTTCTCTGTGTGTCTGTTTTGTGTGTGTAAAAAGTTGTAATTATTAATTAATTAAATTATCTATTATTTTGAATTGTATTAATTATGGGACGAAAAAAGAAGAAGCCAATGAAGCCATGGTGCTGGTATTGTAATCGAGAGTTTGATGATGAAAAAATTCTCATACAACACCAGAAAGCGAAACATTTCAAGTGTCCAACATGTCATAAAAAATTGTATACAGGTCCAGGTATGGCCATTCATTGTATTCAAGTACACAAGGAAACTATTGACAAGATACCCAATGCTTTGCCCAATCGAAACAGTGTTGATATTGAAATATACGGAATGGAAGGTATACCTGAAGCTGATCTCCGGGAACATGAACGTCAAAAAGGCTCCACAGACGGTAGTTTCACAAGTCAATCATCCATTGGACCATCGGTAATGGGAGCCAAATTGCCACCATCATTGGCCGCCAATTCAGCGGCAATGGCTGCGGTGGCCACCGGAATGATTCCACCACAAGCTGTTGGCCTCAATGTAGCCTCAGGTGCATCACCATACATGTTACCTGGTTATTTACCGACACCACCATATCCACCACCGGTTGGCATATCACCAGCCGCTGTTGGCTCAGCCAACCCATACAATCTTCCAGCCGGCTATGCGGCCATACCACCGCCATCATTTATCACTCCTCAACAATTGGCCAGTGCTCCACCACCGATGCCTGGTATTGCGTCTCAACCTAATCAGCCTCTATTTCCATCAGTTAACAGTGCTGGTGGAGATGCTGGAATATCTAATGTTGTAGGTGCTGATTTTAAACCTTTAACACCTACCACAACCAGCGCAACAATATCTAAGCCCGCTTCTACAGTGGCCTCTTCAGGTGCTACATCTAAAATTGTTCATCCTGAAGAAGATATTTCTCTGGAAGAATTGCGCGCTAGACAGAGTAAATATACCAGCCCAAATAATAATAGTAATGTACAACCTAATCAATCGGGATCAGCCGTATACAATGGTGTATCTGATGGTGCATCCAGTTATTCATCTCCATCTCAGCTTCCAACACAAAGCTTACCTCCTGTTAATCCTCCTCCCCCTATGCCCAACCATCCACCGTCTTCTGGAGCACCTTCATTCCGATCAACATTTAGACCGGCATATTAATATCAAGGATTACCCTATTGATTGCATAAATGCACCATATTTCGTCGTTGTCAAACTCATTCATGCAAAACTGGGTCAAATAGAATTGTGTTACTTGATTAAAGTAACTTCTATACATCTTTGGCTCATCTTCAAATCAATTTATGAGTACAAGTATCAAAAGTAAAAGAAACTCTATTGGTACGAATTATGATCTTCACCTAAAGTGTGATTTATAATGGGATAACATTTCCAGCCATTGGGAATTTCTCAACACGAACATCACTTCAATAAAAACTTTTCTGACAGTAAGCATCCATTTTTCTCCGAACCTCTGCTTGAACGAACTGCTAAGTCTTTGTTGTATATGAGAACATCCAGAATTGCTCATCATCATTGCTAAGCAATACACTTACCCTGTATCAGCTTGGAGGTCAGTTCTCAATTCTGATGCTGACATGAATTTTATATATTGTATTCTGAAATTATTTCAAACAAATATGCTCGATCGTAATTGGTTTTAAAATTAGAGGAAATATATATAAATATATTCTAGCTTACAAAATGTGAGCAGGTTTTATGAGTAAAGAACAGTTTAATGAACTAGAATACCCCCGTTTTATGTAGTGAAATTCATGATGATTCTGAAATGGAATTAGTGATCCTGACCTTGATCATAACTATTGGTGGGAAAGTGGCTAATTGGCCTTGTGGGTGTGTGTGCGAATCAACTGAATTTACTCAGCTGAATCAAACCACATGCAATCGGTTGCCCAGAATTTCCTGAACGTTTGCTTTCCGTATCACCACTTCGACCCAAATCATCAGGTTTATCTGTGATCTATGTTTAATAGAGAAAATATTTCAGAATATTTCAGAATCATTTTACTGAATTTTCAAACCATCTCTCTCTACTCACCACAACAGTTCTGTTGAGCACTGAGTATCCTCCAGTCAAGCTAATTATTTGATCTGTTAGATCGAAGTAGGCTATACCATCTCGATCAGAATAGATATTTCCCAAATCTCCAACATGTCTAACCCAATCATGTTTACCACCATGATCAGTTTTTTGAGGATTATAGTGTTCCCCACCAGTGGAGCAATCATTGCCGGTCAAAGATTTCTCCAAAATATGCAATCCATGAGCACCCGATGGTAGACCCACCACTTTGCCCCGAATAACTACCTGTTCATTCTCCTGGAAGAATATCGATTAGTTTTCCTAAAGTTAATTCAGATCTACATAATAATCTATGATGAAATTCTACGAATTACGCAATCCTCTTACCTCCTGTTCGAAACTTATTGTTCCTGTTATTTTATCAGATCCACGAATTTCGGCCACTGCACGAGCAACACGGTGCTGTGGAAAAGTGTATCCTCCTGGAGGCGGAAGAGCTGCATAAGCTGTTGGCATACCTCCTTGTCCAGGTGGATAGGTTGGATATCGAGGATACCAGCCATATCGATCATCAAAGCCCATAGAGCTGTCAGCAAAATTAGCTGGTCCTGGTAAAACTGGATACTTAGCGTCATAATTATAATTTGAACTGGACGATGGATAGATGGGACTCGATGGTGGTGAACCGAAACCAAGGAAAGGTGATGGATAATTTGGTGAACCTCCTGCTGGATATGTTTTCGGAGGCATCATCGGAGAAGGATATCTTTCACGATATTTCCAAAAAGCACTAGTATCACCGTATGGGTCTCCGCCAGCCGCTGGTGACGGTGGAGGGACACGATTTTGATCGAAATAGTTGTAAGGGTACTTTGGTCCTAGTCCATAAGTGTTACTGGGTCCATAACCACGATAGCCTGGGAATCCACGATTGGCTATCGAGAATTGATAATGAAATTGACTTACTCAGATAACGAATTCGGTTTTTCCGGAAATGAGAATTAAAAGAGAACTCATTTTGTTGAAAGAAATAATTACCTGATGGAGAAGAAAAATCCACTGGATAATGGGCACTGATAACCCTTAATATTGATAGAAAGCTGATGAATTTGATAAAATTTATCCATCTCACTTCAAGAATCATGGTGAATTATGGTGATTATCAAATGATTTGAGTAAGAACTTGACGATTGAACTAGAAATGAGAAAAGAATCACTCTATTGCTCACTCCAATCCTAATGAGGGGTCGTTTCGTTTATTCACCGTGAGCTATGACGATGATTCCTGATGATGTTGAAAATATGAGTGACTTGCTTACTCTAACTCAACTCACAATTCTAGAGAATAGAGAAGTGGACTTTACCGCAGAAATGATCAAATCGAATGCAAAAGAGCTTGCTTCCTGATGGTCGTGATGATGAATCAGAAGGCATCTCCCCTTCTTCTCTCTCGCAAGTACAAAAGACTGAAATGTATTCTATTGGTGTTAGAGCAACTGTGAATCCGTTTACACAAGTCAGGGCCAAAATGACTACGGTTCACTTAGAATGAGTAAGTGAGAGAGAAAGAAAAAAGATCACAAAGAATCAAATTTGCTTATCATGGAGCTGTTACACCAAGTTTGGTTCATTCACAAGCCCATTCACTCATCTATCGCGATGTATGTGGGATATTTTTCTGGTCATTGATCTTAGCCCTGACGAATTTTTCTGTTTTTCTGTTTTTTTAGTGCTCAAAATGATGATGATCATTGTTGAATTGTAATAATTTATACTTTTGTAATATTTTTTATCATGAGCTTTCGTCATCACAACAATCCAACTCAAACGATCCGAAACCGAAGATATATATTCACAAACAAAGATTTTAGCGAACATTTTCCCCTTATCTACAAGAGTTAATCCAATCTTGTTAACTTCCGTGAAAGCTTCCGGGCTGAAATGTATTGCACTAACATGATATTGATCAGCTACATGTCATGGATTATTTATGATTTATTATAAACATGGCCCAACTCAGCGATTCAATTTTTTTTTACTCTCCACTTAAATGAATCATAGTTGACTTGGAGTATTTTTCGTGAATTACCGACTGAGAGACCTCTTCGAAGAACTGTTCATGTAGTTTGAAATTCATTATACTAACCATCCTTGTGAGTGAAGATGCTAAGAGAAGAATGCAGAAAAATTTATTTAAATCACATTGAGAGATAACTAGATGTCAAATATGAGATATCAAAGAGCGAGTTCAAGAATAATAACAAGAGAAATACAAAAATGCAAAAGAATGTCAAGAAAATTCTACGAATGGCATGGATAGAAATGGACTATCTGACCTGTGAGCGTATAACTTCAGAACATTGGATGCCGATGCAGCGTGGAAGTGGATTCATTCAGCATCATCTGATTCAACCACTTCCCATTCTGATGGATCGAAAGTAACCTGATCCTGAGGCTGCAGTTTTTCATAATAACTTTGCCGCTCTTTTTCTAACTTGTCCTTCTCTTCTTTTAGAAGCATGATGTAGTGTTCAGCTGATCTTGGAGGATTCAAGATCATTCGCTGATTATCTTGGTTCAGAACATGTAATTCGCAGTACTTTCTTATGCATTCCCTGACTTCTTTGATATGATCTTCGTAAATTTTGAAAGAGGGTTTAGGCTCCGAGCTTTTCGACTTTACAGGGATCAATTCAGAATGACAGAGACGACGGATATCGCAATAATCGAGAAAATGGAAAGCATCCAAGTCTGGTGTGTATGGAATGTCGGACTGATTGAAAAAACAATGATCAATATTTGTGATGATCGAATTGAAGGAAGCCTAACACGAAGAAAAAAGAGTTCATGAGTAATTTTCTAAGAGAAAATTTCGTCCATAATTCTCATGACTCACCATTCGTAGAATATGTCTTTCCTTCAAATCAATTGTACTTTGCTTATGAGATAGGCTTGTTTCGCACAAGTCAGAAACCGAATTTTTATCATTGGAATGGGTGATTTTTTCACTAAGATTTGGAATATTCAAAGAAGTACATCTGGATGGATCGTTTTCATCGACAACCATAGCAAACAATTGTTGCATAATTTCCTGGACAGTTTTCATGTCTGGTCTTTTCACGCACTCATCATCCCAAGAGGAAACCATTAGCTTGAGAAAAATTTGATGTACCTCCTCAGGTGGCTTCAATCTTAGACCTCGAGCACCAACTTTAAGCAACACCTGAAAAGACTTCAGATCTTTGAAAGGCTTTTCTCGTGTAATCATTTCCCATAGTAATACACCCCAACTATATACATCACATTTTTCTGTATAGCTTTCAGTTTTCATAACTTCTGGTGCCATGTAAGAGACACTTCCTCTCTTGTGTGACCTGTGTATCAACTGTACGTAGTGTTCCGAAGTCACACAGCTTAACTGTCATGCAATCATTGAACAAAAGTATACTGAAAAGAGAGAGAATTAGAGAGAGAATAAGAAATGATGTGAATCAATATAATGCATGGTAAGCGTGACGTAAATTATTCACTTTTGAGGTTTCAGATCTCGATGCATCATTGGTCTGGGTTTGAGCGAATGAAGATAGGCTAGTCCACAGGCTGTTTGAAGACCCCAATTAATTACATGGGATAGAGAATATTCAATATCGGTAAGTTCATGTAAAATTCGTGACAGAGATCCAATTTCCGAGAGTTCCATGACCAGAGATTTTTTTTCATCTTTCTTCGCAATTCCAAAAAATTTGATAATATTTGAATGATTCAAAACTGTTAAATGCCTTATTTCACCATCGTTCTCATTACGGTATCTAGGTATTTTAACAGCAACAAGCCTATTTTTCCATACAGCACGATAAACAGTACCATACGAGCCACTCCCGCAATCCTGTATCAAATAATGATATTGTTCTTCAATAGGCCTAATACATGATTCATCAGGTAAAAAACAATGATATGATTAAAGTCATTCTCGCTTACCGCAATATATTCTATTTCTGATGCTGGGATCTCTAACTCTCTTTCTAATGCATCGTTCTTTGCCATGCTGTAAAAATATGATTCGAGATACACTTTGTTCTCGAGACTAGATTGTTACAGATTAAACAAATGAGCAAAACTACAATAAAAACCAAACTGCAAACTCCTAGGAATATTTAAAGGCTCTAGATTCGAATATTTCTCATGCAGAAAACTTTCTTGAGTCGAATAAAATTTTACCCGGTCATAAGACATAGTAACGAGGGGAGCCAAGCAACTATCATCTAGATTTCTTATTCGATGAGATAACAGTAGCAACGCTCTATGGAAGAAACTAATCTTCCATCGCTAGGAATGTTTATTATGGCCAACATAAATAATGAATGCAAACTTTGTTTCTCATTTTTTAACGTCACTCAGAAATTTGCTGAGAAAAGGTTGTTGGACTCTAATCTCTGACAATTTTTCGCTATCGGAAAATATACGAATGATTGAGACTAAATGAATCAAGATAGGTCCCCTAATTCCATTTCCATCGAAAGCAAGAGAGATGCAAGTTAATGGAAAGAGACTCTAGACTTCACACGAATGCCAGTGTAGTATTTAAGGAATTTCGATGAAGTCATGTTCCTCATTCATTTTTATTCTATGGTAATACAATTCTCTACCGATCACGAGACTTCACCTTCTATTTTCTGATCTTTCTGATGTAATCTAGGTATCAGCCGTACGTAGTATTCTGAAATCACACAGCTTGACTGTTCGGCCAACATTGAACAAAAGTATACTAGAAAAAGAGAGTAGATAAGAATTCCATTAAGAGGGTAAGATAATAAGAGCAGATATCAAAATATCAAATTAATCAAATACTTTTGAGGTTTTAGATCTCGATGCATCATTGGTTTAGGTTTGAGCGAATGGAGATAGGCTAGTCCACAGGCAGTTTGAAGAGACCAAATAATCACATCAGATAGAGAGCATTAAAAGAGTATTAGTAATCAGTAAGTTCATGTAAAATTCGTGACAGAGATCCAATCTCCGAGAGTTCCATGACCAGGGATTTTTTTTCATCTTTCTTCACAATTCCAAAAAATTTGATAATATTCGAATGATTCAGAATAGCCAAGTGCCTAATTTCGTCATCTTTCTCATTTTCGTGTGGTTTCTTAATAGCGACGAGCCTGTCCTTCCATACAGCACGATAAACAGTACCATAGCTACCACATCCACAATACTAAATTTATATCAATAAATATTATCGTTCTTGAATAGTTAGATAGTTATACTATAATTTACTAGGCACAATGGTTCGAAAGGGAATGATATCAGCACAATTATTCTCCCGCTTACCTCTATGTATTCTATTTCCAATGCTGAAATCTCGAACTTTCTTTCCAATGTATCGTTCGTAGCCATCTTATGTGGAATATGTGATTACTCTGCACTCTCTCGCGACGACTTGAATGTCAAAATTTAAGGAATGGCTAAAATGAGTAGAAAGGAGAACTTTAGTAAGGAGTCAACAAAGTTTTCTTTCAATAAATGAAATCATGTAAGTGCACCAAATTTTTTTCTAAATCCAGATGATCACACTCATATTAACATAAAAATTTGTCACCTTTAAAAACAAAGTCTGACAGAGGAAGCCCAGCAACTATCAGTTTTAGATTTCTGATTGAGTTAAGGAAGATGCTGCCTCTAAGAAAGTTAGGCATGTATCAAAAGTGTCTCATTGAGAATGCAAACCCAAATGCACACGGTGTGATCCTGTATCGGTGAGAGTATTTATCCGTAATCGTTAGAAAAGTTACTCAGTTTTTCCTCTTCCTGTGTTAGTCATAGATACAGAGCTACTTTTAGCAGAGCTACCATCAAAATACTGATTGCAGGATCTCGATTTACTGGCTGATCAAAAAATATACAGATGATTGGGACCAAACGGATCAAGCTGGAGGGGCAATTTTATTCTCAATGATAGCAAAAGAGATGCAAGTTATTGGCTGTCAACGATCTCAGCTTACACAGTTGAATATACACAGCAATTATTCATATAATTTTGAGTCTGTTCAGGGTAGGGATGTGAGCTGATCGATAAACTGATCAGAATCAATTCAAATGAAGAGGCCTGGCGTTGAAATGATAGAAATGAAAAAGATTACTCCATCTCATTTCCAATTTCTTTCATTCCCCTCAATAAGAAAACCCCTAACAAGAACAACAAGACAAAATACAAGTAAAGATAGAGAAAGGAAAATAAAAATATAATATCGAGCACTGCTCCCATGAATGGACCATGAATGGAAGCGAGTACTTTCTCTAAATATGTCATATGCCTTTGTCCATGTGCAAGTCTTGCAAGGTATAAATTATAATTTATACATTTTTTGGCTATATGCCTTATCCATCTCACAGCTGGATTAGTCAGAAAGGGCAGGGGATCATCATGATTGCTGGATTGAAAGGCCATCAAATCGGAGATGTAAGGGTTTCCAAACTTTTTGTAGGAGCAGTAATCAATTTCCGAAATAATTGGAGAAACGAGAGCCTACCATGAAAAAAAAGAGTTCATGAATCGTTTTCGATAAGGAATTTCTTCACAATAACTTAGATCGTGACTTACCATTCGATGAAGATGTCTTGTTCTCAAATCAATTCCATCTTCCATTTTGCTTGTCTTAAATGGGTGAAAAAATGAATTTTCATTATTGGAATCGATGACCACGTCAGTAAGATTCGAGATATTCAATGAAGTACATCTAAGCGGGTCGTTCTCATCGACAACGAGAACAAACAATTTTTCCATGATTTCTTGAACAGTTTCCATATCAGGTCTATCCTCTGGCTTATCAGTCCAACAGAATGCAATTAGTTCAGGGAAAATTGGATGGACTTCTTGGGGTAACTGTAATTTATGACCGTTACAGACAGCGAAATAAACTTGATGAAATCCTTGATCAATGTAAGGCTTTTCTCGTGTAATCATTTCCCACAGTAAGACACCCCAACTATACATATCACATTTTTCTGTATAATTTTCAGTCATGATAACTTCTGGTGCCATATAAGCAGGACTACCTCTTTCTGATGTGACCTGTGTATCAACCGTACGTAAGGTTCCGAAGTCACACAGCTTAACTGTTCTACCATCATCGAACAAAAGTATACTAGAAAGAGAAAAGATAAGAATTTCAGCTCATGAAGACTGTAATAAGAGCAGATAACAGATCATTTCATCAATTACTTTTGAGGTTTCAGATCTCGATGCATCATTGGTCTGGGTTTGCGCGAATGAAGATAGGCTAGTCCACAGGCTGTTTGAAGGCCCCAATTAATCACATGGGATAGACAGTATTCAATATCGGTACGTTCATGTAAAATTCGTGATAGAGATCCAATCTTCGAGAATTCCATGACCAAGGATTTTTTTTCATCTTTCTTCACAATTCCAAAAAATTTGATAATATTTGAATGATTCAAAACTGTTAAATGCCTTATTTCACCATCGTTCTCATTACGGTATCTAGGTATTTTAACAGCAACAAGCCTATTTTTCCACACAACACGATAAACAGTACCATACGAGCCACTCCCGCAATCCTGTATCAAATAATGATATTGTTCTTCAATAGGCCTAATACATGATTCATCAGACAAAGAACAATGATATGATTAAAGTCATTCTCGCTTACCGCAATATATTCTATTTCTGATGCTGGGATCTCTAACTCTCTTTCTAATGCATCGTTCTTTGCCATGTCGTAGGAATATGATTTCTTGTACACTCCGTTCTGATGACTAGATTTTCACAGGTTAAACAAGCGAACAAAACTAGAAGAGAAATCAAACTGTAAATCATCCAAAATATTTAAAGACTCTAGATTAGAATATTTCTCATGCAAAGAAAACTTCTTTGATCCAAATAAAAATTTAACCCCATCATAAGACGTAGTAACAAGGGGAGCCCAGCAACTATCAGCTACAGATTTCTTAGTTTCTTATCCGACAAGTAAAGAGGGCCCGTCATTTGACGGGCCATTTAGATCAGAGTGAATTTGGAATGTATTCAAACTGAGACGCTCACAGCTCGCTTCACTACATACTGGCCAGCATGAAGGGCTAATTCTTTTTAGGCCTCTGGCGTTGGAAGAAAATGTAAGAGAAAGAGAAAGAAAGAGCAAAAGAAAGAGGCAGAGAAAGAGAACTCGCTACGCTCAATTGACTTTTTATCGGTTTGCTGCGTTATGATGGATAGATAGATGAGGCAACAGTAGCAACACTCTGTGGAAGAAACTTTCTCTAAGAGTGTTCATTAAACAATCCAACATAGACAAACAGTAGCTGCGAAAAAGTTCGAACTCCTTCCCTTACATAGCTCTATTATAGACATATCATCATACACCTCTAGCCTCAATATAGTCTAGTGTTTGAGCTGTCTATATTGCCTATTAATATTCTACTAAGAAAGTTATTGAGCTAAGTGATGTTCAAAGCGAAATGAAAAAGTGGTCCTGTTGAAGAAATTTTTTTATGATCTAAAATTGATGCTGAATGCTTATTTAGTTTCTCTTTTTTGAGGACTTCTCTGAAATAGGATCAAAATGGAGTTTTTGGGCTCCAATTGGCTAGCGAATATAATTGAAGAATGTATACAAGGTGAGGATAATCAAGTGAATCAAATGAATCAAAATAGATTTGCTAGTTCGATTTTTATTCATTGATAACAAAAGAAATGCAAATTAATGGGAACTAATCTTAGCTTACTCTATTAGACATCAGTGGCGATGAATCATTTACGCAATTTTGAGGTAATTGAATCGAGTTTCTCCTTCATTTTCACAGTTATGGCAACACAGCTCTCTACCGATCATAACAAGACTTCATCTGATGGTGAACGGCTAGATATTTGTTAACAATGTTTTTGACTATGAATTTTAAATATAACAAAGAATATGAGTGATGATTGATTTGAGACATTTTTTCATACAATTTGTAAGTTATGATTGAAAGACCAGATAAACTAGAGAAAGGAAGTTTATCGCATGTTCCATTGTTTTGACTCAAGAAAACAGAAAAAAAGCAGACTGGTTGAAAATCTGAAATCATATCGAATAGGGAAATCAAGCTTTGAGGTAGGGAACGGAGAGATGAATTAATTCAAAGGGTACCAACGAGAAGGAACATTCCAACAAAAAATCGACTACCATTCGATTATCGAATGGAACAAAATCTGATTCACGATTGTTAGAATTAGAAAATTCACAATCTATCATTACTTGTGAGTCGCTCAATATCAATCCCTTCCCTCTATTGAGCACTCAATCGAGGAGTGCTTTAAAATGATCAATACAAGCATCGAGAGGATGATAGAAGAAAAGTAGACGATCTTTGCAAAAAGTCTCAGTTTTGGTCTCTCTCGGAATAGACTCTCCGAGAGTGCCTCTCCCCGAGAAAGGGAATATTCCAAGCAGTACATGAAATAATTTTTACTTCTTTGGCTAAATGCAATAGCGTTCGGATCAACCATCTTATATTCCGAAGAGTCAAAGAAGATAGGCTATTGGAACCACAATATCGGAATTGGAAAGCCAACAGATCAGAGATATGAGGGTTCGTGAAATAATTGTTCGACCAATGATCAATAATCGAGATTATCGAATTAGAAAGAGCCTTTTATGGAGGAAATATGAGAGAAAAAGTTGATGGATTGTTTTCATCGACAACAATAGCATATAATTCTTGCATGATCTCCTGAACCTCTCTTATACTAGGTCTTCCCTCCGGTTCATCATTCCAACAGGATGCCATCAATTCGGGCAAAATCGGATGAACTTCCTCAGGTGGCTGTAATTTTAAGCCCTTCACACCAACTTGAAACATTATCTGGTAAGGTGTCAGACCTTGAAAAGGCTTTTCTCGTGTGATCATTTCCCATAGTAATACACCCAAACTATATATATCACATTTTTCTGTATAACTTTCAGTTTTTATTACTTCTGGTGCCATATACGCAATGCTACCCCTTCCTTGTGTGACTTGAGTATCAACTGTACGTAGTGTTCCGAAGTCACAAAGCTTGATTGTTCTGCCACCATTGAACAAAAGTATACTAGAAATAGAAGGAAAAAGGAAAGAATTACCATTGTGCAAATTAGGTGAATTACAAGAATGTCTAATAAATGTGTCATTGATCAATTACTTTTGAGGTTTTAGATCCCGATACATCATTGGTCTCGGTTTATGTGAATGGAGATAGTCAAGTCCATTGGCAGTTTGAAGACACCAGTTGATTACATGAGAAAGTGAATACTTCACCTCAGGACGCTTATGTAAGATTTCAAACATAGAGCCAATCTCAGAGAATTCCATGACCAACGAATGTTTCCGATCTTCCTTCAAAATTCCGAAAAATTCGATAATATTCGGATGATTTAGATTGATCAAATGTCTAATTTTATCTTCATCTCCCTCATTTTCGTATGGTTTCCTAATAGCGACAGGCCTGTCTTTCCATACAGCACGATAAACAGTACCATAGCTACCACGTCCACAATACTGTGTAAATTAAGATTATCGGTTTTCAATGATTACACAATAATTTACAAAACACAATCGTTCGAAAGAAAATAATATCATCAAAACTTCTCGCCTGCTTACCTGTATATTTCCTATTTCTGATGCCGAGATCTTCAACACAGTTTCTGATTCATTGTTCATCGCCATGCCGTAGTGATATGTCCCGAGGTACAATCCGTTCTGATTAGTATATTTTCACAGATTAAACAAACGAACGAAACTAGAAGAGAAATCAGACTGCAAACTATCCAAAAAATTTAGAGGCGAAGAAAACTTTCTTGATCCAAATAAAAATTCAACCCCATCATAAGACGCAGTAACAAGGGGAGCCAAGCAACTATCATCCAGATTTCTTATTCGGTGAGATAACAGTAGCAACGCTCCATGGAAGAAACTTTCTTTATTTTGAACAGTCTCACTCAGACAAAGCAAATAGTAGCTATGGAAAAGCTTGACTTCGGTTTTTTCTGAGACATACTCGATCGATTTGATCTCTGAAGCTTTGCTTATCAATTAATCTATCAACACATGTGAGAAAGTTATTCAATTGATGGATGTTCCAACTGAAATGATGGTGTAATCTTTCATCGTTGGGAATGTTTATTATGGCCAACATAATAATAATAATAATGGACTCAGAAATTTGCTGAAAAAAGGTTGTTGGACTCTATTCTCTGACAATTTTTTGCCATCGGAAAATATACGAATGATTGAGACTAAATGAATCAAGATGGGTCCTCTAATTCCATTTCCATCGAAAGCAAGAGAGATGCAAGTTAATGGGAAGAGACTCTAGACTTCACACAAATGCCTGTGTACTATTTACGGAATTGCGAGGAAGTCGTGTTTCTCATTCATTTTCATTTTATGGTAACACAATTCTCTACCTATCACGAGACTTCACCTGTTACTTTCTGATCTTCTCATCTTTCTGATGTAATCTAGGTATCAGCCATACGAAGTATTCTGGGATCACACAGCTTGACTGTTCGGCCAACATTGAACAAAAGTATACTAGAAAAAGAGAGTAGATAAGAATTCCATTAAGTGGGTAAGATAATAAGAGCAGATATCAAATTAATCAAAAACTTTTGAGGTTTTAGATCTCGATGCATCATTGGTCTAGGTTTGAGCGAATGGAGGTAGGCTAGTCCAGAGGCAGTTTGAAGAGACCAAATAATCACATGATATAGTGACCATTAATAGAGTATTAAAAATCGGTAAGTTCATGTAAAATTCGTGATAGAGATCCAATCTCCGAGTATTCCATGACCAGGGAACGTTTTTCATCTTTCTTCGCAATTCCAAAAATTTTATAATATTTGAATGATTCAAAACTGTTAAATGCCTTATTTCACCATCCTTCTCATTACGGTATCTAGGTATTTTAACAGCAACAAGCCTATTTTTATCGCCGGAATTTTGGACACTCTTTCCAATGTATTTTTTGCAGCCATCCCATGCGAAATATGTGAATATCTGCACACTCCGTTCTGATGATAACTATCGGCAACTATCAATTCGAGATTTTCTAGTAAGTTGTGAGTGGAGATGCTAAGAGAAAAATGCAGAAAAATTTATTCAAATCACATTGAGAGATGCCAAATATGAGATATCAAAGAGAGAAGTCAAGAAAGATACAAAAATGCAGAAGGATGTCAAGAAAATTTTGCGAATTGCACGGATGGAAATGCACTATCTGAGCGTATAACTTCAGAACATCGGATGCCAATACAGTGTGGGAGTGGATTCATTCAGCATCATCTGATCAATTCCAACTTGTAATTCGCTTGTCTCGCATGGATCAGAAACTGAATTTCCATTTCTGTAATTGGTAATCTTGTCATTAAGATTTGGAATATTTAAAGATGTACATCTGGATGGATCGTTTTCACCGACAACGATAGCGAATAATTGTTTCATTATATCCTGAACAGTTGTCATATCAGGTCTATTCTCTGGCTTATCATTCCAACAGAAAGACATCAATACGGGGAAAATTGGGTGAACCCATTCAGGTGGCTGTAATCTTAAGCCCTTCTCACCAACTTTGAACATTATCTGGTAAGGTTCCAGACTTTTGAAAGGCTTTTCTCGTGTAATCATTTCCCATAGTAATACACCCCAACTATATACATCACATTTTTCTGTATAGCTTCCAGTTTTCATTACTTCTGGTGCCATATACGCAATGCTACCCCTTCCTTGTGTGACTTGAGTATCAACTGTACGTAGTGTTCCGAAGTCACAAAGCTTGATTGTTCTGCCACCATTGAACAAAAGTATACTAGAAATAGAAGGAAAAAGGAAAGAATTACCATTGTGAAAATTAGGTGAA
This sequence comes from Brevipalpus yothersi, assembly GCA_003956705.1. Taxonomy (NCBI): domain Eukaryota; kingdom Metazoa; phylum Arthropoda; class Arachnida; order Trombidiformes; family Tenuipalpidae; genus Brevipalpus; species Brevipalpus yothersi. The sequence goes on from QZCP01000079.1 coordinate 305,056, forward strand.
TTACAAGAATGTCTTATGAATGTGTCATTGATTAATTACTTTTGGGGCTTCAAATCCCGATGCATCATCGGTCTTGGTTTGAACGAGTGGAGGTAATCAAGTCCATTGGCAGTTTGAAGACTCCAGTTGATTACATGAGAAAGTGAATACTTCACCTCAGGACGCTTATGTAAGATTTCAAACATAGAACCAATCTCAGAGAACTCCATGACCAACGAATGTTTCCCATCTTCCTTCAAAATTCCGAAAAATTCGATAATATTCGGATGATTTAGATTGATCAAATGTCTAATTTCATCTTCATCTCCCTCATTTTCATGTGGTTCCTTAATAGCGACAAGCCTGTCTCTCCATACAGCACGATAAACAGTACCATAGCTACCACGTCCACAATACTGTGTAAATTAAGATTATCCGTTTTCAATGATTATACACTAGTTTACAAAACACAACCATTCGAAAGAAAGAAGTGTCATCAAAACGTCTGGTCTGCTTACCTCTCTATTTCCTATTTCCGATGCCGGAATCTCCAACACGATTTCTGATTCATCGCCATGTCGTATGGAATGTCGGAAGAAACAATGATCAATGATCGAATTGAAGGAAGCCTAACACGAGGGAAAAAGAGTTCATGAGTAATTTTCTAAGAGAAAATTTCGTCCATAATTCTCATGACTCACCATTCGCCGGATATTTCTTGCCCTCAAATGGATTGTACTTTGCTTCTGAGATCGGCTTGATCTGCAGGAGTCAGAAACTGAATTTTCATCATTGATTTTTCCACTAAGATTTGGAATACTTAAAGAAGTACATCTGGAAGGATCTTTTTCATCGACAACGATAGTGAATAATTGCTGCATAATTTCCTGGACAGTTTTCATGTCTGGTCTTTTCTCAGACTCATCATCCCAAGAGGAAACCATTAGCTTGATAAAAATTTGATGTATCTCCTCAGGTGGCTTCAATCTTAGACCTTGTGCACCAACTTGAAGCAACACCTGATAAGGCCTCAGATCTCTGAAAGGCTTTTCTCGTGTAATCATTTCCCATAGTAATACACCCCAACTATATACATCACATTTTTCTGTATAGCTTCCAGTTTTCATTACTTCTGGTGCCATATACGCAATGCTACCCCTTCCTTGTGTGACTTGAGTATCAACTGTACGTAGTGTTCCGAAGTCACACAGCTTAACTGTCATGCAATTATTGAACAAAAGTATACTGAAAAGAGAGAGAATATGAAATCATATGAATCAAGATAATGCATGATAAGTGTGAGGTAAATTATTCACTTTTGAGGTTTGAGATCACGATGCATCATTGGTATGGGTTTGAGCGAATGAAGGTGGGCTAGTCCACAGGCTGTTTGAAGACCCCAATTAATTACATGGGATATAGAATATTCAATATCGGTAAGTTCATGTAAAATTTGTGATAGAGATCCAATCTCCGAGAATTCCATGACCAGAGATTTTTTTTCATCTTTCTTCACAATTCCAAAAAATTTGATAATATTTGAATGATTCAAAACTGTTAAATGCCTTATTTCACCATCTTTCTCATTACGGTATCTAGGTATTTTAACAGCAACAAGCCTATTTTTCCATACAGCACGATAAACAGTCCCGTAAGAACCACTTCCACAATCCTGTGTCAATTAGAATTGTTGTTCTTCTGTTAAAACTCATCAAGCATAATCATGTAGAAAAATAATATGATCAAAATTATTCAGTCCCTTACCGCTATATATTCAATTTCCGATGCCGGAATCTCGAACACTCTTTCCAATGTATTTTTTGCAGCCATTCCGTGCGAAATATGTAAATATCTGCACACTCCGTTCTGATGGCTCGATTGTAAAAACCAAAGAATGACCCAATGGGCAAGAAGAAGAATCACGGAGGGAATTTCTGTCTTACTTAATCAAATCATACAAATGCCTTAAAATTGGGCATTTTTGAAACTGGAAAAATCTTTCTGTTCACAGTGCAACTTTTTACCGTCAAAACATAGTCTGACAGGAGAAACTCGGCAACTATCAGTTTGAGATTTTCTAGTGAGTTTATTAAGAACGAAGAAAGATGCTGTCTCTAAGAGAGTTTTATCAACAGTGTTCTATATAGAATGTAAACGGAAGTTGCTGGAAAGTTTGAAAATGACCCGCTAATTCGTGAAGGCTATCTAGCTTAACTCTTTCTCGAGACACAAAAAAATTATTGAATTGGATATAATTTGATTTTAATTTGGATAGTAATAGTTTTAAATTTACTAGTTGTTGATGAGTTACTAATGAAACTATCCTGATGATGGATGTCAAGAGTGAAATGTGAATGGATGGTGTGGTTGTTTATCGGTGAGAATGCTTACCCACGTTCATAAGCAATGTTTTTTGTCATTTCTTTACGTAATTTACGATTCAAGAGAGATTATGATCATGATTTTTGGCTCTCTATGTGTCGGCAAATCTTCGCAAATCTAGAGATATATCAAATATTAGGACCAAACCGATTAAGATAGGTCGCCGATTCCATTTTCATTGATTGATAATAAAAGAGATGCAAGTTGATGGAAAAAATTTCCTTAGTTAGACATCAATGATGGTGAATTATTTACACTGTTTCAAGATAGTCAAGTTACTCATCCATTTCTATTTAATGGCTCATTCACAAGCCCATTCGCTCATCTATCACGATGAATGTGTGATATTTTTCTTGTCATCGAACATAGCCCTGATGAATTTTTTCTGTTTTTCTGTTTTTCTGTTTTTTTCAGTGCTCAAAATGATGATGATCATTGTTGAATTGTAATAATTAATACTTTTGTAATATTTTTTATCATGAGCTTTCGTCATCACAACAATCCAACTCAAACGATCCGAAACCGAAGATATATATTCACAAACAAAGATTTTAGTGAACATTTTTCCCTTATCTACAAGAGTTAATCCAATCTTGTTAACTTCCGTGTAAGCTCCCGGGCTGGAATGTATTGCACTAGCATGATATTGATCAGCTACATATCATGGGTGTCTGATTTATTACAAGCATGCCCTAATGCACTGATTCGGAATCTTTTTTTTCTGCCTCCAGACAGACGAATAATAGTTTATTTAGAGAATTTTCGTAAATTATCAGAATGATCGATAACTGGAGAAACTTTTTCAAAGAACTAATCTTGGTGAAGCTATAAGTTTAGCGAACAATCTATCGCTATGGGTGCAGATGTTGAGAAAAAAATGCAAACTTTATTCAAATTACATAATGGACCGCTTGACTGAGATATCAAGAAAAGAACTTTTCAAAATGGCACTCTCTGAGCATGAATATTCAAAAAAACATTTGTTGATGATTTAGTATAAAGGTGAGTTCATTTGGGAATCTCATTTAGCATCATCTAAGTCAAGTATCACCCATCCTGATGGATCGGAAGTAGTCTGATCCTGAAGCTGAAGTTTTTCGTATTTATCACCAATATTTCGGATGATCGAGTTGGGAGAAGCCTATTATGAGAAAAAAAGAGTTATAAGATCAATTTGTCTCAATAAACTTCATCCATAGTTTTTCTCGTGACTTACCGTTCGCTTGAGATGTCTTGTTCTCGAATCAATTTCAACTTGTAATTCGCTTGTCTCGTATGGATCAGAAACTGAATTTCCATTCTTGGAATTGTTGATCTTGTCATCAAGATTTGGAATATTCAAAGAAGTACATCTGGATGGATCGTTTTCATCGACAACCATGGCAAATAATTGTTTCATAATATCCTGAACAGTTGTCATATCAGGTCTATTCTCTGGCTTATCTTTCCAACAGAAAGCCATCAATACGGGAAAAATTGGATGAACTTCCTCAGGTGGCTCCAATCTTAGACCTCTTTCACCAACTTGATACATTACATAGCCTTGTCCCCGACCTGCGAAAGGCTCTTCTCGTGTAATCATTTCCCATAGTAATACACCCCAACTATATACATCACATTTTTCTGTATAACTTTCAGTTTTTATTACTTCTGGTGCCATATACGCAATGCTACCTGTTCCTTGTGTGACTCGAGTATCAACTGTACGTAGTGTTCCGAAGTCACACAGCTTAACTGTTCTGCCACCATTAAACAAAAGTATACTAGAAATAGAAGGAAAAAGGAAAGAATCACCATTGTGAAAATTAGGTGAATTACAAGAATGTCTAATAAATGCGTCATTGATCAATTACTTTTGAGATTTTAGATCCCGATGCATCATCGGTCTCGGTTTGAACGAGTGGAGGTAGTCAAGTCCATTGGCAGTTTGAAGACACCAGTTGATTACATGAGAAAGTGAATACTTCACCTCAGGACGCTTATGTAAGATTTCAAACATAGAACCAATCCCAGAGAACTCCATGACCAACGAATGTTTCCCATCTTCCTTCAAAATTCCGAAAAATTCGATAATATTCGGATGATTTAGATTGGCCAAATGTCTAATTTCATCTTCATCTCCCTCATTTTCATGTGGTTCCTTAATAGCGACAAGCCTGTCTTTCCATACAGCACGATAAACAGTACCATAGCTACCACGTCCACAATCCTGTGTAAATTAAGATGATCATTTTTCAATAATTATAATTATACAATAATTTATTCGACACAATTGTTCGAAAGAAATAATCAGCGAAACCTCTTGCTTGCTTACCTTTATATTTTCTATTTCTGAATCCGGAATCTCTAACACGAATTCTGATGCATCGTTCATTGCCATGCTGTAAGAATATGATTCGAGGTACACTCCGTTCTGGAGACTAGATTGTTAGAGACTAAACAAATGAGCAAAACTACAATAAGAACCAAACTGCAAACTTCTAGGAATATTTAAAGGCTCTAGATTCGAATATTTCTCATGCAAAGAAAACTTTCTTGAATCAAATAAAATTTTACCCCGTCATAAGACATAGTAACGAGAGGAGCCCAGCAACTATCATTCATCCAGATTTCTTAGTTTCTTATGCAATGAGGTAACAGTGGCAACACTCTGTGGAGGAAACTTTCTCCAAGATTTTATTTTGAACATTCTCACTTACTCTTAGAGTTGGATAAAGCAAACAGTAGCTAAGGAAAAGTTTGACTCCGGTTCTTTTTTCTGAGACATACCTGGCCATAACGTAGCCCAGGTTTGGAACGAAAATATATCGACTAATTTGATCTCTGAAGTTTTGCTTATCAATTGATCTATCAACACAGGTAAGAAAGTTACTCAGTTGATGGATGTTCCAAGTGAAATGATGATGTGGTCTTTCATCGTTGGAAATGTTCATTATGGCCACCACGAATGATGCAAATTTTGTTTCTCATTTTTTAACGTCACTCACAAATTTGCTGAAAAAAGGTTGTTGCAATCTATTCTCTGACAATTTTTCGCCATTGGAAAATATACGAATGATTGAGACTAAATGGATCAAGATGGGTCCCTGATTCCATTTTCATTGAAAGCAAGAGAGACGATCTGGTTTCTTAACGGCAACAAGCCTATCCTTCCATACAGCACAACGACCAGCATCATGAGAACCACTCACACAATATTGTACGAGGCGAAGAATTTATCGTTCTTTCTGCTAGAAAATTTAAAAAAAACCGATATCCCAAAGGTCCAGAACTTTCCCAGAAAATTATCCGGCCACTTTCCTCTTCATATTATGTTTCTGATGCCAGAATCTCGGACACTCTTTCCAATGTGTTGTTCGTAGCCAAGTGGAATATGTGACTACCTGTACACTTCGTTCTGATGACTAGATTGTGATAGACTAGAAAAATAACTAAAATGAATGGTAAAAAGGAAAAGAGAGCATTAAACTTTTCTTTCTAGCAAATTAAACCATTTAAAAGCTCAAGGCTGCTGGCCTCATACCGAAATCAAGAAACCCTCTTTTTTACATACGGATTTTTCTCACCATCATAACACACATAGATTGAATATGAGTGTAAATGTTATCATTATGAATGTTACATGCTAATGTATAGAACAGTCTCACATAGACAATGTAAACATTTACAAGCTGCCGGCAAGTTTGAACTTGATTCACTTCACTATCAAATGAAGGCTGACTTGTTTCTTCGAGACATCAACAACAAATCATCATTAAGGATCGCCATCAACATCATACCACTTGAGGTGATTAATTTGACGTTTATATGAATAATAATAATCTTACCGTGAATTACTTGCTAATTAGCAGCTAATGAAGCTATTAACATGATGGATATCTCAAATGAAATGTAAGTGTCCATGATGATCTTGTAATATAGTTGAAAGTGTGTGTTTATCCCATTAATTATTATGAATAATGTTATTTTGTTTCCGATTTCTCGCAGAATTACGATCAAAATACTGATTGTTGGACCTCGATTGGCTGGCAAAACTTCGCTAATCGAAAAATATACAGATGATTGGGACCAAACGGATCAAGATAGACCACTAATTCCGTTCTCATTGATAACAAAAGAGATGCAAATTAATGGAAAACGATCTCAGCTCACATTGTTGGACATCAATGGTGGTGAAAGGTAAATTGGATCCACGATTTTGATAGTAATGATCAAATTTTTCATCTATTTTATCTGTATTGGGTGCAGGTTTCTTCCGATTACATCGAAACTTTATCCATTTGGTAATGGCTTCATGTTTGTTTACGATGTTACTGACTATGAATCGTTTCGAAAAATTGAGATCTGGTTAAAGAAGGTGAATCAATTGGCCAACCATTCTGCCTTCAAATTATTGATTGGCAATAAGTGTGATAGGAGGAATGATCGTGTTGTTTCCAAAGAAGCTGGTCTAGGTCTTGCTCGAAAGTATGGTGTTCACTTTATGGAAACTTCTATGGAAGATAGTGATGGGATCAAAGGTGCATTCAACATGATTCTCGGCAGCATCAAAAAAGGTTGAGGCAAATAAATCTTTTATGATGTCGATCAGAGGAGCCAATCTCGCTTTGTTATCTCTGTTTTATAATACGAAGCTCCCAATTGCATTGATCACCCCAAAGCCTAATTATGTACTAATACAATGAGTTCGAATAGTGACGATTGATGTGCAATCGCATGATCAAATATTTCATGGAAACAAAGTTTCTCTCTATCTGTTCAAGATAAAAATTCCTCTAACAAGCCCAAATATTTTCACTATTTTATCTGAATTCTGAATTATCTGAAAGAGGCCCTCAAAATTCATCAATAATTTTCAAGAACTGAAAAGCTCAATTTATTGGAATGGTCTGAATCGAAACATTCCTTAAATGAGAGAGAATATTACTTTCGAACAATCGGATTCTTGAAAAAAATTTACAATCTGATTTGAGTCAAAATAATTTTCCCAATAGTATATCTCAACAAGAATCCTTCTCACCGAAAAATAGTATCAATTTNTCTCTCTCTCTCTCTCTCTCTCTCTCTCTCTCTCTCTCTCTCTCTCTCTCTCTCTCTCTCTCTCTCTCTCTCTCTCTCTCTCTCTCTCTCTCTCTCTCTCTTACAGAATAGCCATTTGATTGTCAATCGATCGAAATCTTTCTGGTACTACAGTCCATATACGAAGGGTAATTTCTACTGATATTTGTTCCAGTTGATAGTTCGATTCCTTCCTTCACTATTCACTGATAATCAGTCATTCACTGTAATCAATTCCATCTTAATCAGGGAAAACTCATTCCTCTTTCTCTCTTCTTCACACACATTGAAGGAAGAGAATAGGAAAAAGAATATAATGAGAGAGAATAGAATGAACAAAAAAATAACTGGTCCTGGGGAGAATGATGGTGATCACGCGAAAATAGTTGAGATTACATGATGAAGATCAAACTTGGAAAACAAAATTTTGTGTGCAGCCAAAGTGTTAATGAGTTGAAGACAATCTCTTGTCCTAGAAATGATGATGCAATTTCAATGTGATCTTCTGGCAGTTGCTTTTATGCACATTGACATCCATTTTGGAGCTCAACAAATTCGTTGTCCATCAACAAACCTGAATTATCCATGCTGATCTGATGAGACAATACATTGGTACCAAAGCCTTGGTCCATTTCTTCCAATGATAATGGCTTTTCGATACTATTACATGATGTGACCATATTGTGATCACTAGAGGATTGAGAGAGAGAGAGAGAGAAAGGAAAATTGAGTATAAGAGCAATCAGGAGGACATTTTTCGTCGATCAAACAGATGGACACCCCAAGTCCATTCATTTGGATAATTTACTTTTCATTGACCATGTGAAGATTCTCCGAGTTGCTCCTTTTATCTGGGTATTGGAAATGAAGATTCATCAGCACATGGGAAAAGATTTAGGAGAGAAAGAGAGAGAAAAATTAAGATTCGATTAGAAACAGAAAATACACATCAAATTAATGTTGAACATTGGGTATTGATTCTGTTCACAGACTCATAAACTAACATGTACTCATAAGTGTTGAGCGAAAAAACTCCTACGTTGTGAGATCGATCATTTTCAGGCTGATAGGAAAATAATCTCTTCCTGAAGATGTAGAAAGGAAACGATCTGATCATAAGAATTTGAGTTTAGCCAATTTTGATTCTCCCGATTATTGAAGTAACATACGTGTAATAATTCTGATCTGAT